>OZ018397.1:32250472-32739723 GCA_963969525.1 Ontholestes murinus
ACACACTTTAAATATGGGGCCATCAAGACCGGCAACATTTAAAGTACTACAAGAAGAAGAGACACTAAAAATGAGGTCCGATTTCACCAAAATCGTACACCCATCCCGCAGATTTAAAACGATCATACCACAGCGGAGTGAATGGACAAATGGAACATGAACATACCCGGGAACGGATAAAGGAACCATATGGTACACAGATGGGGCCAAAAATACTAAAGGAACCGGGGCTGGTATCTATGGAGGCTGAAACCGGAGCAAACAATTCGCGATTGCTCTGGGGAAGCATGCCCCTATCTTCCAGGCCGAAATAGCCGCCATTGACTGGTGTGCTCACCACGTAATGGAGTCGGGACTTAACAAAGGACCAATTACCATTATGACAGAAAGCCAGGCAGCCATAAAAGCGCTAGCCTCACCGATAGTGCAGTCCAGGCTGGTCATGACTTGCATTAACAGACTGGACGCACTGGCGACAACAAGAGAAACACAGCTAGTCGACTTGCTGGCTAAACAATGAGCAGCAGGTGAATTCATAGGACCTGAACCCGCCTTCGGTATACCCCATGAAACCGGAAAGGAAATAATCCGACGCAAGTTAGCAGAGGAGTACAAAAAGGCATGGCAAACCCAAAATGGAATGAGGCACACGAGACTCTTCCTAGATGGTCCGGTACCTGACAGCATGCTGAAGCTGTCTAGACTGAGCAGATTGAAACTAAGAAAAATCACAGGACTGGTCACTGGGCACTGTGACCTGAACAAGCACAAACATAGGATGGGCATTGAGAAAAGCCCCCTATGCCCTGGGTGTCTGGAAGAAGAGGAAACTCCCCAACACCTACTGTGCACTTGCGAAGCATACAAGCAAGAACGCAAGGCGAAACTCGGGAAGCCCATGTTTCCTGTAGAACAGCTAAGGAATATCCCCTGGCAGAAACTCCTGGACTTCTTAGAAGATACAGGAGTTCAAAAGGAGTAAAACAGCCAGAGGCGCACAAAAGGACCACGGAGATCGCAGTGCAGGGACGCTAAGCGACACCACCTCGTGAGGATTAAAAAAAAATCCATATTGCCGAAATCTCTTCAATTTTATTAATGAAATCTTCAGTATTGAAGCTGTTTGCCGGCGATGCAATAATAATAATATGCATTTACAATCTATAAGTTAAGCGTTTATTGCCATACTGAGAACACGTATTTGCTATAGTCTGTTCGTTGGATCTTCCGTCGTACGTCACAAACTATCGCTTCAAAAAACGACGAAAGTTTACACTGCGTTCTTTTTCTTACGCATTTGGTGTACTTGATCAGACTGAATGTTTTTGCGTCGTTTCTCGAAGCGATAGTTTCTGACGTACGACGGAAGATCCAACGAACAGACTATATGTGTGAATGCATCCATTTGATTCTGTACTTTACATGGCCGCCACTCGCGGCGAAACGAACTGCTATAGAACCGTTTGTGGCGCGACTTTTTCTGTGGCGTGGTTGCGTGTAAATACCATAATTTACTTCGTCACTTGCAGCGCTTCCCTGTGGCGCCAAGTGGCCGTGTGTGAAAGAGTTCTTAGAGCGCGTACTGGTCGACTAGTCTAGAAATTGTAGATAATGGCAGAACAATTAAAACGGTTTTGGCCCTTGGAATTTACTGGAGTAAACAATATGCCCTAAGGCTGGAAAGTTTGGAGACGCCTGCTTTAAAGTATCAAGCTCATTTACACACTCACGCATACAAACACACAAACAAAGACTACAGCGTAAGGACCACGTGGCCGATAGTCAACACTGCCACTACTACTGTTCTATCGGGTATAGGTAATACGTAATTTTTAATCAAGCGCTCGTATACGTGCCACTGAATGGCAAATGTCAGTTAACGAAATTCGTGGAAGTTATTAAGTTAACTTGTTTATATTCCTTTAATTTAAGCTGTTTATTTTTGTTTATGTTTAAAAATTAGAAAGATAATTATATTAAAAAACTGCTGAAAACTGTAATTCTAAAAAAATTTAGTCAAAAACAGTTTTTTGTTAGAAAAAGACATTGAAAATTTGCTAAAAATAGGAATACAGTCGACTCTGTCTATAGTGAAACTCTACAGGGTGAGTTTTTTTCGATGTTCTCTATGGGGATCTCGGAAACTATAAGAGATAGTGAAACGGTTAAATGGGGAAAGAAGTGTAGATTTATGAGACGAATAAAATTCCACTTTCAAAGTTTTCAAAAAAGTCAAGGGTAGCTAGATATTTTGAAAAAACTAAAAAGTGTCAATTTTTTCAAATCAATATATCTCGGTTATTATAACAGATAGCCAAAAACTGTAAAGGACAAAGTTTAGATAATTTTATGTTGATTAATAAAAAATAATCAGAAAATTTTTATCACCATCATTTTCCGAGATATGATGCAAACTTACATTTTTTTAATGGAAACCATAGTTGGCTATGGCCTCATTCAAAAGGTATTTTTTTTCTTTTTAATCCAATATGACATACGACATAGTTATTTCTAAAAATAAGTGAGTTATAGTCATTTTAAATTTTATTATAAATAAAAAATGGGTAGCCATGAAAAAGATGAAAGTAAAACAATTGCAGTTGTTTATAATAATAGCAATATTCTAATTATTAGTTCTACAAAGTTAAATAAAAATGAAAAACCTACATAAGAATAATAATTTTGTAATTATCAAATGGCCTTCTGTATGTGGTATAAACCCATTTGTCAAGAGGATAATACGTTTCTTACAAAAATATTATGAACAGATGAATCGCGATTCACTAATTGTGGTATTTTTAATCGCCACAATGAACATAGATGAACTTAAGAGAATCCACGAGAAGTTTCACAGCGAAAACTACAAATTAAATTTGGGTTTAATCCATGGTGTGTTTGGATTAATAATTCTCGGTCCATATATTTTTGAAAGCTCACTAAGTGAATCTGATTACTTTCATTTTCTTCAGAAAACATTTGAAGATACGCTCGATTGTTTAAATTGATCATTACAAGCAAGATTTAAATGGTTTCAATATGACGGTGCTCCACCTAATAACATGTTGGCTTTACAAATTATTTAAATGATGCTTTTCCTAACTCTTAAGTGGGAAGAAATAAACCAATCCCAGGGCCATCTAGATCTCCCGATCTGCGCGTTTTAGAATTTTTTCTGTGGGGTTATGTAAAAAACAAAGTATATGAAAAATCATATCAATCTGTTGAGGATCATAAACTAGTTGTTATTGAAACTGTTAAGTTTATATGAAATGCAAAATATTTATTTGTGAATATTGTTTTGGTGTTTTTACATGTGTACAAGTTGGCACAACTGTGTAGCAATGCATGACGGGAGATGAACATGTCAAGTTAGTTCGTTAAGAAGTTTGTTTTCAGTTTACATTAGTTTAAGTGTATTGTCATACCGAATCATTTATTTGTATCTGTGTTTATGAACTTAATTATACACAACGGTTAATATATCTCTGTGTTTAATTCAACAGGTTATGGGCCCAGACGTTTTAAACTGTGAGGTTAGGTATTGACCACGTGCACGCGTTTTTATTTTTGTCGTAAAGTCGCGAGTTTATTTTCGGTTAGTTTACGTGTGGTGTGCGCGCCGTGTATAATTACCATCTGCATCGTTGGTTTCAACCACATACGACGGGAGATGGATTTCAAAACTCAAATAGACAAATTAGAGGGTGCAAGCAATTGGAGCCGATGGCGGCGTCAGATAGAGATATTTCTGAAACATCATGAAGTTCAGGATATTGTGAAAGGTATTCGCTTACCACCTGTGGAACCCAAAGAAGAGGGAGCAGATCGTACAAGGTACGAAGCTGAAAAGAAAGCGTTTACAAAAGCTGATGCCTTGGCTCAACTTATACTCGTGAGTACAATGAATGATGCAAATGTGGACATAACAGCCACATGTGAGAGCGCAACACAAATGTGGGAAAAACTGCTCTCCGTCTATGAGCAGAGCTCTACCCAGCGTGTCGACAGGCTACTGGAACAATTTTTCAGCGGAGCGAAAGACCCAACAGAGGACATAACAACACTCGTGGCTCGACTTCAGCGAAACTTCAGGGAGCTGAATGAGGAGCTGAAGAAGTTGGTAAATACAGAATTACCAGAACTTCTGTTAACGAGTCGCATAATGTCGACACTCCCGAAGGAGTATTTTGAGTTTAAGAGTGTCTGGGAGTCGGTTCCTTTAAATGAAAGAACTGTAAATAAGCTAACAGAACGTCTCAGACTGATAGAAATGCGGCTACCTGACAAAAAGGATGATTCAACTGCGTTCGTCGCTAAGGGCAGCAAAGGCACCGGAAAATTTCACAAGAAGCAAGGGCGGAAATGTTTCAAATGCCATAAGGTTGGGCACTTTGCTAAGGATTGCCAATCGAAATCATCTGATGGTGCTGCAGGCTCAAGCGCAAGAACTTCCAAACCCACAGGGGAAGCGTTTGTAAGTTCAACAGGCACCGATGATGCCAAGGATTCAGAACTTTGGTTAGCGGATTCAGGTGCGTCAACACATATGACTTCAAGGAGAGATTACTTTTTCGATTTTCAAGAATTTTCCACGCCACAACCCGTTCAGGTGGGAAACTCTGAAATTATCTATGCCTCGGGACAAGGAGCTATTAACGTGGAAATGCATATAAATGGTGTGTGGATACTCAATCACATGCAAAATGTTTGGCATGTTCCTGACATTGGCAGAAATCTGTTCTCAATAGGACAAACCATCAGCAAGGGTTTCGAATTCAGAGCCAATGGGAACAAGTGCGCATTTCTGAAGAACGGTGAAGTGCGATTGTGTGGCAGGAAAACTGCGAAGGGGCTCTATGAATTAAACATGAGAGTGTGTAAACCCAAAATCACACAAGAAGTTTTAGTAGCTGAACACACGAATGTCCTACAACTATGGCATGAAAGATTAGCGCACATGAATAAATTGCAAGTTAAAAAGTGTCTGGAAAGGCGCGGAATAAATGTTAGTGCAGATAAAGAATTCTGTGAAGGCTGTGTTTTCGGCAAACAACACCGTGCGAGTTTTCGGGCGCGTAAAGTCAGGGCGACTACGGCCGGAGAATTGGTTCATGCAGACGTGTGCGGTCCAATGCAGGAGAACTCAATAGGTGGCGCGAGATATTTTGTATGTTTCAAAGACGATTACACTAAATTTAGACGGGTCTTCTTTATTAAACAAAAATCTGATGTAATGGAATGTTTAAAAACATTCGTAAATGAAGCTTCGGTAGCCGGGCATACCGTAAAAGAACTTCTGTGTGATGGGGGAAAAGAGTTTGATAACGTGTGTGTAAAGTCGCTGTTAAATTCGAAAGGAATCAATCTTCGCACAACAATGCCCTATTCACCTGAACAAAACGGTGCTGCTGAAAGAGAGAATCGTACACTTGTTGAAAGTGCCCGTACGATGATTCACACTAAAAATTTACCAATAAAATTATGGGCTGAAGCCATAAGTACAGCTACATATGTTCTTAACCGAACAGGGCCTACGTCAGAAGAAAACAAAACACCTTATGAACTATGGTTCAAAAAGGAAGCAGTCAGCCTAGACCATTTGAAAATATTTGGTACCGAGTGTTTTGTGCACATACCAAAGCAGAATAGAAGAAAGTGGGATAAGAAAAGTGTGGAGGGATGTTTTGTTGGTTATTGTGGAGACAAAGATGGCTTTAGAGTTTGGATTAAAGAAGAAAACAAAGTGGTGTTGAGTCATGATGTGGTTTTCAAAAGTGAGGTTACCGTGGACAAGAAACCAATGTTACTTGAGTCAGAAGTGAATGATCCTGGATCAATTACACCGGTAGATGTACCAGTTGTAATTTCAGACAGTAAAAAATACAATGAAAAGGTGGATCAACAAACTAGTGTGGAGGATCACGTTTCGAAGGAAGTTTCCATAGCAGATGAAGAAGAAGTCGAGCTGTCAAACAAAGACGTTCCAATCGATAAACTAGAAGAAGAGGCAGCTGCAGCTCTCCCTAAACGAGCGGTAAGAAAACCTGCATACCTGAATAACTATGTGTTATTTGCAGAACATTCACCTGTTCTATCTTATTACGAAGCCATGAAGTCGAGCGAATGCAATGATTGGAGGCGTGCAATGCACGAAGAGTTGGAATCATTGAATGAGAACAACACCTGGGACTTGGTTGACTTGCCACATGACAAGAAAGTAATAGGAAATCGTTGGGTCCTGCGAGTGAAGACAAAAGCCGATGGTTCGATCGCAAGATTCAAAGCGAGGCTCGTTGCGAAAGGTTACGCTCAAAAACACGGGGTTGATTATGAAGAGACATTTAGCCCGGTGGCTCGCTTCGACACTGTCAGGACAGTTTTAAGTGTGGCAGCTTCCGAACAACTTCAGCTCATACAATTTGATGTGAAGACAGCGTTTCTATATGGTGATCTTGCTGAAGAAGTGTTCATGAAGCAGCCTGAAGGTTTCGAGGACGGAACTGGTAAAGTGTGCAAGTTGAACAGAAGTTTATATGGACTAAAACAAGCTCCTCGATGTTGGAACGCGCGCTTAGTACAGTTTATGATCGAAAAGCAGCATTTCGAGCAGAGCAAAGCTGATCCGTGTTTATTTGTGCGAAAAACTGACAATCATAAAATCATGGTAGCTATTTACGTTGATGACGGATTAGTAGCGGGAAGTGACAGTGACGAAATAAAACATTTCATAAACAAATTAAAAACAGAGTTTAAAATAACTGTGAATGTGTTAGATTGCTTCTTAGGCATACAGTTCTTGCAATTGACTAATGGCTCTATTTATATAGGTCAGCGGGGATATTGCCAGCAGATCCTGCAGCAGTTCAACATGGATGACTCCCATGCTGTGGCCACGCCTTGCAGTGGGTACATGGAACAAGACGAATCAGATGCTGATTTGGATGTCGAGGTCCCGTTCCGTGAAGCAGTGGGTTGCTTGATGTACTTGGCAATCGCCACCAGACCCGACATCGCATTCGCTGTGAACCTGGTGTCAGAATCCCTGGCACGTCCGAAAATATCAAGTTGGCAAGCAGTAAAGAGAATCTTACGCTACCTGAAGGGAACACTGGATTATGGTTTACACTACCAACCAAACCATAATGTAGGCGACCTGGAGGCCTACAGTGACGCAGACTATGCAGGCGACATATCCACGAGACGTTCGAGGACCGGTATTGTCTGCAAATATGCTGGTGCAGCCATCAGTTGGATGAGCCAAAAACAGCGAAGTGTCGCTCTTTCAACCACGGAGGCTGAATATATTGCCGCAAGTGAAGGGGTGAAGGAAGTCATTTGGCTAAAACGGCTTCTTTCGGAGATAACGGAGTTACAGCTAATACCGTCACTCCAAGTTGACAATGCTAGTGCGATTAAACTTGTTAAGAACCCAGAGTTCCACAAAAAGTCTAAGCATATTGAAATCAGATTCCACTTCATCCGAGAGAAGTACTCCAAAGGTGAAATTGATGTACAACATGTGGACGGGGAAAATCAAGTTGCAGACATTTTAACGAAACCATTACAGAAATTACGTTTTGAGAAAATCAGAGCACTGCTGGGATTAGTCTCACATCATTAATATTTTGGAAGGAAGTGTTAAGTTTATATGAAATGCAAAATATTTATTTGTGAATATTGTTTTGGTGTTTTTACATGTGTACAAGTTGGCACAACTGTGTAGCAATGCATGACGGGAGATGAACATGTCAAGTTAGTTCGTTAAGAAGTTTGTTTTCAGTTTACATTAGTTTAAGTGTATTGTCATACCGAATCATTTATTTGTATCTGTGTTTATGAACTTAATTATACACAACGGTTAATATATCTCTGTGTTTAATTCAACAGAAACATTTAATGCAATTTACATGAGAAGTCAAAAAGCAATAAATTCAATTTTAAAAAGATATAATTTATGTCATAATAGTATTAATAGTGGACTCTTTGACCATATTTTTTTAATATTAAAATTTCTCCCCCATTGATATATTGGTAATTACAGAATTACTTTATGCAGTTGTTTTATTTTGGCTTATCTCTGTAAAACTAATAATTACAATATTGCTAATATTATAAACAACTGCAATTGTTTTACTTTCAACTTTTTCATGGCTACCCATTTTTTATTTATAATAAAATATAAAATGACTATAACTCACTCATTTTTAAAAATAACTATGTCGTATGCCATATTGGATTAAAGAGAAAAAAAAATACCTTTTAAATGAGGTCACAGCCAACTATGGTTTCCATTTAAAAAAATGTAAGTTTGCGTCATATCTCGGAAAATAATGGCGATAAAAATTTTCGGATTATTTTTTATTAATCTGCATTATCTAAAACTTCGTCCTTTACAGTTTTTTTCTATCTGTTATAATAACCGAGATATATTGATTTGAAAAAATTGACACTTTTTACCTTTTTCAAAATATCTAGTTACCCTTGACTTTTTTGAAAACTTTGAAAGTGGAATCTTATTTGTCTCGTAAATCTACACTTCTTTCCCCATTTAACCGTTTCTCTATCTCTTATAGTTTCCGAGATCCCTATAGAGAACATCGAAAAAAACTCACCCTGTATATAGTGAAAAAGTCTTTATATTGAAATTTTTTCAAACCCCAAAATATTTTAATGAAATTTCATGTAAAAAGCACTGCATATAGTGAATCTGTAAAATAGGAATACTCTATATAATAAAAATTTTACCGGAATTTCATGTATAAATTTTTATGCATTTATTGAGATTTTGGTCACTTCGAGTTTCCCATTTCTACCTAACATTAGCACGAACTGCAATTTTATGACTCACTGTTTTGAAAAGGTTCTTAACGCGTTTATAACGCCTAACAGGCAAAATGTAAATCAAGTACAATAGATTTCAGTGAGAAACACGGGGTAGGACCCATTTCAAAGCATCCCGGGGAAACCCATTTTATATGTAGTCGAAGACTAGATTAAATCGATAACAGGTTCAAAAAATAGCTGATTATTTTTCCTAGTACATAATATGTATGTTGTTTAACAATTTATTGAGACTACATAAATTTTAAATGTGTATGTATGTATTAACAGATTTTGTTTTAGCCCTCTACATACATATGTAATGTGTACAGTATGTACATTATGTACATGCTATGTATTTAAACTTTTAAATGTTTAATAACCTTTTTTAATATGTCATTCAATTTTAGAATGTTTGTTTCTCTTTATATAGTGAAAAACTCTATATAGTGAAATTTTGGTCAACATTTTGGTCAACATTTTGGTCTTTCACTATATAGAGAGTCGACTGTATGTATATTTTTAAATTAGTGAACATTTGACAACTTAAAAGAACATTTTAAAATGTTCCAAAATCAGTTTTTCCTTTATTATACAATACAATAATTGAAATTTTAGTAGCAAATTATTTACTTATCTCAATAAAAAAATTTAAAGCATTTATATAAAAAAAATCAATATTTTTGATAAAATTTTATATTTTTTTTTTAAAATGTAATTTAAAGATTTGTTGTTTCATTTTGAAAAATTAAAATATTTGCCTTTCAAATTTTTTTATATGTGCTGTATTCCTTGCGAAGAGATCTTTCAAACGAGGTGTCACTTGACATACTTTTCCATTTAAAAAGAGGTCGGAGGTGGCTGGGCACTGGGGAACAGATAAACAAACATATATATATTTTATTATTAAATTATGCTCTAATTGGGTATTTTCCTTAATCCCGAACGTAATTATTTCCGTAGAATTCAGTAATCCATGCAGGTATAAATAAGACCTTCAGTCGATTATATTTTTCATTACTGTGTCAGTTGCCGTGCATATCTGAGTAAGTTATTTATTTTTCATTATATTTATTTTAGTAAACGTTTTTATTTATGTTTAAAATCAATTTTATAATAAAGCTATACTGAAGAGATTGAAATATCGAAACACGTGTCTACAGATGGTTATAAAATTGAGTATTGAATTATTTAATTGCTTTTGCTAATTTATTTTTAATTACATCAATCTAAATTCATTTATTTTTCCAAATTACCATAGTATAGTCACTCACAAACTATTTTAACGTACATTCAATCATTTTTAGTTCATTTTACAGAAAGAAATACGTTCAAACTAGTGTTGCTTTGATAGCCTTGCTATTTTGTAACACGCAAATTACTTTTGTATTATTCAATGTCTGTCGAAGTATTAGCTAGAGAAGTAGTTGTTTCAAAAGTGATTTGTTCTTGTAGTCTTAATAAGACTCATTTGTTGTAGATTTTACGAATATATTTTCGTGTTTTTCTATTTATTAAACATATTTTCCCTATTTCGCCTATATCGAAATTACGAATTTTATTCCAGTTAAAAAAATAGTTTCTAAAGGGCAATTCAATTTTTGCCTAGGACAGCTGATTCTTATTGTACAAAAAACAATTGAAATTTTACTAAAAACAGGCGAAAACATGTTAGAAATTAAATTTTTTAAAAAATCAAATGAAATTTTGAGAAAAAATCAATTAAAACAATAGAAAAAATATTACCTGTCACAAAGTGACAGTTGTTAATGAAATCCGTAGGGTTATTTTGTTTTGAATTGATTTTTTATGTTTAAAAATTAGAATAAAAGCAATTGAAAATTATATTAAAAAACTGCAAAATTCTAGAAGTAGTTTGTTCAGAAACAGTTCTTTATCAAAAAAAAAACATTTAAAATTTGCAAATTGAAAATTTCACAAAGAATATATTTTTAAATTTGGGAACAGTTGACCTAAAATGTTTTTCATTTATTTTATAGTAAAATAATTGTAAAATAGAACTTATTCAAAAAAACAGATAATTAAACTTTTGTGTATGACAGTTTTCTCTTATTTTATAAAAAAAAAAAACCAATTGAAATTTTAGTAAAAACGGAGAAAACTTGTTCTAAATTTAATTTTCAAAATAAAAACAAAAAGGGTAAAAAAACATATAAAACTTTCTAATAATTAATTTAAAAATTGTCTCAAAACGTTTGTTTTATTTTACCAAAAACATGGAAAAACGTTTTATTTTTCCTTTAAACAAATTACTAAACTTAATCATCCTATTATCTAAACATTATAAACTACAATAAACATCAATACTACATCTCATTACATACATATTACAGATTCTAAGCTAATAGTTAATTTTAGGCATAAGTAAAGATGATTCGATTTCATTAAAAATATATTTAAATGAAGACTTACATACATTTAAAGATTTTTCAATGATGACTAGAATGATCAAATGTTTTTTGCAGTTTAAGTGGAATAATGGCTATGATTGGGATGGAGTTGAGTAGGTTTTGTACTTTTAAAACAACTCTTCTCTTTTAAGTTGTTATAAATTGAGAAGGTGGCGCCGTTTCTTGGAAATCGGTTTTCACACACTGAAAATAAATAATTATATTATTAAACAAATGTCACTACCTCAGTAATCTATAAGAGGAAAGTTTTAATGTAATTAGAAATACAAATAATTATGAGAAGCACATTAAAAGTTAAATTTTTCGTTTTTGTTTTGTACTTAAATTAGTTATTTGTTGAGTCTAATAAAAATAGTTGTTTAAATTAATATTAGACTGTAGGCTATTCTCAAGGATATACAGGGTGGGCCACGAATAACATCCATTAAAAGTTTACGGGGTTCCCGCAAACTTTTAATTACTTATTTAAAAATGATTTTATTCCAGTCTTCTTGCTTCTGTTTTATTTGGAAGTTGTAACTGGGGATTAGTTTCGTTGAATGAACTGCAAGTTCTTTCAACAATTCTGTTGCACTGGCCATGTATGACGAAGAAATACATAAATGTGTAAAAGGATACTTTAAGACATTTGATAAAGGAGGTGTGAAAAATGGGTGGGAAGACGCAATAACATGACCAAACAATAAGGGTAGATGATGCAGGAGTAAATGATGAAATTGGGGTGGGAGAAAAGAAAAATAAGGGAATGACTGTCATATGCCAATAATATCATTTTTTTAGTACCTTGTGATTATTTCGTAATATTACATTCAGGCAAATCTTGCAAGTAGGACAGTGAAAGAAGACTTCTTGGGGTCCTATTCTGCATAAGCCGCACTCCGTGCAGTGGTATTGTTTCTTGTCAACATCGAATAATTTACATATTAAGCATCCATACTAAAACAGAAATAGTTAGTAACATGTATTAATTGGGTTCTACGAGTATGTGAAAATGTTGATAATAACGACAAAAATTTGGCTTATTTTATTAAATGCTAAATAAACATCTAGCATTTAATTGTGTCTTTACTAATAGTAACAAATAAGTTATAAATCTATAACATCAAAATAATCATGGATTTGAAATTTTTTAAAATAGATTTAACAATGGGAAAAATATGTACCATAATAAAAATGGGTGATATTTTAATTTCCTCCTTTTTATATGTATACAAAAAGGCTTTTCTCTATAAATTCCTTATGTTATTTTTTAATTAATAGAATTATTTTTGATAAGAACACTTTAAACACTATTGTGTTATACAAACGAAAGTTGAAAGTGTTTTTATTAATATTCGAAGTAGATTTAAAAAAGCCTACAATAATTTTTTATTAAAAAGAAAACTAACCAAAAGCTTTCAAACTCATCATATTGTAAACAAAAGAAAAATTAATTTAAGAAGGTCTACATTGGGTAACATCTTTGGTTATTAAATATAATAATAATATCCCCAGTAAAATTAAAAATTTGTGATCATTTTACATTACTCTTCATAATTCACTAATCGTTCTAAATATTTTTTAAATTATTAAATTACTAGTAAGACAGAATACACTGGATAAACTAATCAAATTGATTATGTGTTTTAATGACAAATTATTTAATATAGCTGCCACCAATTATTTATGTACTTTAAAAAAAATTGTCAAACCTCTCCAAATTTTAGTTTACAATAAATGCACTCATTACTGATATTTTGTCTGGTATTGCATTTCATACAAATTAGCTTCTTCACTAGACTCAAGTCAAGTTTGTGATCTTGATCCTCATTGTGGCATCGCTTACATTTGTATATCTTCTTGCAGCAAGGTGTCTGGAATCAATAAAAATAATTAAAAATATTCAATTTTTTAAATAGATTTAATGATTAGTTGTTATTTAAACATTCTAACAATTCATTTGAAACATAAAACGAATGATAACTCCACTCACTGTACGGACATAAAACATGTCAATCATAAATAAAATATTTTTTTAGTTAGAAATCTGTATATTTGAGAAGAAGATAGGACTAGAAAGGAAAAAGAAGAAAAATATAATGCCTAAATAAATAATAAAAATGCAAATGGTATGGGCACATGATGAGATTGGAAATGAGCAGGTTAACAAAGACAGTATTTGAAGAGTATAAAGAAAAGAAAAAAAGGAAGACCAAACAAAAAATGGGTACAGCAAATAGGAGAGGCCTGGAAAACGAAAGAGAAAATGATGGAGGTGATGACTAGAAATAGAAAACAATGAAAAAGATGGGTAAATGAAAACCCATAGAACCCAAATCCGGCACTCGAAATGGCAAATGGAATGGGAGAAAGGAGAAGAAATCTTAATATACAATGAAAACACTTTATAACTTGTTTGTATAACTGGATTTTTAATTTTTAATCTCGTCATTAATTAGTGTGAGTGAATTTCTAGTGATTTCAAAAATTAACACTATGTACACACCTCTATTCTTGGTGGTTTGTTAATATTACAAATTATTATAGTCAAAGTAAAACGAAAATTAAATACAATTATACAAACAAGTTATAAATTGTACAAAATAAGAAGTAGAAGCCTCAACAATCAACGATTATCATGAGTTACTATTATTTAATGAGTTAATATCTGACTTAACTCATGAAGAAATTTTTGTATTAATTAGATTAGATTAGATAAAACTTAAAATGACTAAACTCATTTATTTTTGAAATAACTATGTCATATGTGATATTGGATTTACAAGAAAATAATAATCTATTGAATGCGGCCACAGCCAACTATGGCTTCCATTTAAAAAAATGTAAGTTTTCGTCATATCTCGGAAAATAATAGCAATAAAAATTTTCTGAATATATTTTATTAATCTGCATAAAATTATCTTTGTCTTTTACAGTTTTTTTCTATCTGTTATAATAATCGAGATATATTGATTTGAAAAAATTGACACTTTACTTTTTTCAAAATATCTAGTTACTTTTGACTTTTTTGAAAATTTTGAAAGTGGAATTTTATTCGTCTCGAAAATATACACTTCTTTCCCCATCAACCGTTTTTCTATCTCTTATAGTTTCCGAGATCCCCATAGAGAACATCTAAAAAAAATCACTCTGTGGATTAAAATCAGCTAATAAGGGCAGTCGAGATGGGCGAGTTCTTGGAAATTATTGAGATCAGTTTTTCCCCATTTGATTGCCTTCTGTATTTCTATATTCTCCCGCATATTGAAATTACGCCCCGCCCCTTATTACTTTATTAATATAAAATTTAAAAACTTTTATTTGTAAAAAAATGGTTATGTTCGATGCAATGTTGTGACAATCCCGTTGAAACTATCTAGTACTAAAAATACGAATGTGTCTGGTATATACAAATTCACAATCTCTGCACTTTTTAACAAATGCTAACTTGTGGCTTAAATCTCCATGAAGGAGCAAATTTGTAAATTTTGTACATATCTCCTTGGGAATGATATATAGTCACATTAATCAGGATGTTGTGAGACAGCTTTGCAATATTTAGTTGTGGAATGAAAAGGGAACAATGACAAGCTTTGTTTTTCTCAATTTTAAAAGAGCTCCTAAAATGGATAATACAAACTGTTAATTGAAATATTTCAATCAATGGTTTGTATTAATTTTTTTAATTGATACAAACATAGATAATGTGGAGTATTAATGGAAGAGTTATATGATTTACAGTTTCTTGAGTTGTAGAAAGTAATTATGAATTGAAATTGTGGTCCCAAAAGGAAGTATCCTTTGTTCATTACTCTACTGTATGTGAATGAAATTGGTAAATGTTTAAAACATTTCAGGTATCATTAATTTACTGATAATATATATAACATCAAGTAATTTACAAGAAATCACAGATTAATTAAGATTTAAAAATCATAATCAGGAAACTCCCTAAAAATAAATATAAATAAAATGATGTATTACTTTCATTATACCATTAAACTCGATAATACTGCAATTGATATTCAATTAAATATCTTGGACAATAATTTCAGAAGCAGTGGATGCAAAAAAACTTGGTTTACTAAAGGGACACAGTTATTATTTACTCTCAACAGACAAAAACTACAATTTGTAATATTGCCACATTATGACTTGAAAAAATCTATGCCTTAATATTGAAGATAAATTCATCCATAATAACTGGTTGAAACTGATGAAAGGATAATAAGTACTTCCAGTTAGTATATATTTAAATTTTATTTTCCGGACTAGTTTCGATGCTCTAATCATCTTCAGCGGGAAAAACGTCAGAAAAAATGCTTATGTATTGTCTTCATAGGTTTAAAAATGATATAATATACTGGGAAAAACATCAACCTTAGCACGAACGTTCGTGCTAAGGTTGACCTATGAAGACAATACATAAGCATTTTTTCTGACGTTTTTCCCGCTGAAGATGATTAGAGCATCGAAACTAGTCCGGAAAATAAAATTTAAATATATACTAACTGGAAGTAGTTATTATCCTTTCATCTATGCCTTAATGTTTCAAAATAAAGAAATGAGGATAATATTAAAATGTGTCATAAATACAAGAATAAATTTATCCAGACTTATTATATATTCAACATTTCGTGAGATCTAGGGTGCACTTATTCACGTACAATATTCGAACAGGGCTGATTACACTTTTACTTTAAATAATTATTTAAATAATATTATTACTAATATGAATGATGCTCATACTTTACTTTTATTTTTTAACTACTGCTGATTATAATATATGTACTCCTACAAAAATTTCCAAATCTAATTTGATAAAAAAACAACTGAGTTAAAATTTAGTCGAAAATAAGATTAAAAGAATAACAATATACTAATAAAATAAATAAAATCTCTTATTATAGTTGAAACGATGAGAGCTGACTGTGTCATTATTTTAGTAGAAAGAATTGATAGCAATTAACCACTTGCACTATAAAGACGTGCCACACACCTCAATGTTACTGCATGTTATATTGTAGAGTGCTTCGCGACTATTGAAAATTAAATCGTAGCCCAAATGGTTGATATCTATCTTGTTCGTCATCCTAGGATGACCGAGACAGAATAAAATGAAAGATGGAACCTGTGTTTGAATTCACCAATATACATCGATGAATTATAGTCAGCTTTCGGCTCGACTATAGCATATTTTGTACTTACATTGGAATAAGATTAATATAACAATTTATGTGACAAATTCAATTATGCCCTGAAAGCTTTAGTCAATATAAATACTTTACTATTACTTATTTATTTAGTTTATGTAATTGTCTTTGTTTCGAAACCCTCGTATATACATACACGAATGTGATCAATTACTATTTGTTTTTATCTTATTATAAAAGAGGTTAAGTTAGTATGTTTACTTACTAATAGTTTTGCACCAGTTTTATAATGTTTACAGCCCAATTCCATCACTATTTTGATCAGCTCTGATTAATTGTCATAAATGTAAATTTGATAAAATAAATGAAGCAATCCACTTTTAAATCTTTCCATTCACTGCCATTGATAATATAGAATATATCATAGAAAATAGAGATAGATACACCTTATCTTCTATTATAACTAAACAATGAGATTTTTTAAGAGATTTGTTAGTAATAGGCAACAACACATATATTTGAGCATAATTAAAAGTTATTGATCACAGTATAAACACTTTTATAAATATGTTGGGTTGCATATATTAAATGCTATGCAACAGGTTGTTTAGTCGTTAGTCTTTATTATCTTACAAAATTAACAAAATACATGATGTACATAATTTTTAAATAAAACAATAAATTTTGGTAACAGGTCACAGGAGTCACAAATTCCAATGTTCCTTCACTCAATCCCCTATTCTTCCACAAACAAGTTATGTATCTTGACTGCTTTGAGAGTTTATTTTCGACTATAAATTATTATATATTGTACAGTTATTTATTCTAATTTCGTTTAAATTAAATTGATAAATTTTATAATGCGAGATATTACAATTATCAACAACGATTTAAAAAAATATGTAACAATCGGAAATGAAATGTATAAAATATTCGAAAATCCTTCAAACCACAGAAAATATAGTTATTATACTTGTTACACAATAGTTTTTGCAATTTTTTACATTGATGTAGCAAAAGTATGGAATATATTTCAATGTACTTCATATGTGTATTATATTTGGGAGATTTCTCGTAAATTCATGATGTTAATACTGTTTAGATTATTGTTTTAGTTAAATATTTTTCTTATAATGAAGATGATGGTAGCGACCGTTACTATGTGGTATGTATATTTTTGATATGTTTAAAATATTTGTTTCAAAATTCGATTTTTAAGGCATTCAAACGCGTGCTAAGTGTTTGAGCTGTTAGTTTTTTTAGCCTATTTTAAATATGATTCATGTTATTTATATACCACTATATAGTAATTTAACTTAATATGTATATTATTCATTATGGATATTACTTTTCTATTCGATTTTTTAACATTTTAATTGAGATGTATTAAAAGCATTGCAAACTGAGTTGCATAAATTAAATAATATTTATTAATTATTATTTAGTGCTTAATGATATAAGAAATATGTTTATTGGAACTCTAATATGGAATTTTTTTATTTTAATGTTAATTATCGACGTTTAAAAAACAAATAAGTTTATTTTAAATTAATCGTAGAGTTATTATTTTTGCTACTAGAGGGCCTTTATCAAAAATAATAAATTTAATTTTGAACATAAACTAATTGAGAAAATGATTCATTTGTTGAATACTTAATATTTAAACTAATTAAGCAAATAAATGAAATAAGTAGGGTATGATAATAGAAAGATTATTAAATTTAATTAATTCTTTAGTTATTAATACTAAATCAATTTACTGGGTGAATTGCATTTTGATGTTTTATTTCGTGTGCACATATTGAGTTGTTTTATATTTTTATTTATTGTTTGTATTGTTTGTTTGGTGAATAATTGAATAATTTAATTGTAGATCGGATCGAGCCTGTAGTTGAATAAATGAAGAAGCGGCGCCGTCTAAATAATGCATCGCGACGCCCCGTTGGAATGCCCCACCTAGGTAATTACGGTGTGAATTAGTAAAGTCGCGGGATGAAATATTGACGGTTTAATTGGGGCTAAGGTACACGTATGCAGTCGCGATCAATTACGTGCTCCCCACACTGCTACCTGGAGTTTCGAATTTCCCGCCGCACATCCAAATGACAAGTGACTGTCGGCCGGGTAGGCCAGTGCACGGTTGATGTCAGTAGTGAAGGAAAATGGCCGCCAGCGACGATGAGCCTATGCATCATTTATACGAAGTTTTTACAACCTGCTTTAATAAAATCGCAAACAAGGCACCAGGTGAGTGTACGGGGCCGTTGCCCCCCTCGAGTGCCGCAGATTTCCCAGTGCCCGACCCGCTTTTCCGACGCGACCAGTGAAAACCTCGGCCACCGAATGCGCGTGCAATCCAAAACATCACAACAGCCCGCCTGCCCGTTTTTCGGAGGCCCCACGGTCACCGCGAATTTGCCCCCTTAATGTGCGAGTGCCCTCAGACCCCCAGTGAATTCATCACCGTACGAAAAAGTGCACGCCAGTGATGTGTAAACAAAACAGTGCAGAAAATCCGTGGTGCCGTGATTGAATAATAATAAAAGAGAGACTCGTAGTGATTCCCAGCCGTGGGGCGAACGCCCCCCGTTGTCCGTTTTACTCCCACAATCCAACCAGCCTCAAAACCCCGCCGACGAAACTGTATGTACGAATTTATTTATTTATTTACTCAGCTCCGTCAAAATACACACAAGCGGAAGCAAAACAATGGTAACAGTCTAGCGGCGTTGCAATTCAACTCCACTGGCGAGGTTATGTCCCCCGGATCGGGGCTTTCGCACGGCCCCTTGGGGCTTGTTAAATTCATATAAATTAGGTTATATCAATGAATAACAGGTTAACTCATATTATAAACAAACCCTTATAAATTTCGGCCACCGTCAACAAACGCAAGATGGTTAATTATCTTCACGAAAAACGTCGTTTTGCCATATTTTTTTAAACATTAACAATTAGATTTTCACATATTCATATATTAAAATAGCGTTTTAAATTTATTTACTTGTGTATTTATAATAGTTAAAAACTTATTTTATACCTGATATATATTTTTTGGACACAAAATATTTATTAATTTTTATTCCAGAAGAAAGGTTTTTAGTGCCTAATAATTAATAAACATAACTTTGATTTCTATTTAAACTATTTACAAAGTAAGAAATAATCCAACCTACAACAGTACTGATAACAAATATATTATATTTTGGTTATTTGTTTTAGATTTAAATTGATTAATGCACTTAATTCTTAAATTTCATATGTGTACAAGTTAGATGTGATAAATCTATAATTTGACTTAAAACCTCATTTATTATGTTAAAAACCTACAATTTAATACTGTGAACAATAAATTATAGTTTTGAGTTATAGAAATCGTTACCAGAAAAAATAATCTCATATACTGAAAGAATTTTTTTAATTGAAATGAGATCACATAATTCAGTCACAAAGTGAAGTCATATGTGTAAATGGCATTGTTATTATTATTATTTAATGAATTTATATTTTTAAAATTGTTGTACCAGTATACGCTGTAGTAAAGCGTATATCCAGTATTTGCTACTACTGTCTACTACTAGTTGGTTATTTTAATAACCTAGAAAATAAGTCATTTCATAAATTTACAACGATCAGACTGTTTTAATTCAAAACAAATCAATTATTGAAACAACTACTTCACAGATTAAGAAGATAGATATTAAATCATACAAAAGTAATTTGCATATTACAAATAATACAACTATTACTGTTTGAATGTATTTATTTCAGTAAAATAAACTTTAAGAATTTTAATTTGAACAGTTTTTAAGTGAATTTAATGTTTAAAATATGAAAAATGAAATGAATTTATGGCGATTTTATAATAATAAAAATGACAAAATTAAATAATGAAATATTCTTGTTTAAAACATCTGCAGACCTGTGTTTCCATCCTACTGTTGGTTATTTCACATTATTAAATTGTTTATAATCAGGTATTAAATTGCAGATATAGATTGTGATTCTTTTTAATAATAAATATATGAGATCATAATGCAGACTAGTATTAATATCCTGCGATTGGTTATGTTTTTTTTTTTTATAATGTTAAATTTTACTTTGAGTTTTGTTAAACAATATATAATTTTCTTTTTGTCACTATACATGTAGTCAATCTTATTTTGATGTAAATTAATAAATACACTTGGTTATGATGAATTAAATACTGACTTAACCCGTGGTGAAACATTTTTATGTTAATTAGAAGGTTAATTAAACACTTGGTTGTTATGATACAATAATCGTGATAACAAAGTATGTTTTATTAATATACTTTATTCAATATGTATCACAAAGCAGTAACCTCAAGCATCAATCACAATCTTTTTTATTTTGAATGTGTATCAATTTTGCTTCAGATTTTATTAGTTTTCAATATAGGTGAATGTTTTATTTGCTTATATTTATTTATTATTACATAAAAAGAAGAAAACAAACTTAATTTTAAGTACTAAAATCATAGGCATAGTTCATTTTATAGAATGTTCATCACATCAATCTTTAATATGGAAAGTTTTCCTCTATTTCAAAATGTTTCAAATTCGTACATATTTTAGCAATATAATTATTTGGTCTGTACACTGAGCTTTTCCTACTTAATCTGTAGATATTTGTTTTGCTTTATGTTTCAGTAATCTGTTTAAAATTTATAGTATTTGTTATGTGTAAATGTATTATCGTCGCAAACATGAAATACTTGACTGTGAAAGCGTTACTTTATGATACGCCTTGAATACGATGATAAATCAAAATTATTTATTGTAAATATGAAAACTTTAATTATTGTATATTGTATATAATACATTATATTTAATATTATAATTTTGTTATTAATTGCACGTCAATCTGCAAAATGAAAATTCTCATACCCTAGTTTATTTATGTGTTCCATTGACCATCTACAAAATATAGCAATATTGACATAATGTATAATAATTTAAAGAAAAAAACAAAAAACAAAACTATTTTGTAAATCTTCAGCTATGAGTCTTATTAATATTGTAAAGCAAATCACTTATTGAAACAACAACTTCACTGACTAATACCTCAACAGATTGTATTATACAAAAGTAATTTTGGTGTTACGAACCAACACTAGTACATATTTATTTCCATCAAATAAACTTTAAAAATTGTTATTGTTGTTTATTATTTATTAGTTATTAGTGAATTTGGGGTAAAATAATATAAAAAATGAATTTATAGTGTATTAATTATAAAGACCAGCATAAATTAAATAATGTAACAATCAAGTTTATAAACACGTTAATATATATGTTTTTGTTAGAGTTCAGTTAACTTTTGTAATGTGACTTAAATTATTAAACTTTATCATTTTATTTATCTTATGTTATAAATTCAAAATTTTTAAATATAACCATAAATACTTAGTGTTAAATAAAAACAGGTTTTAACCAATAGTACTTTATAAAAATAAATGTAACTATTATAGAAAATAAATATGTGCAAAATTTTCATGAATAAAAAGGAAACAGATTGCTAAATTAGTCGTGCAGAAATTCTCATAGAAATTAATTTTTCTCATTATTAATGTTATTAATGTGTGTTAAGACTGCACTAGATAATCAATATTTAATTTTCAGAGCTAATGTTATGTTCAAATATTTTGTAAAAGATATGAAACTATTGTATTTAATCGCAAGAATTTGGCCAGTTTAAATTGCTATCTATTACAATTCCCAAGAAGTTGCATTTATGTTGAATATGTTGCAATTTAATGTCCATTTCTATATTATGTTTGTTTTTTGTACTGAATATAATGAGGTTTGTTTTTGTTGTATTTATAATAAATTTGTTTATATTCATCCAATTGTACACTATGTTAAATCATTGATTCATTTTTTGTGCTAGTTTTCCAGCTTATTTACTATGAAATTTAGGAATAGTGTATTTTTTCTCTTTATATAAATTATTTCACTCATAAAGTTTTATTTTTAACGAGGAAGAATAAGCTAAATAGATGAGAATACTAGTAGGCTGGTATCGTCAGCATATAAAGGGTAAATCATTTGTTTAAAATAGAGCCTAAAATGTTAGTAGTAGTAGTAGTGGTGTTAGGCTATCGACCACGTGGTCCTTCCGCCATGTGTCATATGTGTATTTGTGTGTGTGTAAATGAGCTTGTTACTTTAAAGGATCGCCCCCGTCACTCTAAAGCACCATTAATTGTGTCCCAATGGTGACCTAAAATGTTATTTTGCAGTATTCCAACATTTATTATTTATTTTTATTTCAAAATATAACACATAATTTCAGTTATTATTGCTATAATTGATTGACAAGAAGTATACAGAACAATAGTATTGCAACACTAAACTAAAATATTTTTATTGGCGCACTTTTATCTCTTAACAATGTTTGATATCTTGTACAGTTTTCCCAAAAAAATAAAATATTAATATGGTATGCTCATTATGAATACAATGAATGAATGAAATAAAGCCAAAAATTCTATGTTGGTGTAAAACCAGATTTTTTTTTTGCCCAGAAACTTTGTTGTTGTTTTTTCATGTTGAATTCTGTTTGGTAAATATTAATGGATTTATGAGTTACATATATAACTCACACTATAAAACTCCAGTTTTTCCTGGAGAATTTTATGATTAACTGTGTCGAAGGCCTTGGATGATAAATCAATTAAATTGAGGTTTGCCTGTTTCAAAATCATTTTGTTTAGGAAAGCAGTGAAATTTGTTAAATCACAATATACTTATAAAAGACAAATCAAAAGAATTTTAATTAATAAAGGAATTCATGGAAGGCTAATTCTTTTGATTACTTTTTGAATTTTGGTGGGATTTTCTTCGTGGTACATTTTCGATTTCGAAAGCCACTACGTTTTAACCAGTAATAATAATTTTCAAAATGACGCATAGACACAGTTATATTAATCCAACAACACAATATGATTGCCAGTTTCAACGTTTTAAAACATAATAGGGAGTTTTTCAATTCAGTGAAAGCAATACTAGTTGTATGAATGTATTTATTAGTGTCAAATAACTTCAAGAATTTTCATTTGAAATGTTCTGTCCACAAAAGTTCATTATTGTGCCTAGATGCCGTACTTGCTGGAGTAAGTTTGAAATTTTCAATATATTTATTTTAAGATTCGGTTTGCTTGTTTTTTTAATCGACTTAATAATGAAACTGTACTGATGAGATATATAAGATCGAAACACGTGTCTGCAGATGATGTTAAACTTTTCTTTATTATTTTGTCGTGTTTCGATTTTGACAATTCATTTTCAAAATGAAAAAAAAGAAAATAAGTGTATTAATCTAAACAAACATATTAAACATTTGTTCCATCAAGAGTGTGACAGCTGCCATTTCGTGTTCAATATTTTCTTTCAAATGCGTCAGAGAAGTTCTCGTAAGCTTTAGATTAATAATAATAATAATATAAGTATATTTTTCATTAGTAATAAAATGAAAAATTGTCATAAGAAGAAAAAGAAACAGTATACTTATGTTAACAAAACTGCATAAATTCGTCTATGTTTTAGGGTTTGCATATTAAAATAAAATAGTAAATCTTACATGTAAATCGCTAAAAATTGGTTTTTTTATATTATTTGGAAAAACATTGTTGAAAAAAGAAATGCACTGTAAAGTGGAGAACATTTTGTAATATTTAGTTTGTGATGGGGATACATGAAAATATTTGATATTGTATTGTGAGTACTGTTTTCAGTATATAGGATGAATTTATTCAATAGTCAAAAATAAGTATTTTATAAATATATAAACCTACTAAAGTTAATATTTTATTTTCTCTGAATTTTCTTCGTCAAGATTGATTATCAGATAAATTTAATATCCTTCTTTGTGCATTTGTTTTGGAGTAAAAATATTTGTAGTCTTAATAAGGCTTGTTGTTGATGATTTACGAAATGTTTTCGTGTTTTTCTAATTATTAGTTAATTTTCTACAACGTAAAGGACTTTAATACATTTTTATTATTAAAAATATATTATTGACATAAATTGACTGACTCCAAAATATGATTCCAAATTTAAGTAGTGACTGAAAGCAAGAAAAATAAACCGTTTTAGTGCACTGTAGGGCATGCATTACGGTCTTTGTAATTTCGATGACAGATATTCAATATGACTTTTCCAACTTAAAAAATCATCCAGAAGAAGTCATAAACATTTTCCATTATTTGTTGCAATGTTATTACGGTTTAAATTTACCTGTGCAGGTGTTTCAAATCTTGAATGTGTAGTTTTGAAGAGAATGCAATTAGTTTTATTTAAATTTAAAAGTAAACTGTTGGAGGTTAGCCATTCTTGAATTCGTATAAATAATATTCCACATTCGATTTCAATGTTTAAAATATTTGTGATTTATCAATATATTAGTTCCGTCGGCGTAATTAATTAACACGCAATTTGTTTTATGGAATAAAATTAAGAGTTCGTTTGTATAAAGAAGGAAGAGAAGAGGTCCCAAAATACTTCCTTGTGGAATGCCCATTTTTATGTTTTCTGTTTGCTATTTAGATAACAAAACTGTTAGATTTTCAAATTGATTTTATTTATTGTGTTGGCTTCTTCAGGTGTTTGCGATTTAATAATTATACCATTTTGTTTTAGTAGGACTAACTGCTTCCGAATTATTAAGTAACTTTGTAACCACTCTTAGGCTTTGCCTCTTACGCTGTAGTTGTATAACTTGGTTAACAATATTTCGTGATCAACATGAGATTTTCCCTCCTTCCATGGCATCTGTAATGTTTTTAATAAAATTATATTGGGCAGTGTCGAACTACGCCTTTTCACAAATCCGTGTTGATTGCCAGTAAGTACATTAAATTTGTTCAGAAAATTATAGGTATATGCGATTAAATATGATTTTTTCATATATTTTGGAGAACATGTTTTAGCAAACTTATTGGTCTATAACTTTCATATTCTGATTTATCTCTTTTTTTGTATAATTCCTGCATTAACGTCAATTTTAATTGATCCAGAAATATACCTAATAGCATTGATTTATTAATAATATGTATATGCCGGAGGAGTTCATATAAAACTTATTATCTTCTTATCTATTCTATGCATTGTATTCGTTGAAACACAATTTTTGTAAAACAAACTTTCGCACGCACAATGCACTCCCGAGAAGGCTCCATAGATTGTTGTCGGAGTTTAGACATTAAATCTATGAAATTTTAGGCCAAGTTATTTTATTTAACAAGTTGTTTATTTTTGCTCATAAATAAGTTTACCAGTAAACATTTCAGGTAGTCCTAATGTAATAAAATTTGTACAATTTATTTTTCTACGTAAATACTCTATTTCATATTGGGAGAAGTAATACACTTGTTATGTTCCATTTGTTTATTATCAGGTAACTGACACGTGTTTCGGTCCTTACGGATCATTCTCAAAGTTAAAACTTTAGTTTTAACTTTGAGAATGGAACATAACAAGTGTATTACTTCTCCCAATATGAAAATTTGGTTCCATCAAGAATGTAGCAAAACAAGTATCGAATTTAATACTCTATTTCTTTCTTTCTCTCTATGAATTCTGTATTGATATTTTAGTGGTAAAATTTATAAAAAAAAACTTTTAACTTTAATTTAGGCTAAATGTACTTTTCAAAATTACATGTGACGTAATTAACCCATCACTTCGACTCTTTAGACTTCATAAATTAGTTTTTAGTTTAGAGGATCACCTTCTCAACTCGATTTTGTGATATTATTTTGTCTATTATCATTTATTTTTATTGCGATGTCGTATTGTTTTGTCCTTGGATAAATAAAATTAAACGAAAAATCTTATTTACAGAATTAAACACGAGGCTCTTATGCAACGATTTATTTATTTGTGCATTTTTGCAGTGCCCACCATTAATACGAGAGCCGAGTGGCACTCTCTCCTCAGAAATCTCATTGAGAGAGGCAACCTTTGGAAAGGTGCCATTGTTTTCTACACACGAGTTGCACCTGCCCCAAGAAGTTAAACGCGGATTATAAATAATCCGGGGGCATGTAAAGCAAATCGGAAACAGATTGAATGCTCGATCGCCGTTATCGCTAAATGGCAACATCGCTCGGATATTGAAACCGTATTCTTTATCGGCGAAATTGATGCTTTACGCTGTACACAAAACTGTAAAATGTATGGCAATTTTAAATTTGTTTATTTAGTTATAATTATCAATTAAATCTGCATGGACTTGCCACCCTAGGGAATATAGATTTAATTTTAAACCCATAAACATATAAAAAGTGAAAAAGAACTTCATCAAATATCAGCTTTATAATTATTTATTAAAACAACAGGCATGTAAATAATGCTTTTACTGCATTGTATTCATATGGTTTCCAAATTTGCTGGATGCACATTGTTGCACACATATTAGATGGTTACATACACAAAGTTGGATTTGGATGTTTTAAGATTTTAGAAAAGGTCGATTTTTAAATAATTTTATACTATAGTGCTGAAAAAAATTACCATTGACCAACGACGAGTTGCTTGAGCACATTTATGTGAAGTGCTTAGTTTATCAACAACATAAACTCCACCTTTTGTTATATTTAAAATCATAATCATTTGCTCGTAGAAACATCAATTTCGTTATTGAATTGACGAGGATACATGATGAAGACCCTGTGTGGCGAAACATGTTGATATAAAAAAGTTATCTGAAGTTATATTCCGTCCAGAAATTGGTTTGCAAAGATGCGGGACAAGTAACATGTTCCAATTGTCAACTTATTATGGTGTCTTTGGATGGTAGGTTTATTAAATAAGTCTTGTTTTCATTTTTATGATCTGAATTCACTAGGCAATTGTGAGTTGTTTTTTGATTTGTGCCTAAAGGTGTTGGTTTAGGTTCATAGAAAAGTTTTCTACAAGTTTCTTTAATGTAATAAGTTATCTGTAGTTATATTCCTTTCAGAACTAAAAGTTGGTTCGCAAAGACCCAGAATAAGTGACATATTCTTATTGTCAACTTGATATGGTTCGTCTGACTGATATTCTGTTTAAATATAGGAAGATTATGGTTTAAATCAGATGTTTTTATTCCATAACAATTTGCTTTGCTTGGGGTATATACTCCAAATAAACTTTTTCCTATGAAAACTTTCAATTTTTTATTTAGCCTTTGTAAAATTTTGAATCTAATCTATCGAAGATCCATTTGTTCGAAACAAATCACTAGCATTTTAATTATTGCTTTTTTAACAAAAAGATATAGGACATCCAACAGTGCTTTATTCGAGTAAATCGGCTTGTCTTTTAGTGCTATTGGCAGAATTCTCGGTTTTCATTTAACTAATCTAAGAGCTATGCGGTCTCTTATTAATTCTTCAAGCAACCATAATCACAACTACGTTATTGATGCTGACGGTTTAGCAACTATTTCCGTATTAGGCGAAGAGTAGCTTTGTTCCATAAAGTTTTTATTTTCAGTTGCCTCACACGTGATTCAATCTTTGCAGACTATTACCAAAGTTTAAACTGATCAACTATTTCAGTAATGTATCAGATAGTATAATTGCTAACTTACCCAAAATTTTCATTGATTCTATTCACCTGCCATGTCACATAAATTTTAATAGAACAAGACGTATAGTTTATATTTATAGAAGTGAGTATTACAGCTGTACGGTCTATTGTAAAGAAGTTTAAAAATTCAAAATATGTGGATGTTTATGGCATGTCTACTATGGATTAATATGTAAAAGTAATACATTTTATTTGAAAAGCACTCTACCAATTGATCCCGTTTATCAACGCCTCTCATACCTGTATTATATTTGACTACGCATGATGGTCAAAATTGTCACCTTTCTTTTTTCGCTTGCCTGTATCAACTAAATCAATTTTGAACGTATTTGTGTTTGTGCGAAGTTCTTTTGGTATGTGTTTCCGTTCTTTCGCGCAGTTCTAACTACATATATATCTTGATTTAGTAATTTTGAATATAATTGTGCAGATGAATACCAATTCTCCACGTATAATGGATAGCCTTTTCTCAAATTTGGTTGGTTGCACCACTACTAGGACAACGCTCTCAGGCGCCGGTATTTCACCTGCGACAACATAGATTTTAAAACAAATGCAATAAACTAATGAATACTTGTAAAGTTTATAAATTTTTATTCAAACGTTATTTGAACGTCATGAGAGATACACCTAGTGATACTGCGCTCTCTAAAGTATAAAGATTTTCAAATGTATTGTTCAGATAATCTGATCTTCCTAATTTCTTTTATTGGCTTTGTTCTCCAATATTTGACTGGCGTATCTATTCGCGTCTTCTACTAACATTTTCCAAAAAAATAGTAATAATTTGGTTTCAATAGTTTACGGTTATCACCTAATTTACGCAGGCACAAAACATTGATTCCGGCTATTAATTGAAAATGTTTGATTTTCTTTTTCATCCCAAATCCATTATCTATCAAATTCACTGTTATCTACAAATCTAATTCAACTTCATTGGAATCATCATTTTCGCATTCATAAAATGCAGTTTTATATTTCATCTTGGGATAGCTTATCAAAAAAACAGGGGTAATAATAAAGATAAGTGGAATTTACCTTTACCTCATAAACAACCATCAGGCAAATGTACTCAAAGGGTTGACTAAACTGATCAACGCATGCATTCGAGCAGGCATTTTTCTTGACTGTCTGAAAATGCTGTTTATTTATTTATTTATACATCTTTGGACTCTTTTCTTTAAAAAATATATACATTAAATCAATTTAAAAAAAAACATACTTCAAATTTTCGGCGAAAGAAGCACGGGCGGAGTTCATAATCACAAAGTGTTCTTCCATTCAAACTCTTCATTTTCCAAGAAAGGTAGTAGATCTGATGTCAATTTCTACAGACTATATTGCTGTTGAGTGTTGTATCCAAGGTCATGGATATGTCTTGTTACAATAGTTGGTTGATTTTCTGGATGGATCTCAACAATGCATTTGATTGTGTCACTCAGGTTACCCTCCTGAGGAGGCTATAATGCTGCAAATTTCACCCAAGTAGCTGCCGTATCCTAAATTTCTACTTGAGCGGCCGGATACAGTATGTTGAATATTAGAATAATGTATCTTCGGGGTCAGATATGAAACGTGTTGTACTACAAGAATTTATTCTAGGGCCGTTATTATACTTGATGTATGTTAACGATCTCTCGGTCAGGTAGCTACATCGTCTATGCCTGCTGTTGATACCACCATAATGGACGCCACGCTCGGAGAATTGGCAGAAACTCAGCATTTCGTCAGAAATGTTACTGAATGTTAATCCAGAGAAATCTTTCCAATATAGTTCTTCTCTTACTGTCAGTACTGCTAAATTCCTTGGTATTCATATCGACAACAAAGTATCACGGTGTTTCAAAGAGCAAAAACTGAGTCAGAAAATAAATTTCACAATATTTTTAATGCGTGATCTAAAATTTGAAATATCTCAAATAGTATTTCATCAAAAGAACAAATGAGCTTAAAAACTGAATAATAGCCGCCGGAGGAACGACGGATTCTTCACGAGAATAGGCTGAATGGGTCAGAGTCGAAGAAATGAACTTCTCCCGGTTCTCTTCAGTTAAAATTATAGTAATAATATTTATAGTAGTATGTATTTTAGATTAATTTAAGAAGAGAAACAAAGCAAACAATAAACAACAATAAGCTTACTTTGCACAGTGTCAAAGTCAATTGGCATATGGTATATTAATATGGGGTCACTCTACCATAATGTCAAACAATGTGTCGCGATTTTTCACAAGCGTTTTTCACACTTCGGTAGGGACCGATTATCCCATGAAGAAAGGAGTAGTATCACCCCCAAGGAAGTTACCAGGTTCACGAAGGACGTGGGACTGCTTGGAAAGTGATTGGTTAAGGGCAGAACAACAGATCTGTTAGGCTGCAATTCACGAGAGGCTAACACACCTCACTTGTGCCCTATTTAACCTATAACCATAATGTCTCGATTATTTGGTCTGCAACGGCGTGCTGTCAGAATCATCAATTAATTATAGAGAAGACTGCCGTGCAGTTTATGTTTATGTACGTATTATAACACTTCCATGCCTCTTCATCTTTGAATGCTTACGTCACGTTTATTAGGATAAACATATGCTACGTAAACATAATTAAGTACATTCTTACAGTTCCAGGTCCGGTGAACTTTTAAACTTGATTAATCACCGTTTGTCTACATCGCAAAATGGTATTTAATACTATGGACCTAAAATGTTTGAAAGTTTGCCCCATTCCTTGAAATCACTTTCTATTGCGCATTTAAGAAAATTGTTATAAACTATTTAATTGAAAATATTCTATTCTGTCCAAGAATGCTATCTTTTATTATTATAGTATTTCTAACTAGTTCTGATAATCAACAGTAAACTCTATTATATCAGCTGAAAATTCCACAATGTTACGGTTTATAGTAACAATTACAGTGTTATGCTTGCTAACAAGTTCAAGCATCATTACTTCCAACTGTGTTATCTCATGATAATGTGTTGCGGAGAAGATGAAAAGTATCTTAAGCTAAATATTTTGTAACTTCCCAAGCTGTTTAAGCTGTTCCCTGTCGCAATGCTTGGTTCAATTTCGATAGCTGTGTGCAGTAAACCTCCGAATTACTTGTTTTTCCCTGAGGAAGTAGCTTGTAAAACAGCAGACCATGATGAAGCCAACATATGGATAGTAAAATCTTCTTCGGATGCAGGCCGGCCACCACCCTCTTCACTTTGTGCATCTTTACCTCGGTCACACTTTCCCGTTTCTGTATTTCCTATAATTCTTCGTCGAATTAAGGTTTGATGGAAAAGTATCCTCTATTCACAAGATCTAAATCGATCGCCTCCTCGATCACAGCTTGGTACTTTTCCAAATCCATCAGCAATTCTCTGATGGGGATTAAAACACGCATAACCAGAGCAGGTAAAGAAACAATAGTTTGGTAAATCTTGAAACAATTCTGTAAAGTCCCTATTTTTGGCAACCATAAATAAATCTTATAATTTGTTTAAACTGTAACTCGAGCCGTTAAATAAAGTCTCGACGACGTTTAAACGTTCGGACAATAAGGTTTGGTCATGGATCGGGTGTTTAATGCATTCCTCCAACAATCTCCTTCCTTGTGATGTATAGCAAGAGTTTAAAATTCCATATACGGAGTCGTATTTGTTGGTATTGATAACCGCAGGTGCAGGAATTAAATTATGTGCGTTAATAGCCTCACGTATTTATTAACCTTCGGAGTGACTAATTTGAACTTGTTGAAGTTATGATCATCACCGATTAGGTTGAGGTATTTGAGGACCGCTTGTGAACTGGCCATCGCTTCCTTCTTGCTGTATTTCGATAACGACGTGACGTTCTGATAGTCTTCCAAGAAGAATATGACTAGCGAAGTCTGCGATGAAGAAGTACGAATTTTCACATCCATCTGCTGCTCTGTGTTGTCATCTTGATCTTGTTTCGAATCAACACTTTCTTTAAATACCTCATGTTATTTTCTTTATCATTGTCCTCAATTTTTTCGACTTCAGTTTTATTATCAAAAAATTGCTATAGCCTTTTCATCTTTTTCGAATTAACCCATTTTTGAAAATCACCTAATTGAAGTGTTATCGCGTGTTTAATCGCAATGATATTGCCATTGGTATTTGTTATCAAACCGAATGTATATAATTTTAATTTCGATAAACATTAACAATGATTTTTCGTTTGTCGGGCCGTTATTTTCAATTGATTAGCATTTATCGTAGCGATGGAATGAGTGTAAATCAATTGGTGTTCCGTAACAATATTATTTAATGTCTCAATCAATTGCTCGGGCGCAATTACCAGCTTTACGATTATCATCGCGATTAATCGGGCGTCAACTGTTTCTAACAATCGTTAACGTTTTTTTTTTTTGTGTGTGTTGTGTGAAAGTAGCTGAATAATCGTGTTAAATTAACAACAAACTGATATTCACGCTGTAATGCCCGGTAGATACCTGTTGAAAGTAATAAAATAATTAAAGATTATCATTTGATTGTAGAGAGTGTTGCGCTGTGTTTTCTGTATACGGGCTAAATGTCATTACTTGTAATTCCCGTTGTAGTGTCCCTTATTGCCAATGGTCAACACGTTGGGAATAACAATTACAGTCTTGGTCTATTAGTGATGCGTGGCGTGATACGCTCCTTCAGATGATACATGTCTCAGAGCAAAATAGCCAGGTATTTGAATATGGTATCCGGTTATTGTAGCTATGTGAACTATGTTTGTTACAATTTCTAGGAAATGCGTATACAAAAAATTGAACAATACTTGTAAGGAATGTTGAGTGCGTGACTTATCAAATAAGCTTCTTTAATTAAATGAAAGAATCTCCTTTTTTGATTAATTTATTATTGTTGGGTTCATTTTTTAAAATCTATGCATCTTAATTAATTTTAAGACATTCGTTTTATTGAACAATGTAAATAAATATTCTTTGTTTTACTATAAATGAGAGTTGAGTTGTAATTTTGCTAGAAAATATAATTGGTAAAGGCATCATATATTTAGCGATCCAAATACATTCGCGATCACAAAACTCATTTATTAAAAAAACAAATTTCTTATGTAGGTAAGTACGCCAGAGAAGTTGGCGTAAACTTTAGATTTGAGATAACCTCATAGGGGCTAATCGTATTCGTCTAGTAATTGATAAATTTCTTGCTTTTACGTCCTTCTGTCACTAACATCTTCATTTTTTACTTCGTATTCAATTAGTGTTTAGCTAATCAGCATTAAAAATTAAAATGCAAGTCTTCGAAAAACTATAGATGGGTTTTCTGCAACCACGTCATTAATTTTCTCGTTTGTTATTACAGATTTAAATAATTATAAATCTTGGTTTGGAGCCAATTCGGGGTGTTTAATTATTATACGCCATTGCGAAAATATTGATTACAATACCCTATTACTATGAATAAGTTAATTGATATAATACATTGCATTTGATAAACATCTAGTGTGATGGTTTTTACTAGGCACTTGAAATGGTTTATTTTTAGATTAAAACTTATAAAAAATAAGTAAAATTGGAGTAGTTTGTTATAATCATCCCTTGATTTTTTCGAAGGAAAATTTGGTCTGGATTAATCATTTTGTGCCTAATATATTTTATCATTTTCTTCCAATTCTAAATTTCAATTTTCTTTACCTTAGACTACATAGTCTTGATTTTTTTAAATATTTAAGTGCAAGCAACAAAAAACAGATATACAATTCAGAAAAAGTGAAGATTTATGTCTAAAAATATCATACCTAATTTTGTTTTTTATTTTTAAATATTTGAATGTAGGCAACTAAATATATGACAAATGAGAAAAACTGAAGAATTGCGTCTAAAATGTCATAGCTAATTTTAGATACCTAATTGGTAAGGCAACAAAAATGTAACACCAAAAAATTGAAAATAATAAAACGGTCGTTTGGCTATAGACAGCCTTAAAGCACTGCAGTGCGCCATAGTTAGATCTTTTGTACTAGTACCCTACTATTAGTATGTTCCCAGGAATTCAATTTATTTGGTAAGGCCAATTAACTTCTTAGGAAGCCATGCCCTGATCCGTTCTGGTGTTATCGCCATTTCTCCGCTTAGGGCTGGTCTGGTACTAGCCAGTGGTGCACACACGCATAGGATGGGCTCGGACGTTTCCTCTGCCAATCCAGCCTACAAGTGGTATTGTCCACTTTACCTATCTTGCAAAGATTGCACTTCACTGGGCAATATCCTGTAAGCAGACCAGTCTTATCTCGCTTTTAATCAGACGCAAGAGCTGTTTAGCTGATTGGCGAGGGGCCAATAAACATTTTTGATTGCCTTCGACTTAGCCTGTTTATTCAGTGCTCTATTTTGTTCCTCTTTTCCCACTCTTGGACCACACCCTTCCTATGTGCTTTTGATACCCAACATGTAGACTTTGGTCCGATCATGGTAGTCGCAGCTCTTTTCATGACAATATATCGGCATGTTCGTTGCCTATTATACTTGCGTAGCCTACATTATAATGAGCTTGTTGCCCTTGGCCAATTGATTCAGAGCTTGGAAATGAAGCTGTACGCTTTTAGGTTCTTAAGTGCAGCCTGTCTGTCTGGGATCCCTTTTTTCGTAAAAACCTGAGCACATCTTTCCAAGGCTATTGTTTCATCCTGTAATACTGATGGGTCTTGTCCGAGAGAAACTAACTGCCTATATTTAGGCATGTATATTCCAATACAGGAGACTGTTTGATGCATCTGTATACCATATTACAGAGTTATGTTTTAGTTTTTTTTTATTTGGTTCAGAATGTATTGGCGACTGTCAATAATCACTTCAAAGCGCAATATGAAATCAAATTTGGTCGGCATTACGTCCGATGGTTTATTCAGGTTAATAATTTCTTAAAGGCAACAAAGTATCCTATGAATTCATCTTCCTACGATGAACCATTCCCAAATTATTTGTTTTTAACTAAAACGCCTCAATCGGGATATTAACGTTATTAATTTGAGCTAAAATGTAGTCTATTTTATTTTCTACCTAATTGGTAACGTTTAGGCATCCCATAGATATATATTAAATTTCTGTAGTAGAGGAGTCTTATTAACCAATTTAAATCCTAAACATACATTTAGAATTCTTCTATTTTTTAAAGACTTTTAAGTTCATATGAATCAACAGACTAGATTTACTGAAACCATAGTGAGAGTGTACACGTTTGAAAGATATTAGTAATAGGGCAATAAGAATGATAGACAAGATTTTAATTTTCGTTGAAAAGTTTTTGAATGACTTTGGTGTAAAAAATCTATGAAAAAAATATTTTATGAATCGCTGTGTTTTTATTGTAACGAAAATAGTACTGTAAAAATTAAGTTTAAAATCATCAGCAGACACGTAGTTAAACCTTTTAGATCTCTTCAGTATAGAAAATCTTAAATTATTAATAAGTGATGAAAAGGTTAATCTTATATCAAAATAATTCATAATTCATTCAACTTCTGGACAAATTTTATTGAATAATTATAAATTCGATATGCCAATTTAGTTAATTTACAACGAATAAAGGAAACCAAAAAAACATTTTTTAATGTTTAGATTATGCTTAATTAATTTACACCACGTAAGCAGATTATGCCATTTTGTTTTTCAAGTCATTAAATCATACATTTAACAGTAGGAAGTATTTTTAATTCATTGGCAAAGAAAATAGAAAACGATCTTGTTTGATGTTTATACCAATATCATTTATGAAGAACAAAAAGAGAATTTTGGGTATAGTGGGGACCTTAAGGAACACCCGATGTAACATGAATGACATTAGAAATATTCTTATCATTTTTACATCTTCGAATTATTGTCGGTATCTTTCTATTATTTTGTTTTCATCTGTAATTATGTTTCCAAAAAGAGAATTTAGACAAAGTGACCTGACGCAACCTGAACTACGTTAGAAATATATTTATCTTACTAATATTTACATATTGCAATTGCGAAGAAACTCTCGCTTTCTTAAACCAGTTGATCACCAAATTACCAAACATTTCTGCTTAATAGGATCTCATGATTATGCTATGCATTTTCAAAATTGCTTATCCTAGGTATGAGAGAATTATCATTCTTATAAACTTTCGAAAAGTAACTCGCAAACAGGTTTACACAATCAATGCCATTATTACAAGTTTTTTGTTCATACAATGTATTTCTTGGAAATTCACGGATTTTGTTGCAATCACTGACAAAATTTCAAACCGCTTTTGGGTTTTGTGCTATATTTACTTTAGTGGATTTAATAAAGTATGGTATGTTAACTATATTACAAAGAATCCCAACGAGATTAACTAATTAAATACGAATATTGCATATCTTGTCCCATAGCTGCTTCAAAAATTGGTTGGCATTGTTTACACTATCCGTTTTATATTACCAGATAATGTTTTTTTTGCTTAGCATAGGCTACTAAGTTTTGATACTCTATACAGTTTCCACCATCCACAATAAATACAAATGCATCTTGGAATGGTGCTCTATTCCTAGGAATATCTGTAAGTTTTAATTGTTTTGGATTTAAATAATGATAGTCTTCCATTTCAGCACTATTCTTTAATTCTATAAAATGGCCCAAAATTCTCGTTACTGGTAAATTATGGCATTTTTTTACACATTCCATTACAAATGATGAACCTTGTGATACCAATTTTGAAAACATATTTACTTTTTTCGTACCTGCTCCTTCATATTGATTTGTTCCTGTTGCTATTTTAGTATAACTCGTCTATCGTCTATGCTATTGGCAAAATATCACAGCCAGTTTCAGTTAGTGCTGTCTCAAATTTTCTATAATTAGCTACCGTGACTTGTGGAGAGTAAATGTAATACACTATGAATAACCTTATCAGCCGGAGTGCCAATTACTGAGATTATTTCCAACAAACTTTTGTCTAATTTAGTTTTGCTCATAATTTTCTTCTCAAATTCAAAAAGTGTGTCCAATTTTCTTTAATAGAGTTTAAAATAGTTGTAGCAACTGTTATGGGCCTACCAATAAGCCTTTTCTTTTCAAGTAACTGCGGCAAGGAATTTATAGCAGATGTGATTTTTGCTGTATTATCCGTTACTATGGACAAAGCCACATTATTTCCAGCATCAATCCCTATTGATATTTTCAGTTTTTTTTTCTTCTTCTTTAGATGACCTATACAGTTCCAGTTCTTCTTGTATAGCTTCAGCTACAGTAGGGTATGGTGACCCTTTATGACTTGTCCAAAATTATCTTTTGAATCAAGTTCAGAAGATCTATTTTTAGAATCCTCTTTAGGGCATTTATTCCTCTATTACAACTGTTAAATGCTAAATCTATAACATCATGAGCTAAGGCTTGATAAGTTCATGTGTGATATAAAGGTGTTGCCATATCTACATTTCTATCTAGTATGAATTAAAAAGGTTGTTTCTGGTACCAAATATATTCTCACATCATTTTTGTCCAATTTTTTCGCCACTACTTTAGCAGCATTTCCTTTTGAACTACGAATTTTTGGCACAGTTCCCATTGTAACAAATACGAAAAATAAACAATTCACTATGCAATCCATTGTCTCGTCCATTTCTACTTTTTTAATATCACTCTTATTAATTGCATAGTAAGATATGTTATCACTATTCTGATGTTAATCACTTTGGTAAATTTTCGTAAATGATATACGATAACACTTTCAAATCTTTATTTTGCTGTTCGCGACACACTGTGTCTTCTTCAGGCGAAGAAATGATTAATCATTTACCAAAGTGATTAAGAATATGAACTTTCAACAACTAACAGCCTCAACTATTCTGATGCTTCTATACAAACATATCAGCTTCCAATGAAATAAAGTTTACATATTGGTCATTCACCTTATGATAGTTGGCAACACAATTGGCCTGTAATGCTGTTCCAGTTTTTGTCGAGTTATTGGTGAGATAAAATTGAGATGATAAATGTGATACACTGCCCTTTGGAAGTCCTAACTTATACGATCTAACTTTTGCTCAGTTTCAGCACAGAAATATATAGCAGGTACTTAAGGTATGGGACCTCTTCTTTCTATCTTGAATAATCTTCTTTACTTCTTTCTATGTATTCCCATTTCTTTGTGCTTCTATTCTTATTGAGCTGTTCCACTCCTTCCTTCTTGGACTTTCTCTGTTTCTCCTATTGCACACGTTTTGTATATTCTCTTGTTGTGTTTTTCCTCTTTCATTCTGCAAATGTTCTCATACTATATCTTCTGCTCCTTCGTTATTTCTTCATTTCTTTTTTTATCTGCAGCTTTTGTCTGCATGTCACGTTCCTTATCATGTCTCTTTTGGTTTTTTATATTATGTTTTTCTAACCTCAGCGTTAATTATTTGTTTTTTGTGTACTGTTGGTGTAAATGGCAGTGAGTTAGCACGCAGCCTCGTTTAACTCCTTACTTTGTTTCAAATGTTTTTGATTCTTCATTATTCATTCTTATTACGAGTATATTTTTATTTTCACTGCATGTTTTTAGTAGGTTACTTCTGGCTTAAAGTACTTTCCATATATCTTTTATCCTGTCGAATGCCTTTTCTAAATCTACAAAATATGTGTATATTTCGCTGTATTTATTTACTTGTTCTCTCATATTTGTCTTATTATGAATATCTGACCATGCGCATTTCTTTCTCTTCTGAATCCACCTGATTATCCTATATTGTTTTTTTCTAATTTGTCTCTCAGCCTAATATCTAAAATTCTTGTTAATATTTTGCATGGAATACTTGTTATTGTCTCCTCCTTCTATTTCATTCAGAAATTTTATTAATTTATGTTTCCTCTAAACCCCTTGTATTTCATCATTTTTGAAGCTATTTCATATTTATGACTCTGCAGTTTTTTTTAATTATTCCTTTTATTTAATCCTCTTTGTATCTTTATGTCGCGTTCTTATTATTCTCCTTAAACTTGTCATTAATGGTTATCATACTGTATTCTTTTTTCTATTTTAGTTGCTTCAATGTTTCGTAAAACAGTTTTCGGTTTTTATTTTTTTTTTTCAAACCTTATCTATGATTCTAGTTTAGCTCTTTTTAAATTTGTAGGTAAACTTCTTTCCTCTTTTCTTTGTATTTTTTTGTAGCCCGTCGTTATATGAGTTTGCATGTATTTTCTCCATTTAATTTTTTTGTTTTTATTTTCTTAATTATATCTATATGTCCACCATTTTAGTCCCCTTAACTTCTTAATTTCCTATTTTGGTTGTTCCGCAGCACTCCTTCGCTGACTCCAGTATATTTTTTTAATGTCTCCAATTTCTCTTCTATGTTATTGCTTCTTTCTTCTAAATTTCCTTCGAATTGTTTCTCTACCTACGAATTTAAAAGTCCTACCTATAGATGTCTGCATGTGATGATCACTTCTTTTTCGATGACACTACTCTACTAACTCGGGCCTTGTCATCCTGGATGCTTTGCCTCCAACGTTCACAGTCATTAGCTGACCTTTTCCAGTTCCTTATTTTTAGCAATTTTTCCTTGGGCGTCTTTGGATACGCCATTGGGCTGCAAAACTGCTCCATATATTCTTCGCAGTACCTTTATCTCAAAGTGGTCTAGTCTGGTTCCATGAATTTCTCAGCAATTGTCCATGATTCGCTTCCGTAGCAAACTACTGTTCGGATAAGGGTTATATATGTCAGTTTTTATGTCTCTATGATGTTTCTAGACTATATAATTGATAGCAGGTAGAACTGCCCCCTTCTCCTTGTTATTTGTTCTTTTATATCTGACGATCACTACTTATCTAAAAAGATCTTAGGTTCCTCGACTTTGGGGCTACCATGAGTTTTTTTTTAGTTTACTGTTAGAATATACTAAAAGGTTAAGTGAATTTAACGAAAGCACAATTTATTAAACGCACAAGGAAAAGTAAGTAGTGTATTTATATTTAAATATGGGGCTATTTGAATTTATTTACAATGCATATAATTTTCCTCATATTGAAAATCTGCGGTCATGTTTATTATTTATATTAAATATAATATGCAATGACAATTTTGTTATTTTGATCTGTTTGAATATTAAGTTTTTTTTTGAGCTTAATTGCTGCCGACCGTATTTTTTATTAATTCCATCTCTTATAATCAGCATAAATTAATTTAAATATAAATAAATGCCATACATTTTTTGGTAAAACCGCATGCTTATTTAAGAGACGAAATCTAGCCTACGGCTATAGACTATGAAAAAGCAATTAGCGTGGGTTTATGAAAGCTTTTTCTCCGCTCTGTTATTATTGAAGTAGATTTTTATACTAAAATATTACGAGATGCGTTCTTGATTACGTGTACTTCCATCCTTGCGACGGTCACTTAATTGGTTCCCTTGTATTTTTCCCAATTAACATATTTTATGTATTTTAATTTAAGTAAGTAACCGCGACCGATTATTAATGCTGTTTTGGGCGCAACAATATTTTATGTAATTAATTCCGAGGCGAGGCCCTCTGCCCGGAAACTTTGTCCAGTTAACAACTTTATAAAAGTGGAGCAGATTTAATATATTTGTAAATCGGACCACCTGCGGACCTCTTCGTCGTGCGTCGCCTTGCCGCTAATTCCACCTCTGCCCGCGACCCGTAACGAGGGGTTAACGGCGCCTTGGGGGGCGGCAAAAGCGCTCGACTTCGATTCGATTTCGTCGCCTTGCAAATTCCTTACTTTATGACACGAATGAAGCGTAAATTCAGTGATATTTTTTCCTCGCGGTTAATTTTCATTTGTTAATTTTGTTAAGTTTAGTTACACGAGGGATAGTAGGAAAGTAGTACCCGTTTGTACCGTGCGGAGCGTTGGTGAATAGAGTAGCCGCAGGATGTATGTGTGCAAAGTTGCGTCTCTCTGGTATTGACTGTGCTGTTTATGCGAGCGTTTATAATGTTCAAGAAAATAAAGAAGCTAGGTCTGTTTTTATTCTTAATTTGATTAAAAGAGGGTGAAAATTAATTGCAAAAAATTTCAAAAAAAACGTATCGATTAATTGGTTCTTTTTACAACATTATTTTACGGTAGCGGTTAAAAGAATTACATAAAAAGTAACCTACAAAAAATGTGGAGTTTTTTGTCTTAAATGTGTAAGAAACGTTTCATATGCATTTATTTTCTTTTCTTTCTTTTTTTATACAGCTCTAGTTAAAGTTCATTGCATTGATTTTGTTGTTTAATGTTTCTTTATTAAGTTAAGTTAATGATGTGTAGATATGATACTTTGATAATTTTACCTAGTTGCACAGTAAATAAGCAAGCATCCATTCTACTTCACCCATGACACATATTCCCGTTTGAATAGAATCCCATTTCAAGGGCGACTCTACCGCGACAGCTGCATCCAATTTGAGCGGCGCGCAGTAAAAAGCGCGACAGAAAGGGCCCCCTTCGCCGCCGCCCCCAACGACGACACGATCCGGCGGCGCCCCGTCGGATTAGTCGCGCCGACGTTGCCGCCGCTAATTAATTTTACGATTCCTTTGTTTTGCGCAATTAAAGTTGTTCAACTTTTAATTTTCGCAATTAATCCCGGCCCATCCTCCGCGGCTCGTCCGGAGGCGACTTTCCGGTTTTTATTTTCCAGCTCTTCGCACCCGATTAAATGTCAAGGCGGCGGCTTTTCGGCCTCTTCGTGTTTGTTATGTGAACCGATTTTTATTCTCGTGGACAAATGCCGCACCTGTTATTAATTAATTAAGCAATTAACTCAAAATATAAAACTGAGGCCCAATCTTATCGTGTATGTATATATTTGTAATAAAACCGCATAACGGATCCCCTAAATGTAGGTTGATATCTTTGGGTTAATCATATAGTGGAAGTACAGTATAACGAAAACAATGGTTTAACTAACTAGATCTGTAATTGATAGCAAATAAATAAGTGCCAGGGTTGTTGACAACAAAAATTACACTATTCCTTCCATTTTTTATCGAATCGGTCCAATAATTCACTGGAGATCTAACCAACCAACAACATAGATCATTTTTTCTTGGAATCCCAGAAAATCGTGGCCATAAATAACCTTTCTGGCCACTTCAGACTGTTTTTACCTCATTCGGAGAAGACTCGCCCTGAAAAATCAATTGTTTTTTGATTTTAACCATTGCTGGGTCTCTGACGTATAATAATGGTTTCAATAGGTGGCGACTCAGAGGAAAACTCCACAGAATTTCGCTTAATTAAATTCCTCTATGTGTCAAATTTTTGTTATAAAACCCAAAAAAAATGTGAAACAAAATATCAGCATTTATAAACCTACATATGCAAATGAAAAAAAAAATTCGTTGAAACTGTATAATTGCAATATAGTCACTATATGACTTTCAGGTAACAATGACCTATAATGTTTTCTTTCTTTTGCTCTTGGCGTTAAACATAAATATATATTACATTTGCAACATTTAATTTTTGGAGCGTCCGAAAAAAATTTGCCAATGTACCACTTCACATTTTCGCAAGTTTTATATAGTGTTGATTTTGGTCTCCTCTATCTTTTATTTTACAATTGTTTATTTACATCATTTGAAGCAGGACGCCATATTTTCTTTTGGGATCCTTTGTGCTCCTGAAAACAAAAACAAACCAGTCGCAATGTGAGTTTTACAGTTATTCAGTAGGGTGTGAGTACCTTTATCAAACACTACGTCGAAGTGGCAATTGTTTATGGTACTGTTACTTTTGTGATCACCATGATCAATTACCCGAAAATCAACATCGAGTATCATAATGTAACGATCGTGATCTCGAGAAAGGAGCTCATTTCGGGCATTACCGGTGCGAAGAGTACCATCTTACGAAACGGCAACTCGTTTTAATGATAATGACCGGATCGCACCTGCCCACTCGTTAGACCAATAAGCTGTCGAGAGCCGTTCTAATAATCTAACGACTGCACCGTCTACATTCCGCTCCACGGCATAGCGCCGGAAGTCGGTTTCACCGCGACACCTTAGGAAATTTCGATTTGCATATTCATTGCATTAAGTCGGTTAATTTTTGTCAGTCCACTAGGTGCACTCTTCCTAGAGGAGTTTCTTTATCATTTCGTGAGAAAGTCGCGCCGGGGTATGCCTGGCATGCGGCTACTGTCGAATCGCGGAAAAATTCGCGAACGTTTCCTCAATTATTAGTTTCCTGGAAGCGCACCGTCTCTTCGGGTGATTTGTTTGATTGCGTAATCTGGCGACATTCCTGAATAACATTTCGCCAGAATTTGAATTTGAATTCGTTAATCCTAGTTGGATTTTATATATTTTTCATTCCTTCGGCTTGGATGTGTTTTCTGGGAGAGGAAATGGAACGGTTGGTTGGTTTTGAGTAGCCCGCCGACCATTAACCTAATGATAACATAGAAGTTTCCGTTTATTTATAAACAAGTCGGGGTGATGCTTGTTTAATGGGATCGTTCTCCCCGCTCTCACGAATTAATTTAAGAAGCGGGCCCTCTCGCCGCCGTTCCGAACCTTTCCATTCCGACACGAGTTAATTACGTAATTTGTGCAGTCGATTGAGCCGTTTAGCAGCTTTCCTGTTTATTTTTACGAAAATTAAATAAAAAAGCGCATAACACGTACATAAGAAGTTTGACTTTAATAAACTTTTTAAAACTTATTACAGCGTGTGTTTACAAAATTTCAAGACACCAAATGTATTTAAGAATTCAAAGTGTTCCAATTCATAGACTTCCATCGATGAAAAGATTTTGAGAGACCTCGCGAAAGCTGCTTGGACTACTGGAATCGTGCTGAATCACTTTCCTTCCAGGACTTTTAAACTTGTTACCAAAGTTCTTATCGATGAACAATCACCAATGTACCGAAAGGAAAGTGATTCGACACGATTCCAGCAGTCCAAACAGCTTTGATGAGATCCCTCTTCAGCTTTGCGTCGAATGCTTCGGCGCCTCGCTCTTTGCTAAGGAACGCATCAATGTTTGCAAAACGATCTTAACTTTTTAAATAAAGTGGTTACTGGTGATTAGACCTGGTCTACTGATATAATAATTATACGATCCTGAATCGAAATATTAAAGTGTGGAGTCGAACACTCCCTCATCTTCAAAGCCCAAGAAAGCTCGCATAAGCAAGTTACAGGTGAAATGTATTCTTATTGTTTTTATGCTAAAGTATTGATCCACAAATTTGTTAGTGTCGAGCAGAGGGCCACAGGATAGTTATTAGAGTGTAGTACTTCACCATGTGAATAACGAGTTCACCGCGTCCGTCCAGACATCAAAGACTATTGGGATGTTCACCAAGATTATGTGCCCTCTCATAGGTTACTCACCGCTGCCACAGTTTCCGCTAAGTGCAACGTGTCAACGCTGCCGCAAGGCCCCTACAGTACGATATTTTTTGTTCCCCCGCATAAAGAGGACCTTAAAGAAAAGTGATTCGACACGATTCAGGTTCCAGGATCCAGGTTTTTTTGTTCACTATGTTTACTGATTTAGCTTCGCAAAAAGTGCTCATCAAATATATTGCCTTATTGTAGTACAACACCGCATTTGTGGTGACCTTGCCAATAGATGTAAAAGTATATCATAACTGCATCTGTTCATTCATCACTTTATCGAACGAAAACTCACAGGTTTGACCATACAGTTGTAACACTCTGAATTCTTATGCTTTAAAATTTACCAACTAAAGGAATCGTAAAAGCCACTGGTACAAACAAATTTTGTAATGCAATTGCTTGGATATAATTGTTTGCTATCCGTATACTACATTATCACCACTTCCAAAATTAGGTAATTCGGGATCATGTATCTCTGTGTGGGTGCATTGTAAATTTCTACTAAAATGTAATTTTGATTTGATTCCTTTCCATCGCGGACGACTTATAGTATCAGCAATAGCGATACTCTTGTTCATGTATCAAAACAGCAATGGGTTTTTGTTGGATGACATCGCAGTGCACACCTATTATTATAATCAACTAAATTGTTCATAATTTCCTTGTCAAATAGTTTTTGAAAATGGATCATAGGATAATGGGGTGCTTCGGAGACATTAAGGCAATATTATTAAGCATCTAGGATAGTGATTGCTAAACAATTATTTGTGGTGCTGCATCTTCCTTCTCCGATGAGGTTTGCGCAATACATTCTTCGTCACTGTCAATTTATCCGTCGTGGGGGAAATACTATTACATAAACGCAGGTAGTGGGTACATACAGTTGCTACCGAACTAGCGTTAGCGAGAGTGCAGCAACAATAGTTCGGGTCAGCAATTGGACGGGTGACGGTTTCGCCATTTGGATACAATTAATCCTTTAAAGTAACAAGCTCATTCACACACACAAATACACAAATAACACGGCAGAAGGATCAAGTAGTCAGACACCTACTACTACTACTATTACCTATTCATCGGACTCGTAACCTAAGAAGGAATCATCTGATCTATGAGGACGCCCTTAAATGTTTTCGGAGTCGACAAGAAAAATTCGGTATTCATGTGGATTTTATTTTTATTTTTCGATGTATTATCCTCGAAGATCAATACACTTTTTCAAACGGTGCTCCAGTGTCTTCAAGCAGTCGGAAAACTAGGATATTTCGTGGTCTGCAAAATAACCACCTGTAGCCGCGATGACCTCCTCATTTGAGGCAAATATCTTTTCTGACAGCGATTTTATCAGGTTTGGGAATAGGTAAAAGTCGCTGAGGGCTAAGTCCGGTGAATATGGAGGATGAGAGACGATGCCGGATGAATGAGCTGGTGCATTATCGCTGCAAAGGAGGCCGTTTCTCATTCAATACTACATCGAATCGGGTCAATAAATCGCTGTAGTATTGCCCCGTGATAGTCTTTCCCTTCTGCAGATAGTCGATGAGGATTACACCTTGGGAATCCCAAAAAATGGTCGCCATGACCTTTCCGGCCGATGGAACGGTCTTTGCTTTCTTCGCCTGGAAAAATCCACTGCTTCGACTGTTTCTAGGTCTCCGGTAAGTAGTGGTGGCTCCAAGTCTCATCTACCTTTACAAAACGAATGAAGAAAACCCTTGGATTGCGTTGAGTTCTGGCCAGACACTCCTCTGAAACGGTCATCCGCTTTTGTTGTTCCTCCGGTTTGAGTAAATGCGGTACCCATCGCGACGAAAGCTTTTTCATTCCCAAAATTTCGTGTAGGATAAGGCTAACTCGTTCTTCTGAGATGCCTGTTGTCTCTTCTATCTCTTTCAGCTTCAGTCAGCGACCGGCTAAAACGACATCATGAATCTTGTCGACCATTTCATCGTTGGTAGCTTGTGCGGCCACTTTTAAACTCGCTCACCCAGAAGCTGACGGTCGAAAATGATGGAGTAGATCCGCCATGAACCTCTAGCAAAATATTTCGAATTTCCATGCCCGTTTTCCCAGCCATCGAGATGTATGAAATTCGATTTTCTTCATTTTTGCGAAACCGCCTGACTTGCTGTACAAAACACACTCTTAAACAACTGTTGATAGTAAACGTCTAAAATTTTGACAGTTGTTATAAAAAGGGTTGCCCTTGCAATGAATGAACCATCGTGCGCCATCTCTTGCCGAAACATTTCAATACGATTATGCGCCTAATTCTAATTTATCTTTTATCTCTATCTAATTTTGCACGCATATTTTAGATATATGATGTATAAATCTAAAAACCCTATTATTTATAACTACATATTTGTAAACAAAATGTTTTTTAAATAAAATAATTAATTTATTGGTATTCTTTTAATAGGCCGTATCGTGACAAATCAAACATACACAATAACAAACAAATTTTCCAAATTTTGAAAAGTAGGTCGTTAATTGTGAAAGCGCTTTTTTGTTAAATTAATTAATAGTTACTTTGTAATTGACATATACAGGAAATAAGGGATTGGGTTATAGACATTGTTAGCCAAGAGCAATATTTCGAGTTTTTTCCCAAAACTTTTCATCACAAATTTACATTAATCTTGCAAAACATTTATTAATTATGTTTTTGTCGCTTCACATTTCTTTTATGTAATAAGTTTCTTTTAGTGGTTCTCTATATTAAGTATGTTAATTTGTTTTCTTTTTTCCATTCTTTTATTTTCAATAATTGACATCATATAAATGCCATTACACTAAAAAAATACCTAAAAACGAATGTTGCTCTGTGGTATTTCTCTGACTATTCCACTCCTATTGCATGTAGCCAATGAAAATGAGGCATGTGATATTTTTTAGCCAATCACGTCAATTTTTAAGTGAATAAACACCAAGTTGCTATTTATTCACCTGAATAACCTGAAGTTAGCTATTTCCCGACAAATGAAATGAATTAGCCTTGATAAAAAAGCGAAAAACGTTGTTTCTACATATGTCAGTTGCAAGTAGGTTATAAAATCAAAAGGTTTGGTAACACTTCATCATCCATAATAAATGCGACGGTGACAAGTTCTGCACCAAAAAAATCAAACTTAAACGAGATCGTGTGTTTGGAAACGATTTGAAGAAATCTGCGCCGATAAAAACTACCAGTTGTTAGCAAAACTTTAATGGAAACTCTTGCCGCGATTATGATGACTGGGCGTATAATATAAAGAAGGTAAATGCAAATGATTATAAGGGAGGTGTTATTTAATCAATGTCGAATTTTTCTACCAAAATACTGCAGGAGATATATCATAAAAATTTTAATATAAACATTGAACCATTCACCGATATTCGTTTCAAGTCGTGGAATAGTCTTTCCAAATACCATTCGTGATGACAATTAAATCGGAATAAATTTTGTTTTTAGCGCATTCAAGTTTGTTGCGGCTCGTGATTTTTTCGTGACACTTGCTCTCATTAAAATCGCTAAGCAACAAACTTTCATGCAAAAACAAAATTTATTCGAGTAAATTGCCATCACTTATGGTATTACTTGTGATAAAATGTTAGTCAGTAGTTGTTGGATAGAAGTGATGTTTATATTTATAGGCTATTTAAAAACATTTAAAAAAAATTTTAATACGATTGTATTTTTTTCTCTGCTCTAGTAAGAATAGAGAATCACTTGACTCTGTAGAGTGAATGATTAAATATATTTTTGCAATCACTAATACTATAACTACTTTTACAAATATGTACTATCAATAATAAAAAAATAAATGATGATGATAGAAGCCATTTATTCATTTATTAACTTCTTTGTACACCTTCCTAACTCAATAATACAAATTTTATAATATTATTTTATATTATTTTGTGCTGCATCTTGGAATAAATGGATGAAAAATAAATATCAAAAAATGATTAAGTCAATTGCAGTTGCATATTGTAAAGAGAGTGTTTTTGTGATTGAATAATAATAATAATAATAAATCTTTTAAGAAATTCATCAAATATTGGAAACTAGTGCACGGAGTTCGACGCCTCCTTTCCAAGTTACTATCAGCTCCGCGGGGGCGTTATTTATTTACAGCCCCGCTACTCGGCCCGAAGTTGGTGGAAACTTTTGCCGAAAGAAACGGCGGGGACAGTTTCTCCAAAACTTCGTCTCTGTTATATTGGATCTCTCAGCGATCTCCCGAGCTGCAAATCGCTGATTTGCATCAACTAATGCCTTTATTGTGCATTCGTCAGCTTCAACTGGTCTTCCAGAACGCGGTACATTTTCAACATAAAACTTGCCCCACCGAAATTTTGCAAGCCTTTTTGGCACTAGCGTTTTATCATTTTTGTATTGATCAGTTTTTTTAACTTAAAAAAAAGCTAAAATATGCCAAAATTGCTGCCATTATTTGAAATGGCTTCAACTAAAAGCTAATGCTTAGAAGCAATCAAACTTGCAAAGCAAATCTGTCTATGTTATCTATCAAAATATATAATAATTGTGGATGCTGCAAAAAATACGATTACTCTTCCATTGAAAAAGAGCGAAGTTTACGAACAACCCAACAATCTTTTTTGCAAAAGCTAGTCTTTAATTTTATTATGTTTTTGATACAATAGAATGGCTTAACACTCTTTTGAATTTTATCTTACTAACCTCCTTACACATCACTTATCACTATAGTCATTTTATTAAACTCTTCTCTTAGAATTACGAACTTTAAACGTGCAGTTTCCAAGATATATCATTAAGTAATGATTTCCACCATCATCAATCATCTTGCATAAGACTTAAATTAATTTAAGAATGAAATTTGGCTGAAAATTACATTACAAGAACTTGTAAAACATAAATTATTTCCAAACATATTATTATAATTGCATAATATAATATAATCATATTCGATAAATAATTATGGTGATCGGTTGTAAATAACATGTTTTTGTAGTTACCCTACTTTTTCTCAGATAACAAAGTAATATTTTACTTATATAGTATTACCGCAATAATTTAAATTACTTAATAGCTTTTCCATATGTTTCCATTTGATAAAAGTGTTACACATTCAGGAACAAAGTAAAATTTCTTTAAAAATTATTTCACTTTGGGTCTTCCTTATGGCGACATTCCAGTACTTTACTGTTTAATCATCATTGGCTTCTCACCTCGCGAGTCGTTCGAGTGGGACGTCGTTGGTGTTAGGTTACAGTTTGGCGAGCTGTATTTTTTCTTCCCATTCATTTTTTCGAAGAACTCCAGTGCTACTCAGCGTGAATCACTCGCGCCATTTTAATGGCTTCGCACTAAGAGAATTCGTTGTTGTGTCGTTTTGTGTATAAAATTCCAGATGGGTCTCCCATTACTCACAGGAAATTGTCCAGTAAACTGTGAAAAATTACATCGGATCCGCTAGATTTGTTTACCATTTGCAGGCGCTTTTAAGAGTGCTAATAATGGTTGCAATTGTTTTTCTTTGCTATTGCTATAATTATTTTAATCTGCCAAACTATATTAAAAAATATACATATTTCACTCTCTATGTTCAATATGAAACATGAAATTGTTTTATTTTACTTTTAAAAAGGAAAATTTTAAAAACTTTTTTAGTATGTAAATACAAAAAAATCAGAAATTGTAATAGATCTTTAAAGTAATTTCAAAATTCTTTGTTGTAAAGTAAGAACCGAATTAAATGGTTCTTAAACCTTAAAAATTAACAAGAATATACAATTAAGAAAGTTCTTTAATGAACATATTGATTTTTATGCAAGGAGAGGAAATTCATCCTGCGCGCCATTTAGGTTAGAAGAGAATACTTCCGATCTTACCAAAGTTAGTGCTGGTGTACTTCAAGGCTCCATTTTTGACCCGATTTATACTTCGAGTTTAAGATGATACCAAGCTCTTTTAAAATTGATAACATTCGCACAGCTGAAACTAATATTAATAGCGACTTAAAGGAATTTATTAGTGCTTCCTAACGTCATTCTTTAACAGTTAATGCTAAAAAGTCAAATGAAATGTTGTTTAGACTTTGCAATATTATAAATAGAACTAAAAGTTTACTACAAATTAAAATAAAAAAATGTTTTACTCTTTGTTGATGGGGTGAGAAATTTGGGACTGATTATAGATAATCACTTTCGGCTCAGAACACATATTAACAAATGTAAAACTCGAGCTTATCAAAATCTGAAAATGATATACTCCAATAGAAATATTTTATCAACACAAACTAAAAGAACCCCATGTGATGCTTTACTTTTATGCCATTTCAACTTTGCGGATGCTGTATATAATCCTTGTTTAGTTTTAGTTACAGTTACAGTTCCAATTCAGAAAATTCAAAACTCCTGTGTTCGTCTCTTATTTGGTATTCGGAAATTTGAAAATATCTCCGCCAAGTTTACTACATTAAATTGGCTCAATATGTCTGATCGACATTAATTACATTTCTATGTATTTTTTTAATTAACATTATTCAACTGCGCACACCTCCTTATATTTATAATAGAATAGTTTTTTAATTTGGGTCGTCAGCAAAGAACAGTAAAAGAATTAATAGACTTTTACCGTTCATCCTGGGTGACGCTTTGTTCTAACCGGTGCAAGTCCACTGAGCGAATTAGGATGACTCAAGGATGGGTCGAGATCAATTGTGTGCCAATGAGAACAATTATTGGTCTTGGATGTTTGCATTTTGAATTTAAGTCGTATTTTAGGAAAGAGATTCTAGGAAATCCATCATAGACACTCTTTTAATAGGTTATTGTAGAACTCTTGCCTCTCCTCTGGAGGTCTTTCTCTGGAGGAGGTTTTTTCTAGTGAAAGTCGTCTGCATAAATTGCTAAAAGGATTATTTAACTTACCGTTCATCCTGTGTGACGCTCTGTTCGATCCGAAGCAGTGCCACCAAGCGAATTACGTTTACTCAAGGATGTGTGTAGTATAATAGTGTGTCAATTAGAATAATTCTTGGTTTTGAATGTTTGCAATTTGCAATGACATTGTATTTTAGTAAAGAAATCCCATATCGTCGCCGATTTTGTCGTAGAATGCTACTGCAAACTCTCTGATGTACTCCATTGCAAAAACCTGGTCCTATGAGATTTCGAATTGATCGAAGGCAACAACTTCGAAAGAGATGCTTTAGCCTTATTGTGGCATTTAAGATATTTAACTTCATCTTAAATAGGGATGGCGGACTTTTCGAAAGTAAATTCCGGGGCATCGATATCTCTGCGCTCGCTGAAGTGTACTTTTCTCAGCATTGATCGTAAGAACACTTGTCCGACCACTCCTCTAAAGAGTCTAGAGCGGTGTTTCCCAAAGTGAGGCCCACGCCCCACAGGGGGCTTTGATTGTTAAGGGGGGCAATTCGAAAATGGACTCGACACGAGTTTAACCCTTTTACTCCGGGCCTTTTGAATGCAATGCTACATTTCTCTATTTACTGCTCATACCTTAACTCATAATCGTATTGTTGAGGCTAGTTATTAAATTTCTTTATTCATCGCTAAATCTGAAAAAAAATCATATTATAGGAGAGAATTTAATAAAACCGTCAATATCAGCCTTTCTTAAAACGGTTCTTGAAAAAGATGACAAAGATGTAAAAGCTATGCACTCAGTAACAATACTTTTAACAGAAGAATAGACGAAATGAGTGAAGATATTGAAAAACAATGCAATGAACTTTGAGAGACAATATTGATAACTTACTTAAGATATATTGGTAAAGGGCATTTTGCTGAAGAAATGTTGTTCTATAAAACATTAGAAAGCACCACTACATTCAAAGATGTACATAGTAAGCTAAAAAAACTACTTAGATGTCAATAATATATCAATGAAAATCTTGTGCTACAGATGGTGCTCCTAATATGATGGGCAAGAAAAATGGCTGCTTAAAATTGATGAAAGATGAGAATCCAGAAATAATTCTTGTGCATTGTGTTATTCATAGGGAAAACTTGGTAGCTAAAACATCTCGCCTGTTCTAAATGAAGTCCTCCATTCAGTAATAAAGTGTATCAATGCTATAAAAGCTAATGCCAAATGCGAGCTTCAAGCTTCTTTGTGAAGAACAAAATGCAGACCATATGAGACTTTTACTTCACGCCTAAGTAAGATGGCTCTCTAAAGGGAACTGCTTGAAAAGATTTATGGAACTGTTTAATACTTTTAGTGATTTGTAAGCTACAAACTTGAAATAAGGTATCTGTTAACAGTCGATTGTAAAGCACTTGTGAGTTATTTAGCCGATATTTTTGAAAAACTAAATACATTAAATAAGCAACTTCAAGGAATAAATACAATTCTTGTCGATGCAAAAGCGAAGATATTTATTTATTATAAAAGGAGCGATGATATGGCTTTGTGAGGAAATAGAAATTAAATACCCAAATTCAACCAAATGTGCAAGAAAACTATTATTACCGTTTCCATCTTCATATTTAGCTGAATGTGGATTTAGTGTGTGTGATAAGAATTTTAGAAAGGCTTAGGTGGGGTATAGCACAAAAACGGTTGGGAAACACTGGTCTAGAGCCTTCCGGAGAGTAGTTTCCAGGTGAAATGTTGTTGCTTTTCTATACAGAAGGGCAGTCTCGTCGGCGTATAAAGCAACCATTATCAGAGCCACGTTCGGTATGTTAATGGTATATAGAGTTATCAACTTCACACTTTTATTAAATACAAGGGGATACGATTTAACGAGAATTTTTGAAATACGTAGTAGCAGTGCTAGTGGCCTTGAGGAAGTAAACACTTTGATATTTGATTAGTTTAGTTTAGTTTAGTTTATTTACTTTACAAGTCCTACAAAAAAAATATACAAAATAAGATAATAAGATACATTTACAATAACTTGAATTTAGATCGCAGGACTTGAAGGCGGAGTTCACAGGGCAGTGTTCTTCCACTCAAACCATTGTTTCCTGTTTTCGATGACGATCAGGAGGTCATTTTTACCATTGAGGCAATATTTTAGCCATTACTAGTGGCTATTTTTATCCAATTTTCTTGGAGTTATTTTATTATGTGTATGTCAATGTGACATTTTAGTGATTAGTATGAAAGCTACTCAGGGTGATATCGACGTTTTATAAATTAGTACGTTCGGTCAAAACACGCGTTAAAAGCTGATTTAATAACTTAGAAGAGACTGTATCTTCTTTAAAGAAGAAACCAGCAGGATAACTAGAAGAATGTTTCATCACATGTTAAGTGAGAATTTAATTCATCGTTTAGAAGTACTCATTCTTGACAGAACATTGTTGTAAGCTAGTTTGTCAGAACTCACGGCGAATTGTACGTAATCAAGCCGCTGAGATTGAAATGTTCCGAGAGAGTTTTCGCTGAATTCTTCATTTGGATATGAAAATTCGTACTGAGCAGACACATCCGTATAAGGTTCACGAGCGCCCTTTATTACTGCGAGAGTTTTATGTGTTCTTTCATTACATGGGGTCATCGGACCTAATTGTTTTAATAAACAAGGGATCAAAGTAACTGTTAATGCGGATACAACGTTGAAGAGACCTGATTTTAACGGGATGAAACGACATTGATTGCATGGATAGAAAGCGTTAAATAAATGGAACCTGAGCAAGAATTGTTCCTTCGCCCCAGGAATCCCCATATTTGAATGTTTGTGATTTTTCTTGTGGGGGCTATATCAAGCGTACAGTGTTTACGACTAGACTAAGAACTCTGATTGAGTTGTAGGTGTTTAATCAAGGCAATCAATGAAAGCTCATTGAGAATAGTTCGATAACGTTCCCAAGGGATCCCCATATTTGCCCATTCGGAGTTTTTCTTGTGGGGCTTTCTCAAGAGTACAGTGTATGCGACTTGACTAAGTACTCTAGATGAGTTGAAAGTGTTTAATAAAGGCAATCAATGAAAGTTGATCGAGAATAGTTCAGTAACGCTCCCATATTTGCCCGTTTGGGTTTTTTTCTTGTGGGGCTATCCCAAGACAAAAGTTTCTACGATTGGATTAAAAACTCTACATGAATTAAAACAAAGAAATTCACAGTAACCCAGCTGCGCCAATAAGGAATCTTAACAGTCAAGTTTAAAAATGCCTTCAAATAGGATACCATCTAAGGGCAAGTTTAAGGTTTCCATTAGTATGAATAAAATGTTTTTCTTTCATCAGTCTTGGTTTAATTGGTTTTCAAAAAGTTTAATTAAACATATGTGTGTATACATTAAGGTGTTCGAATGAAAGTGTGAAACGGGAAGGAAGATGCACCGCAAAGTCCGAAATCAGAACGAAACGGTCCACGAGAAAGCCGGCCAAGTGTACATGTGCTTACATCCACAATCACACACAGACACAGGCACATGAACATAGAAGAAGGGGCGCCCGCGCGGCCAACAGCTGTTGCAGGTCCGCATGCATTAGTGTACCTCCGTCCTTTTTCTTTAAAGGTACGCAGAAAGCAAACTCGTTCCGCCGTTCTTTCGTTGGTTCGATGTCCACAGGTAGTTGCCGAGCTATATTTTTAATGTCGACGTACACATTCGGTCGAACGCCGGTCTCTCGAATAAATGACCACAGGCGGCGCGTGCACGGACCGGCCCGACGGGGCGCGTGCCCCACATTCCGGCCTGCTCCCGGACCTTCTCTTCATCTCGCATCTCACCACACACACACACCTCTTTCCGATGCATATTAAAGAAACGCCGCGGCCTTCCTTTTTCGGCCCGACATGAATTAATTACAATAAGTCGTACTGCTATTTAAAAAAGCCGGAGGTATAGCCAAAGTTTAGTTATACAATTCTGTGCCTAATTTATCAGTAGATTATTATTCATTCTTGGGCAACAGTGAATTATTAGTATAGCACGGAAAGATTTATGTTAAGATTTTAATGTATAATCAATCAAAATTGAATTTATATGTTATAATCCTTTTTTAATACCTATCCCGACTAATTGGATTATGGCTTACCTTCTCAAAAAACATACTGCAAGTAACTCGTCGAATTTTTGCACAGTTAAAACTTTCGCAAAGTTTTGTTTGCTTAGGGAGCAATCACATCTTTACAATCATACGGGTACTTAAGTTCTTCGTCCTGGGGATGCCAACTCCTTCAAGAACAAATAAGAATCCCTATTTTATTCTATGTATGTTAATTACTGGTAAGGCAATTTGTTTTAGCAAAAATGTAGACTGCATTAATATCATTTCATGTATGAAAATGATTTACGTGAAAGGTACTTGCATCTTGCGAGTTCTTACATATATTGCCCCACCAAGCCTTTCGGTGAAACATAAACGGCCGTTACCGGACATCTTTTTTCATTTGCAGTTTCCTCTCAGCTCCATTTTATATTGTTGCGTGAGCAATACGAGGGTAGATTGAAAAGTTTTCGGGATGTGCAAGAAAACGCAGTAATTAAACAGGTTTTTTTTAAATTTTTCAACATAGTAACCTTGCAGGGGGATACACTTTTCCCAGCGGTGCTCCAACTTTTTTTAGAAAAAAAAATATGATTTCGGGAACTCTGCAAAATAAGCTTTAGTGGCGTCGATGACCTCCTCATTTGACGTAAAGCGCTTGCCTCCGAGCCAAGTCTTCATGTTTGTGAACAAAAAGAAGTCCCTCGGGGCCAGATCTGGAGAGTACGGGGGATGCGGCACCACCTCGTAGCCCAATTCAACCAATTTAGCATTGGCGATTCGGGATGAATGGGCCGGCGCGTTGTGGTGGAAGAGCACTTTTTTCCGCTCCAAATGAGGCCGTTTCTCCTTCAATATGCCGTTGAATTGATCCAATAAATCGCTGTAGTATTGTCCCGTGATAGTTCTTCCCTTCTGCAAAAAGTCGATGTGTATCACACCTTGCGAATCCCAAAAAACGGTGGCCATGACCTTTCCAGCCGATGGGACAGTCTTTGCCTCCTTCGGAGCAGATTCGTCTGGAGAAATCCACTGTTTCGACTGCTGCTTGGTTTCTGGTGTGTAGTGGTGGATCCATGTTTCGTCCACGGTCACGACTCGGCGAAAAAAAATCCATTGGATTACGCTTTAACACGGCCAAACACTCTTTCGAAGTGGTCACACGATTTCGCTTGTTGTCCAAAGTCATCAAACGCGGCACCCATCGCGCCGACAGTTTCCTCATGCCCAAATGTTCGTGCACGATATTTTGCACACGTTCATATAAGATGCCCGTGGTCTCTACTATTTCGCGCAACTTCACTCGTCGATCGGCTAACACGAGATCATGGACTTTGTCGACCATGTCTTCATTTGTGGCCGTTTTTGGACGTCCACTGCGTGGTTCATCCTTGGGGCTCCTTCGGCCACGTTTGAACTCGCTCACCCAGAAACTAATAGTCGAAAATGAAGGTGTGGATGTGCCATGAACTTTCTGCAAAATATCTCGTATCTCCGTCGCCTTTTTCCCATCCATCCAGAAATGTTTGATGACTGCACGAAATTCGTTTTTATCCATTTTTGCAAAAGTGCCTGACTTGCTTCACAAGATATCCTAGTAAACAAAAACGGAACGACGCACGTGTCTGAAAATTTGACAGCTTACCTAAAATAGGTTAGCCTTGACAACCATCATAACAATTTCATGATACGCGCGCCATCTCTTGCCCATTCCGGAAACTTTTCAATCTACCCTCGTAAGCTATGTCTAGTTGAAAATCAGAAAGTTATATTGGTAGTTTGCTGGTTTACCACTCTTGGTCAAGTAGGTGATAAAGTAGGCGTACGTGCTACTTTTTATATTATATCTGTCAATAAGGCTATCTATAAGATCTACGGCTTCCACGTGGTAATTATATTCTGATATTATATTTGGGCACTCTATTTCAACATTTTTTTCTTTTCTGCTAATCTTTGTAAAGTTGTCTTTAACAGTCTTTTTGTAAATGTAAATATTCGTTAAACAATTTTATTATTTATCCAGCAAATACATGAAATATCTATACAATCATAGCTGCAAACATATTCCGTTGCCATTATGTAGAATTCGTGTTCCTTGGCGAGGGACCTTCTTACTCTACTTAAAGAAAATATCGCCCTTTTTGTTAGGCAAGATACCAAAGAAGCTGGTGTGTATATACTAGGCAATTTTGATTTATGGGAACAATTCTACATTATCAGTGTAATTTAGGGTTGCCTTTTTAGTTATAAGCTAAACCAGATACATCAACTAGAATAAATAATTTGGTTCTCCACTTTTTGCGGCGTAGGCATATATTGTTCAAAGAAATACGAACATCTGAAAAACGCTATATTTAATTGTTTTAATTGGCACATATGGAAGTGTCAGCATCACGTACATTTAAAGGACCATTAATAATTAACAACAACTACCAAAACCACCAAGTGCAAAACGAATTTAATTTAATTGTTAATGTAAACTTTTGTACATAAAAGTGGTAACATAATAACGAGCCATCCTTCGCAAAAGTCTTTAAAGGTCTTCTTGTTGTATAGCGTTCCATTCTTCAATAAGAGCCACCGTTAGCTGCTGGATGGTCAGAGGAGGATGCGGGCGACCACGAACCATTTAAATCAGGACTCAACATATACCACACCATTGTTTGAATTTCCAGTTCTTGTAGGAAGTCTAAAGGGATTCGTGCAATATGTGGTCTTGCGTTATCCTGCATTAACAAAAAATAGGACCTATTCCATATGCCACAGGGACAACATGTACTCCTAACACAATGAAAACATAGAGATTAGCATAAGATTTCCTGGAATTACAAGGTCGGTTCTACTCTCGATACTAATCCCACCCCAAACCATTACTGAACCACCTCCAAATCTTTCGACTTTCTGGACAGTAGCAACGAGTAATACAGAACCTTGGTTCATCCGTGAAGAGTACAGATTTCCATTGTCGAAGTTGCAGGCGACATGTTCACGAGTAAAATACATTCTTGCTATTCTGTGGCGTCGTGTCAAACAGGGTTTTCGGACGGGAAAAAGTGGAAACTGCAGATTATGTGATTCGGCAGATGAAACGACCGAGCACATACTATGCACTTGTGCCGCGATTGTTCACAAGCGTCTTTCACACTTCGGTAGGGACCCATTATCCCACAAAGAAGTGAGCAATATCACCCCCAAGAAAGTTACCAGGTTCAGGGAGGACGTGGGACTGATTGGTTAAGGGTAGAAAAATAGATCTTTTAGGTCGCAGTTCAAGAGAGGCTAACACACCTCACTAGCACCCTATGTTAACCTATAACCTATAACCATTCCGCCTGGTATATTGACCTGTCTCCAAATACCTGTTCCACAATCGCTGAATAACAGACAGGCTTACGTTGAAGTTTCTTGAAACTTGTCGAATCCTTTCGCTATTTTCAATTAATTTCACGAACTACTCCCACTTCGTTGAGATGCCTCATTTTCACTTAAGTTAAACTGTCAGTTGCAAACATTTTCGGCCTTCTCAGCTCTTTGAATCAAATATGGGATGCATTATTTCACTTTAGTTTTGGTAGTTCTGGTTAATTATTACGGATACTTCGGAAGTATGCGATGCTGATAATTCCAAGTGTGTCAATTAAAACAATTAATTAGAGAGCCTTTCAGATGTCCTTAATTTTAATTGCCTATCCGGTGTTTCTATTTTCTTTATTCGCTAATTACGACCCCTTCAAACTTACTGGTGGCATTACGGATATTATGTCTACATCTTCTAAATCTGTTTCATCGTCATATATATGAGCATGTTTAAGTTTTTTGTTTTTATCCATCCCACGACAACTGGGTGCTGCTGCGCTATATTGATATACCTATTATATTCTAACGGGTGTCCAACAATTATTGCAGTCCCGGGTGGCGTTGGAATAAAAAACGTAGGTCGATTCTTACATGTTGCAAATAAATGAACTGACATTTTTAATGCACATTTAGGTTATGTTTGACAATTAACATGCCAGTTCATTTATTTGTCACATGTAAGAATCGACCTACGTTTTTGATTCCAACGCCACCTGGGACTGCAATAATTGTTGGACACCCGTTAGTACATATTCACAAATAAATATATTCTCATAAAATCTGTGATTATTTCTTCCAAACACGTGCTAACCCCTAAAAGGCAACAAAAAAACTACCAACATTTCACGTCCTATATTGTTACACGGTGTTTCTAAACAAAAATTATTTAAGATATTACCATATGGATGCCATCTATTGTCTAAGCGTTGCACTAGATCCCTAAGAGTGGATGACGCCCGAAAATTAAAGGGAACTGGAGATCCAGAACATTTCAGATAAATCCTATAGTTTGTCGATCTTCATTGGTCAGATTGCATAATTTGCTTATATTGTACACGCTTCAAGCAGTTGAAGAGCAACTGGAACGGTGCTTCCGTTGCTAACCATTTATTTGTTTTTAAACCGAGAAAACTATTCGTACTAAGAGCATATTCTTTTTAAACTGTGTGCATCATAAGAATGGTTTCCGCTACGAGTAAAAAGCAACATTTCACAGCCGTATGTTGTTAGTAAGAAATAGTTAAATTCTTGTGTCAAGTCTGCATTGTACGTACACTTACAAAATTGCCAAAGAAACTACACTAGTCACTGTTGTATAACGATTATTCAGTGGAGGTTCCAGCAACAGCCATCTAGCGGCGCAATCTGGTACTACAAATACATTATGAAGAGGAGATTAAGGAACTTACACCTTTTACAGACGAATTACAAATTGCTTGGGTTAAAATACCTCAAGAGATTAACGACCACCCGCTAGAATCCTTTCCAGGAAGAGTAGGAAATTGTGTAACCAATAGGTGCGGACTAACCTATTATTAACACTAGATTTACCATCTATTAAATTTAAAATATACCTATTTCTACCAACACTAGTCAGAATGACTGGTATAAAAGAAAAAAATGCTTAATGAGGCTTCCAGTCTTTATTCATTCTTAAAAAAATGACAAAAAGTTGAATAATAGTAATTTAACAGATAAATGAAATTATAGACATTGTCAAATAACAAAACACTTAATTAATTATTTACAGTTGGTCGATCACAATTTCAAAATTTGTAGATTTTCACTTTCCGCTAAACGGTGTAAGTGTGCATCCATTGGATTGGTACAAAAATTCTGCTGTCTTTTTTCAGTTTGCAAGTTTTCGGTTGTTTCTCCAAGCAACGAAGTATTTCTTAATTTTAACGACAAAGGAATACTTTTAAAAAATTATCGGTTGTTACAGTTCTATCCTTCATGGTATACCTTTCAAGAAGTTTCATTAAGTCAAATTCGCTTAGGGGAGTTTATGCATTTCGAGCCTCGTCTTTTCCTAAAAACGGAAAGCCACTTATCACATATTCCGTCTGTACATCAGACGCCAGAAAAAAATGTATGCCAAATTTATGGGGTTTGTTTGGCATATACGGGGTAAATCTTCACCTGGCCTTCGTTGGAAAGAGTTGCTCATCCACGGTAATATAAGCTGCCGGTTTGAAGTTATTTAGACTGTTTTCAATAAATTTGTACCAAACTGCTAAAGCGAATTTGTTTGTTTGCAAACGTCGACTCCTCTGATTTCTTTTATTGAAGCGAATGTATCGCATAATCTCAGCCAAATCACGTCTACTCATAATGCTGGAGAAAAATGATGGTTTCCATTTGATGTTTCACAAATATTGAAGCCTCAAAGTGTTTCCTTCGTACAGCCCACATACAAGAAACGCTTTCAGTTTTGCTTGTGTAATCCAGTTTTTCTCTAAAACTCGAGAGGCTTTTAACTCCGTACAAATGTGTACATGTTCCAAAATATGGTTGTCAACCAGCAATAGAAGCGCACTACTTAAATTCTCCTTCATAATGTTTCTTTTAGCATGTCCTGTTGGCCTGTGTACATCTTTTAAAACACTCTGAACTGGTAATCTACCAGCAACTCTTCCTTCTTCAATTCCTTTCCCAATACTTCCGTCTGAAGCAATTTCAGTTTGCTGATTTGGTACGTTACTTCCACCTTCGTCTTCCGAACTGGAAGCATGCATCGCCTCGTACGTTTGTTTTCAAAATTATTGCAATCACTATCGCCTGACTATATTGTCTCTATCAGGAATTTCCACATCACTACTCACAAAGCACTGTTTTAGTCGCTGCCTTGTGGATCAGTTTGTCTCTTCAATAACTCGTCGTCGCTATCATATAATTTTGTCTGGTACTGGTATAAGTGTCAATAACAAAAAAATATATTTGTTACGAAGATATATAAAGTAACACTAAGTTCATAAAATGTATATACTTATAGCTACAAAAGTCATAACATAATTTCGGAAAGCAAATGTTACTTGCAGTAGGAATTTTGAATTGACATTGCACGACCAGTCATTTTGACTGGTCTTGTAAATCTAGTGATAATAAAAAATATATTAATTTTTTGTCGTTCTTTCAAATTTTAATCAATTGATTGATATCTTTAATCGTTAAACCTCTGTGTCAACTTTGTTCAAAAAATCATTTGCCTTATTGCTGTAACGATTTCCAGATACCAGTATAGATAAGTGCACATTATAAACAAAATATAGTATCAAAAAAACAAATATTTGTTGATAACTAATAACTAATAAAATATATCAGTTCTGTTTTTTTTCTTCGAAGGTGCAAGCGATTAACAGGTTACAAGTTTAATTGACTGAACCGGCGCGTTCCGAATTTAAGCTGGCACTAATTACCTCAAGGATAATTAAACTCCGATCAGAAAAGACGGCCACTCTTTAAATCGACACGCGTGGCTCCATGCTCGTAGCACCGAAGGCTAATCAATTATCTGTCAAAAAAATTAATAAGTTCCTTCAGAAATATATACTTATACTATTCGAAGTACTACTATGTGATTATCTAAAAATGTTGATTTATGTCTAAATAAATTACCATAGTTTTGAATTGATACTGTTTAATTTTACTCAAAAAAAGAATATATTTTTTGTCAACAATAGCCACAGGCTCGATTTCGATCTATTTTGGATCTCATTTGGAGAATAAAAATGTTTCCCATTTTTTTAAGGGGAGAGGAAATCCAGCATGGACACCCTTATAGTAGGGTAGTGTAGGACTCTTACCGACTAAAACCTCTCCTCCGCGAACGCTGTTGTGACTAGACCTGGTCTTTTCTAGCCGGGATGGAGTTGGGGACAGGGAAACGAGTTTTACTATGGAGTATTTAATTCTCCGGTTAAACTGCCAATCAAGATATTACCATAAAGGTGTCATCTATTGTCTAAGCGTTGCACTAGATTCCTGTTTCAGTGGTTAACCACCGACAAACCAAAGGAAATGTCAACACCAACAATTCCCTTGATTTATCTGTGGTTATCCACATAAGCAGGAATTTTGTGCAATGCTTAGATAATAGGCGGCACCTTTATGGTAATATCTTAATAGACATTTTTTAGACTAATACTTACTTGAAAAAATTACTTCTTTGGTTTAAACATAGTAAATATTTCCAATTCATTATGGATTATTATGTAGTAACGGTCGCAACAATTATATTAACTTTCTTTCTTTATATTACATTTTAATTTGACATCAATTAATATATTGTTTAACGAGAACTTCTCCACCATTGTATTTTGTGGTAAATCCTTGTTTACATTTGTAAAGGTTTTTTCCAGCAACTGTGCAACGTACTCTTGAGTTCAGTGAGGCGCGACAGGTGTTAACAATTTAGCAATTACGCGGCTTCAAAAAGAAGGAGAGCCCCCGGGGTGCTGAGAGTAGATCACGTCGAGTGCCGGTCGAGTAATATGGGGCGACAATAAATTCCGCGCGGTCCGCAGGGGGTACCACCGTAATTCATTAGAAAGCCGCCGCAAATTAATTGTTGCTCACAGAATAATAACTGATTTACTAATAACTTAAATGCTGCAGTAATAATTGTGTTTAATTAAGGTAACAATTAAGTATATACAGCTTTATCCGAAATGCTCATTTACTAGTTTAGAAATTCTATATAATATAATATCAGGTTATAATTGTATATAAAATTTTCGTACCAACAACCCGAGAATTGGCGCTGGTACTACTAAAGAGTACAATAAACAAAAGAAATAGTGGAGGATCGCAATTTTGAAAATTTTTAATATCTGAAATGAGATCTCTAGATGAATCAAATTATCTACGCATCTAAAACATATTTTTAAAATAAATTACATGTGTAAACATAAAAAATGGAATTTCACCAAGTAAAAACCTCATCCATCCAATACAAAATAACCATGAATATACTAAGTGACATAGAAATCCGAACCCCAGTATAAAACATTTTATTTACATAATATTTTGTACAATTGTAAGGGAAAACATAGTAAACAAATGAACAAAATTACTCTTTGATTCAATGAAACCATTAATAATTTGTCGATGCACCACGGTGAGGTAACCACTCTCTAAGGCGTCTAGGTTCGCTTCTAATTAGGTGATTGATGTCCTCCAAACAATTACTAACGCATTTCGAAGTGCTTCTAGAGTTTGAGGGGGATGCTGCAAATTGAGGAGTCTTTGGCCCATGGTGTGGGATACACATGCTCAATTGGAGATAAATCCGATGACCTCGATGGTCAGGGCAACAAATTGATAATAATGTGGTCAAAGAAGTTCATTGTGGTTCTTTCAATGTGTAGGCGGGCGTTATCCTGCTGAAAAGTTGGATTTGGCAATGTCTGAAGATAGGGTAGGAGATGAGGTTCCAGAATTTCTTCAATGTAACGCTGTACAGTTGCCTGTAGATTAGAGGTGACCTAGAGCCATAAATAATGGCATAACCATAACCCTAACAATGTGATGAACGTGTGCCTTTTGACAAAAGGAGAATGTGTAATTGTGGATTTCTTCTTCCACTCTGGCACGGCCATCATGCATCCCTAAATAAAATCTACATTCACATCAATCGTTCTCTACACCACTCGAAATGATTTCGTCGATACTCAGCGGTTAAAGGAAGCACCCAGTGCGGCCGGAATGAAAAAAGGCAAAAAGTGGGAATCCGGCGGTAAACTGTTCGCATTCTAAACGGTCTTCAATGATCTTTATACCACTGGTTTGCAATGGCGGTGGAGAAACGATCTCTTAAAGCCAACTTTCTCGGAAAGAAAGTCCAACCTCTCCGCTCTCTATCAAACTCAGAAAAGATAACAACAAAAGCTTAGAACCGCACTCAGTAAATTTCACCTTGTGCACCAATAATTGAACAAGTTTAATAAAAAACGAAAACTTTATCTGATACAGCTGAATTTTTATCGTTTTTTCCTTTCGCCAAGTTAAGCCTAAATATAAAATATAAATCAAAATATATTGGCTGTTCGAATTTCTGTCACTTACTATATTAATATGAAAGCATACTTTAGAGTATGTGTAGAGTGTACTTTATTTCCGTTGTGAACGGTAACCTGCAAATTAGCTTTTCTCAAATTTAACTTTGTCATCATTTTCAAAGGAAAAACACGAAAATATATTCGTAAAATCTACAACAAATGAGTCTTATTAAGACTACAAGAACAAATCACTTTTGAAACAACTACTTCTCTAGCTAATACTTCGACAGACATTGTCAAAAGTGATTTGTTCTTGTAGTCTTAATAAGACTCATTTGTTGTAGATTTTACGAATATATTTTCGTGTTTTTTCTATTTATTAGTGAATTATCTACAACGTAAAGGACTTATATATTTTATTATTTTCAAAGGACTTTACAATTTACCAGAGCAACTGATTAAAAGATCACTACCAACTATTTTCGAAATAAAGTGAATTGTCATTCTCCTATATCAACGTAGTTGTTTGTGCTAATGGAAGGAAACACATCTGGTGACCTAATTTCCTGCTAGAGCCCCAAATCTTGAAAACCAAATTAAATTTTCTCAGGAACAAAGGGTTTGACAACTTTGCTAGTGGATACCTGTACTATTTACAGAGAAGTCTAGATTTTAGTTTACTCATTGCAATGCTTGAATACAGGTGTGAAGAAGTAATTATATAATGAATGGTATGGTTTCGCTTGAAATTTCGGTCTTCCAACTACCGAAGAAAGAGAAGAATAACCTATCACCTCATCCACACATTATTGGGGTTTCATGTTACCTCAAATAAATATAATAAGAACTACTGACATAGGTTGTAGCACCCATACTCCCTAAAGTTTGATGTACGTAAGTGGTAACACAAGATATGGGCGATAGGATTGCAAGTAGAAAGATCTGGTTCTGCGGTAAACCGTTCGAAGGGTTACAGGATGACCTTTGTAAGCTAATCATAGATCGACAATTGATCTGGTATTGAAGAATCGATCTATAGTTCCTCTTCTGCAACGTTCCCGACCCTCTTTAGTTCATATATGAGTTACAGCACCTGACGATGAATTGATTATCTTGATGCCGTCCTTTAGGCCCAAAACTAACGATGAAAGGCAAAAATACAAAGAATCAAATAAAATTTTAAGTCATTACTACTTGTTCCATGTACAAGGTGGCGCGAAAGTAATGTCACAGTTTAAATTGGCAGCCATATTATTATAAATGAAAAAAGAAGAGCTCTGTTTTCATAAAAAAATTATTTGAAAGTGTAATATTGGTTACATTACTTGGAAAAAATTATATCGCTTAAATGGCAACTTCCCGAGTTGATGAATAATTGCGCTCGTTTTGCGGCATTTTGAATTCTTGCTTGCAAAACATCTGGCTTCAAATTCGCAATTTCTTCTTCAATGTTAGTTTTTAAGTCTTGCAAGGTTCGTGATTTACTGTAGTAAACGCGAGATTTTAAAAAGCCCCAAAGGAAGAAATCTGGTGCTGTTAGATCTGGCGATCTGGACGGCCAATTCAAATCTCCAAAACGGGATATCACGCGACCTGGAAATTGGTGTCTCAAAATCTCCAAAGTTACTCGAGCTGTGTGAACGGTTGCTCCATCCTGTTGAAACCAACAATGATCGAGACCCAATGCAGCAATTTGCAGCAAAAAAACTCGTTTAACATCTTTCTGTAACGCTCGCCATTTACGGTTACGACGGCGCCATCGGCGTCTTCAAAAAAAATAAGGAAGTATCACTTTTTCACTGCAAATGCCGCACCAAAGAGTCACTTTGAGAGGATGCAATCTTCTTCAATTACATGAAGATTCTATGTGCCCTAGAAACACAAAAAACGACGACGAAATTCACGTTGCGTTAAAACAACAGTTAACACATGATCTTGAGGTGTGTATTGCTTCATGGCTTGTTGACAACTAATTCACTATATATCTATATCATAAATGTCGAAGCACACTGACATTTGGCGCCATCTGCAAAAATGGCGGCCAATTCAAACTATGACATTACTTTTGCGCCACCTTGTACATGATGTTTAATCAATTGTAATCTTTTAATAGTTAAACATTTGTGCTAAAATTTGGTTAAAAATAAAAAATTCCTAGCCTTATTTGGTGTTTTGAAGTGGGTTTGAAAGGTGTCAAAGTTTAGTTAGGTTTTTTGGGTAGATTTTTTGGCTCCTTCGAAGTGCCATCTTACAGGGTTGTCGAGAAAAAATTTGGTCGGATTTGGGTGAAAAGGATTGTGCCATATTCAAACAAGGGCCTTTTTTGTTAAAGAATCGTATGTAAGCGATCCGAAATGCTGAGCCTGATTTTGATTTAATTTTTTTTTATTGCTTGAGCATGAGGTTTGAAGCAGAGTTTGTTCTTTTTATTATTAAATCTATTTCTTATGTAAATTTCATGAGGTAATTTTTGTTCTAAAATAAAGGGTTGAGGTAACATAACTAACTAATAAGGTAATAAAATAAATAATATATATTACATTTAATCAACAGAATTTCAAACAAAATAGGTTACTTAAAAATGTTCTTTTAGCGTTGTTTAAATGTTTGTCAGTTTTACAACTCTTAGCAAGTTATAGTTATCATAGTTTTTTGTTCTTATATAGCTTGCTTATTCCTTTAACTATATAGTACTTATGTTTAAGAAAGTGTTCTTCCCAGGTAACATTTGTAATGAGCCTAAGATATTTTTTATGACAATAATGACGATACACCGAATTTCCTCAAATGAATATTTTATATTTCTAAGGAACATTAACTGCCATCTAGGGGCTAAAAGCGGTAGATTTGGGCAGTTAACACATTTTGTAATTAATAAAAGTAGAAAAATAAGTAATATTATTTATATGTTTCACACTACCTGTAACTAATTGGTCGATGCTCAATATACACTATTTTTTCTAAAAATATCCTTACATCCTATATAGAGTAAAGATTGCAATACGAATCAAAGATCTATTTCACAAAAAGAATTTTTGAAAATAAGTTTCTATTGAAAATATATGTTTCAAAGGTGATGAAGGGTGGAAAAAAAGTGGTATTCATCCGTTCCGATTTTTTATTGCATTAACCGTTGCCCGTTAGTCCGGAAACGTATTAAGTGTAGTAAACTATCATCGTACAATTTTTTGAGCGTGTGTACGCGAGCGTGTTATGCGTATATAAAACTCCTACTGGTTTTCGAGGGGGAAGGGTTCCCTTTTTGTTTGGGTTCGTTCGGCTCATATTCATATGTAATTATCCCGGCGGAGTGGACCCTACGCCGGGTACAGTTATAGTTCATTCTCCTCCGACACTCGGCTACGACGTACGTCCCGGGAGATCCCCGTGGTGCCCTTCGGACAAGATAAGGTTCGCCGTTGGACGTGCGTGCGTTTTCTTGGTGCGGGCTATGACGTGCCTTGCCGGTTTCCATCCAACATCTGCCTTTGCTAACCAACCGGGGGCCACGGCAATTACATGCTTTCTTTAAATGTGTGTGTGTGTGTGTGCGCCCCGAAAGGGGGGATTTTTCTTGCGAGCCTTTTTTACGTTCCCCCCTGTTCGGCGTTTTTATTCTCCGTCCGTGTGCGGGAACTGAGTCGGCGGAGGCGCGCGTTTGTTTTTGTTTGGCTAGTTCGTTGACTCAGTAACCTCGCCGGTTTAGAGTTCACGTTTCAATTTCGAAATAGACGAAATCGCCCCCACCAACTCCAGCTTTAATGCGCTTCTATACCCACCCACTAAGCGCACGCACAATTGCATTCGACGTTGCCGAATCTTTACATTCAACACCCACGCCATTTATCTTTTCTTATCAAATTAGTTATCATACAAATCGACAGTGGGTTTGTAATGGCAGTAAATATATATTTTTTGAGTAAATCAATCTATTGAAATAAATATAAAGTAGATCGCAAGGTGTTCGTATATGTAAAGTACTAAATGTTCGAATCAGAATACGTAAAAATATATAATTTTAATTTTCGAAGTAAAATTTTAGTATTTAAGTAGACTATTTCAGATTTCGTTCAGATAATTAACTCTACAGACTAAACCCTGATAAAACTAGATGTATTTGGAGAAAAATTATATAGTGCAATAGTTCATTATTACAAACTCAATCAATTATTGATATTACACAATTAAAATTGTTTTTCGTTCATAAATATTACACATTCTATCCCAGAATCAATGAGATTTATAAAAAAAATACAAAGCGTTTATTAGCTTAATGTTTTATTTTTCCAAAGAGGAAGAATAAATATAATACAGCGTTTGAAGCGTTCAACAAATTTTTTGAAACATTTTTAATACCCCTTCGGCTGGAATGGCTTTTATTATGGCAGTCGGGATGGTATTGAAACGTTTTCCTTCATCGCCAATTTCAGTGTGGGAAATAGCCCGAAGTTGTAAGGTCAAGAATTCACGTACCCTGAGAGCTTTGTGCGATGGTGCATTATCGTGGAACAAAATTCTACGGGCTCTGGATATTCCGATCGAACTCTTCGAATTTTAGACCAAAATAGTTGTAGATCTCCTAGATAATATTCTGCATTTCACTGTGCGACCTTCTGTTCTGGGACGCATTCACTGTTATCAATTCCCTTTGAATCAAAGAAATATCTTGATTTTGCGTTTCTAAAGAGTATTTTTAGGCTCCTTTATTGATTTCAATGCTGCACTCTGGCGTTTTGTTTTTGACTCGTATTGAAAACAATATGTTTAATCACTAGTTACAATGAATTATCGTTCCCTGTAAATACCAGCCACAGATAGGTTTAGATTATTTTGGATCTTGTCAGCGTAGAGCAGTTGAAGATAGCGAAAGGAGCGACGCTCAGACAATATACTGCACCTTTATGGTATTATCTTAGTACCAGTTACAAAGGCTGACATGAAGTGTGTGACAGGAAGCGCGCACAGGCCTTCCGTTTGATCAAATTTTCGGTTACACATACTTGCGCCACTCTCATAAGCATGACAAGAGCCATAAGAACATCAACAGCGGCTATGGAAGCCATGCTGCACGCTACCCTTGGAAATATATATCAGAGAACAGCAGCAGCAGCGGCGAGCAACATAGGGATGGCTTGTAAGCAACAGTGGAGCTAAACACCACAAAATCTTAGAGGATTTCAGAAAAAGATTATAATGCCGTACAACATCTCTCAAAAATATATGTTTACTAGAAAGTTGCAAATTGACCTGAGATACGAAGACTCAGGTGTAGGAAGCAAACACTAGGACATTCATATATACACTGTTGGGTCGTTAATGAAAACAGGTGCAGGTGTAGGAATTTATTGCAACTTAAACCTGTTTCTGAAAAAAGTACAGCACTATGTAAGACAATGAGCACCCCAACAAAGGTGGAACTCGTGGGTATTCTATATGCAGCAAAGGTAATCTCTGTCAAGAAGATCAAGGGAAAAAACATGCATGTCATTACGCGCAGCAGAGTAGCAATTTCGTCAATTGCTAACTGTAAAATTACCTTAGCATTAACGCTGGAATGTTAGGAAGCCTGTGAAGAAGTGGCTAGTGACAATAAGGTTACCCTAGACTGGGTGAAAGTATACAACAGCCGCAGAGGTAACAGAATAGCAGATGAATTGTTGAGGAATGCATCCGGATGGACGATATGCGGGGCCCCTTCTTGTCACCCTAGGGTCTCAAAAAACTTCACGATAATGAACACTAAAACGACATGATACTGTATGTAACTGTCCAAAGAAAATCTACGGAAGGTTATAGGGCTAAAAGGACACAGAAATATAAGATCGCACCTGAACAGACTGAGATTACACTCTAATCCTACCTGCAGAGGGTGTAAAAAGGAAGGGGAAATCGCCGAGCATGTACTAATATCCAACGTATGTGAATCTACAATGGGAGAGGGATGTTTATAGTCATTGAACACATCCAAATCCATTGTTTACCGAATTCCTTAAAGACATTTTTACCATCTTTCAAATGTTGAACTCTCCAATCTTTTTGGATGTCGACCAGAGTATGTGATACGAAACGCGTCTTCTCGTCTTCGGACAAAATTCTATAGACCGTGCTATTCGGTATCCCAGTTTCGTATTCGATGAGTCTCACACACATCGGTTGCTTTATTTGATTAGTACATACATTGACCTGTTAGAGACACATAAAATAAATAGAAATACTAACGAGCAGACGACGAAACCCGAAAGTATTATAGACTTATAATATGTATACTCAGTGTCATGGAAATCGTAACACCAATGTTTTGATCAAAGTAGATACAAACGTTTAACTCTTAAAATAGAGCAATTTATTAAAATTTGAAAGAAATAGAATAAAATTAAGCATATTTTGTTCTTAATAATTGGTTGGTCCGCCCCATTAATTAAACACACCCCTATTTTTCCTTGAATCGATTCTAACAGGTGGTCGATAATAAGTATTGTATCCCAAGCAACCTGCAATTCGAGCTGAAGAATTTGCAGCATATACGGAGGGTGGCGTCTTTAGTCTTCTCCCATAATGGCCCATACATGCTCAATGGGAAAAATTTAAGAGATCCTAGTGGCTATTGTAAGATATTGACATTATCCTTCTCAAATCGGTACATACAAGCTCTTTTATGGGGACGGCCATCGTGCATCCCCAAACTGAATCTGGATTTACCCTATGCCACTCTAGGTTCCAGAGCAGGTGCAACCTACACCACTTGAAACATTGTTGTCGATGTTGAGCCGTGATTGGTAACACAGGATGTGACCCATAGTATTGGAAGTTCTGATCTGCGGTAAACCGTTCGAAACGATGACCTTCGTTAGCTAACCATAGATCGGTAATTGATCGGGTAGTAGAGGATAGATTTCTGGTGCCATAAGTCGAAGCACTGAAAATTATTAGCAAACGGATAGACATATTATAAAGGTCAGTTTAGTGTTCAAATACGGAACATTTCGTATGGGGTTATGGCCCCGAACTTACGTACAGCAACGTTGGTTGGGGTCAGTAGTTGGATGGGTGACCGGTACCATTCGATTTTACCCACTGTGGCACAACTTGTTTGTTTCTATGAATTTTTTTCCACAGTTTTTTCCTTGAAAATGATGTATGCATTGATTGCCGGAACATTCATCAAATTGAAAAAATAGCAAATCTTCTCGTTCGGCGACCAACATCGTAGGATGCGCACATTTGATCCATGGTGTTTACTCCACCTTTCGTCGAGTTACAATATTTAATATTTGATGATATCTTCGCCTTCCATAAGCATTGTTGAAAGTAACACGACAACCTTCCTCTTCTGTGGAACGTAGGTCATGCTTTTTTTGTGACCATAGATGCGGTTTTTGACTTCACGCTCTTTGCAGGGCTGAAATAATCCAAGTAGTTCAGGAGAAGATCGAAGAACGCTTGCCATGTGCAGGAGTTGTCTTTCAAATTTTGGTTGAATCTTTTGGATAAAGATGTTGGTGTAATCTACAAGAATTTAGAGTGCACGATCGTTGAAGAAACACCTCCAAATTCTTCAGCAGTAGTTGCGTTGTTGCACTTTAGAGTTGGGCGCATTGGGTCATCTAGTAAATTTTAAACGAAAAAAATCGACTCACTTTAGTAGGCTCATGGGGTCATTTCTGCATTTTGGCATATAAAAACGCTTGTAAATAGAAAAATTGTTTTCATATTAAAGTGATTAATTGATATTCATGTAGAACTAGACCTTTTTGAGAATTATATCTGGTATGAGATTTCAGCTTACAAATTTCACGAAGTTATACACGGTTTTATACCCAATTCGGGCTTTGACCCCGTGCGCCTAGTTAAGGGATAAATCATCTTATATTTTTGAGTGATTTACTTTTAGTTACAGATTTGAAATAGTTGAAAGATATATTCGAAAAACGCTTAGAGAGAGGAAGAATAGTGCTTCAGCGTAATACAATTTCTTATTCGTGTACTCGGGATATCTAATTATATAATAGATACTTAAGTAATTACTTACAAAGAAGTTCATTATAATAAAACAATGATAATGTACAACCTCTATAATTTAGTAGAGTTTCTAGCGTTCGAGATAGAACTTTTAATTGAATTCCAAAGCGATATACATACGTGTACGTTTTCTCCGAGCACCGAGAAAATGATCGATGCTCCGGTGTTTATTATGTGAGGTTATGTCTCCAAGTGGGAGTGTCACACTCTTGTCACGTGACCCTGCGTCTTTGTTCTCGTCGAAATGCTGACGTGGTGGTTGCGTCGTGGCCGCCTGTCGACAGTTTTCGTGCGTTCCGAAGCGCTCGGCGTTTTCCTTTGATCAGCGTCCGGAATCGACTGAATAATTGAGGCAGCCGACGTGAATCGCTGCACATTACACTTGTTGCAAATTTAATTGACCTAATGACAAGACTCGCCGTAATTAATGGCTTGTTGCGCGCATTCGATAAGAGAACGGCCCGAGACGAAAACCCTTTTATGAAAAATCGCGCGCGAGCCGAGAATTAAAAATTCAACAAGTGGTTCCGCCGCACGCCGCTGTGCACCCTTCCTTTCGTCGGCCACGTCAGTGGTTTTCCGTGATTCTGACGGCACGTATAATGTTTAGAAGTCAATAATGAAGACAGTGGCGTGCAATACGTTTAATTAAATTCGGTCGAAGTGGCTGTAGCCGTCATAAAAACAAATGTGTAAATAAAATGTTGAGTGTAGTAATTATAACGTTTAAACCGAAACTAAACTTAATGTACTAAATGTTCAAGCTGAATACCGTTTACTTCTTAACAATAGGCAAGTTGTTTTTTTTAAATCTCTTGTAACATTGGCTATTACTTGAAGAATTCACTAAATCTCTTACGTTATTTATCCAGCTAATTGTTACAAATTGTTTGATCTGTTAACTGATGCTTTAAATAATCCCAGAGGAAATAGAACAATGGATTAAAGTTAAAACTTTTCCCAGCTCATTCATAAGTACTCCTTCCAAAGGATGAAATGTTCTATCCAAACCTACAGTTTGGGTGGTGTACCATCTTGCTGAAACCAGATATTTTTTGGCAACTGCCCACTTACCTCTAGCACTGCAATCTTGTGTGCCTAAAAGCTATAAACACCTCCCTCCATTTAAAAATTCTTGTACAAAGTAAGGTCCAATAATTATGTTGCTGCAAACTAGATATTATTTGGCAATTGCTTATTTCCTCCAATGCTTCAATCACTTGTCGGTCTAAAAGCTGTAAACACTTTACAAGAAAATTTAAATTGTACCAAAAAAAGTACGATTTTTAGGGATTTTTGCGACTCTTGTATCCAATGCGGATTACTTTGTGAACAATAGCACAATTGTGTCTATTACTCTACTGTTCAAACAAAATGTAGCCTCGTCTGAAAATACCACATTTTTGCCCAATTTTTGACACGGTTGCAAACATCCTTAATCGTTTCAGAAAGTTCTAAACATTATCCAAATTATTCTATTGAGAGTTTTTTGAAGTTTGTAGGGATGATATTTTTCTCGCCTTAATATCCTTCTTACTGAACTACGGCTAATTTCGTTCAATCGTGGATAAACGAGGAATTTCTTTTAAAGATATAGCAATGTTCTGACCAACATTTTCATTTTTAACCATCCACTTTTTCAGAAACTGCTGTTATACCTTTGCAGAGTTTTTGTCACTATCTAACATGATATCCGTCGATTCGGATGTAAATTATTAAAAAGATAACAATCTTCTTGGTTCATCCCTCTCCTGTCCCCATACATTATTAACATTAATATTTCTATTATTTCTCTTTTACTTTGTTCGGCTATTTTTTTCACAAATGAGATGTAATATGTTATTTTCTAATGCTACCATTCTCATTAATAGCTGGGACCACTATGACGCAAGCCTATGTATCATATGACATCGGTATTTCTAAAACATATGATGCCGACGATTAATAAACAATTTGCTACCAAATGTAAATAATATTACTTGACCTATCAATGACCTATGGAAGCCATTAAGCAATCTTAAACTTGTAATATATTGAGTTGTTCTGAAAGTTATTTGGTTTTTCTTCCAATAGAGGACTTAACACACATTCTAATTTAAGCTGCATAAACATTATATATTTTGACAGGTGATATATTGCTACATCTACCATATACTCTAGATCTTGGACCTTCTAATTATAATCCGTTCCGGTCAAAATTTTTAGACGGTAAACCTTTACTTCAAATGAAGAGGTAAAAAAATCACCAGAATAATGGTACCGGTTACTCATTTAAATTGAAGTCTATGAAAGAATTTATAGGTCATTTAAAAGTTTGTTTAAAAAGATAAGCGAAAAGAAAAGTTTGCCAGTCGTTTCAAAATCACTTCTTTTTATAATGAAGAAGGCCGATTCCCTTTTTAATCAAATAACCACTTTTACTACGATAATATAGTATTGAATACAATTGGGAAAAATGGTGATGTGGCCATCATAGTACTTTCCCTATATTTTTCTCGAAAACTATGAGGTTTACGCAAAAATGTTGTTCTTAATAATTTGTGCACTTTTGAATTCGCTACAATTATCTGTTATATGAATTTTATCTATCTCCAATAGTTTATTAGCAATTGGCAAAAAATGTCAAAATTTTCAATTTTTATTTTTTTTCTCGAAAGTTTAAAATTTTATGAAAAACATGTTCGAATAAAACTTGTTCAGTTTTTCATTCCCTTTAACTTTTGTTTGAACCGTTTTTTAAAAATTTTCATATTTAGAAAAATATCACGAAAAAACAAAAAAACGCCTCGAGTAAACAACCACTTCCGGTTTATGAATGTTTACCAAAAGCTTTTCAGATCGAGTTTTTAACAATAAAACTTTAAGTTTAAAGTTTCATGCCATTCGGATTATTCGTTTTTGAGATACAGCACCCACCGACAGACAGACAGACAGACAGACAGACAGACACACACACACACACACACACACACAGACACAGATTTTTTTTTTCCAGAAATTAGTGTTTTGGGTTCAGGGGACCCCAAAACGGATATTTCCGCAAAAAAAATTTTTGAAAAAAAAATCACGAAAACAATACTCCCCCTATATATACTATATAGGGAAAGTAAAAATGATAGAGCAATTTACACGGAAAGTTACAAAAGAACGTTTGATAGTCTTCGTCAACATGTCATTACGCCGCCCCCTTGCTCGATGTTATTATTCCCCTACCCATACGATCAAACGAAAAACCGAAAATTCTTTTGTACCGTGAGAACCGGGACGTTACGATTATTTTCCCCGAATCCCCTTCCATACCGTAGTTTTAATTACCCCCGTTAATAATCGATGGAGAAAAAAAAACGTGATTGCGGCCCGAGACATTATCCAGGCGGTGACAGCCAGTGTCCTGTCAATTATTCACCATTTCCATTTTTTTTTTTTCGACAAACGGCCGCCGAGTTTTTCTTGCGCAATCGATCGCCAATTAAAATAGAAATTGTAACTCGATGGAACGTTACCTACTTTGCGCCAATGTGAGATATCCTCGTATACGTATATTTCTGTGTCTCTGTGTGTGCATGTATAAATCATTCGAGCGGCGTTGCCGAGTTGTTTAGTGCTTTACGGATGATTGGGTATGTGCCAAGATAATGTTGAATGCAATTTTGCGAAATTTAATGAAAGTGCATATGAAGATATTTCATATTGCAATGAACTAAAAACAGCGTTTTAGATTTTAATGGCTGAAATAGGTTTTATCGCCTTAAATCATTTCCATCTTAATGGTCTTAAGAGCATTATCCTATTAAACTCTGTTCAGTCCTTTTCTTGAGAAGATAGAATTCATAATTTATTAAAGAAAGTTGATGTGCTATACTTTTTACTTCGAGCCTTTCTGTAGCAAGATTCTCCAAAGCAGTACTAACATTTCTCGACGGAATAAGTTTCCTCCATATTGTTTTATCCTTGTCGATAAAAGTAGGTTCTTACATTCTTAGAATATATACGTTCACTTCTTATTAAAATAAGTCATAGAAAACATACAAAATGAAAGCTATTTACATATTTAATACATTTTTTGATATGGTAGTTAATTGCAATTCTTTGAAATGTTTGCATTAAACAATATTCCTCTGGTATATCACAGGAAACCTTTGAAAAAACATAGAAAAACCATTCAGATCTATACACTATTCAAAGTCCTGACTTTTTTTACAAATACCATCAGTCAGAGGCGCTAGGGTTTTGTCTGTGACGATTGTAGTGAGGTCTACAATTACACAACTTCAGGTATTATTTCTTCCAACTTGTGTTAATGTGTTGCAAAAAGAGCGAAATCTGTTATTTTTGACCTAAAATCTTCTCCAATTCCTCAGGCTATTCCTCAACCATCATAAGTGGGCGTACCTCTGTCGGATTCATGAATTATTACAAGGAATTCGATGTGGCACTCTTGACAATGCCTGCAGTTTTCACCATTTCCTGTATGATTTTAGACAATACCTTTATTTTACAATCGTTCGCATCGACTCTTGCCAATATGCAGCCGACTATTGACATTTCTGCTGATTAACATAGTACAAAGCATCCTATATGGGCCAAAAGATCAAATAAGGGCGGAAAGAGTACATACATAAAAAGAGTGATGTACCCACATGTATGTACTCTTTCCCCCTAAATTTTGGTCCTGTTTCTTTCTCCTTATTTGAAGTTTACATCATTTGGAATGATGTTGATACCATCCTGTTTTTTTAACTGGCTTGTTTCAATTTTATAATTCCAGAACCTATTTATAATCATTTGGGTTTAACATATGGAATCGGCGCCACCAGCACATCAGTAAGGGAAATATTTTAATATAAGCTTCTTAATGTGTCAGAATGTATACATGCAACATCTAAAATTTCTAAAAATAAAGCAGTGTTATGTTCCTTCCCATAAACCCAATTTAAATCTTAACAGCTTACATTTAACAATAAAAATATACAGCCAGTAGACCTGATAATTTGCCTGAAGATGGCGTAAGAAAGGTTTGAAACCGGCAGCTATTTAAATCACAAAACAATATTAAGGAAGTACGCTTATTACATTTCTCTAGCTCACTTTTAGACTCATCATTTTATCTGTGGAGAATTACTGCATCTATGGTGATGTACAGTATTACCTATACAACCTCTTATTTTAAGGTGACCCTGAAATAGTATCTGTTCTGCTCGTACTCTCTATCTTCATCTGCTAGAAACTTTCCGCATCTTTTTCTCTATCACACTTTTTGAATTGTGGATTTCTTTTAAATTTAAGTTTGATAAAAACACTCCTCTATCGATAAAATCTAATCGATCGTCTCCTCGATCGTCTAGCTTGGTACGTCCAAATCCCTCAGCCCTTCTCTGATGGGGTCGATGATTGTAGCACACCCGGTAATGTTATTGGTATTCCTGGAATCGCTAACCATAGCAGGTTTTGTAAACTTTGTAGGAATAGTCTATGGTACATTTCTTTGTGCCAATTGTTTTGGCAACCATCATCAAATCTTTTAATTTCTTCCAATTTTAACTGATAATTTATTGCAGACTTTAGAGGCGTTAAATAATGTCTCGACGACGTGTAAACGTTCAGACAATATTGTTTGGTCATGGATCGGCTGTTTAATCCATTTCAGATTCAGTGTAGATGTAGATGTTATATGGGTGGCACCAGCGCCAGTTCCACTGCGACCTTTTCAGATCTTTTTTGGATTCCTATTTATTTCAGATGACCAGCTCTAGTTTTGCCTCTTCAATTAGCCCTGCCAGAGGGGATTGGGTATAGGTCTCCGTGCTTGGATTTGTAGTGCTCAACTTTTAATATCAAATCCTTGCTAGGCCCTCGCAATAGTATAGGATGTGGAAAGGGTCCTCTTCTTCCTCTATACAGAATCTACATGGTGCTTCTTCCACCAGGAATATTTTGGTCATTTGTTTGTTGAGCTTGTAGTGTCCTGTCATCAGAGCTACTATTGTTTTGAACATTTTCCTGTCTTGGTTCAGAAGTTCGTTCGTGAATTTTGGCGATTATTTCTTAAGGAACTGTTTCGCCTGTCTCTGTCCTGGTGAGTTCATCCACCAGGTTTGGGCCTGAATCACCACAAATTTTTTGTGGATCGTTTGACTGCGGTTTTGGAGATTCCGCAAGAGGGTTCCGGGCCAATTACTGCTTTTGACGAGTCTTGTTTCGCCAGTTCGTCTGCTTTGTCATTCCCTGGATGACCTCCGTGTCCTGGGACCCATGTGATTGTTACATTTTTGTGACTGCCAAGTTCATTAAGAGCACATATACAGTCCCACACTGGCTTAGATTCGACCTGTGTTGAGCTTAGTGCTTTTAGTAGCGCCTGTCTGTCTGAGAATACAGCAATTGACCTACTTTGGTGTCTTCTATTTCTCTTGTGCAGTGGTGAAGAGCTATCGCCTCTGCTTGCAGATTCAGTATAACAATGGCCTTATTATCTAATCTCACGTATCTGTTCACCTCTGAAGTCACTAATTTGAACTGGTTGTTCTCATCGTTCATCAATACTGAACATCGCTTTTTCTTCTTGCTGAATTCCGATTCGACGTTACGTTCTTCTGATGGCCTTCCGAGAAGAATAGGAAGTGGTTCAGGTCATAAGCTACGTCTGTAACGAAGAAGTCTGAAGTTTCACATCCATCTGGTGTTCTAGTGTTGTCATCTTGTTCTTGTTACGAATCAGTATTTTCTTTAAATGCTTCATGCTATCATTGTCCTTAATACCTAAAAATATTATTAGAAACGAAAACTATACAACTATTTAATTATGACATTGCTAAAGCATATATCTGAATTATTTAATTTATTTTATAACTACTTTCACAATTTTTGTAGGCATTTTTGTCGGTTTTCTTATATTGGTCAGAATTTAAAGTCGTCGTGTGTGGCATTTGCGTCTTTTGTTAGGAATTGTAAGAGGCGATACGAGATCGGACATCCGATCACCCCGTATCGCCTTACCGAGCCGGCCACTCAATCTATGAGGCTTCGCGCAGTTCTGCCAACATAATAACGTCACGAGAGCGCCGCGTATCGGCCGTTACTTTCAATTCAATCCTGATGGGGCCTCGTCTTTGAAACGGGACCTAAATCGATTAATTAAAAAGCCATCCTGCATAATGTTTATAATTAATTCACAATTTACGATGATTTATGCCGACCGGGGACGGTTTACAGTTACTTAAATTTATTTGTGTATTAATTCAATTAATCAATATATTCGCGCGCGAGTTGGCACGTCTCCAGAAAAATCCACACAGTTACTTAACATCTCAATATTGTACTAATTCTAGATTGGCCTTCCAGAAGTTTCACTTTCGGAGATCTTCTTGAAATCGTGATGTTGATATTTTTAATGTAGAGTGATTTCTTTTAACTATAATACTAAATCCTTAAATACAATTCTGTTTTAGTAATAAACTATGCATGCATACAATTAAAACAATTACTCTTGGGTAACATAGTTTAAATCAGTGCTTTATTTATAAATTTAATGCCATTAATGAAAGAAAAGTCTTGAATAAGCGAAATAGGTTAAGAATTAAAACACGTTGCTAGTATAACTTTTTTGTATATCAATTATTTTTATTCTTAACCTACTTCCTAATCATATGTATCAAAATGGCTTGAAGAACCAATTCCTTTGAATAAAGTATCTAGGCTTGATGAGTATTGTTTTTTGCTTTGCGTACTCAATCTAAATACAAAGACAGCACATATTAATTAAAGAAATAGAATTAATATAGAGTTTTAATTACAGTAGCCTTCATTAATTATAACATATACATTTAATCATAAAGTAATAAACCTTAAATTGATAGGTTGAGTTACGTGAAGTTCAAATTAATTTGACTAATAAAGCACTAATAACCTTTCTTCACACTTTTACTTGAATAACCAAATGTACATTTCGGACACATAGGTACATACTACGCAATTATAAGTACTCGTTTGTACAGCTCATCGTAGAAGGCAAAATTGAAGGTGGAAAAAGCAAAGGCCAGAAAAAAGAATAAATATTGGATTAAAAACAGCACCAATGGTTTCAAATACCTAAAGCTGCAGCATTAATTAATATAGTGCAAAATAAAAAAGTATGTCAAATGATAGTTGCCTATCTACAATAGAAGACAGCACATTTTTAATAATATTAGTGTCTAACCATTTAATTCTAAATATTTATTTTGACTTACTTTGAAAGTGGTACGAAAAAGGATGAACAAAGAACTGGAATTACTAACAAAGAAGAGGAATGTAAACTATTTAGGACACATATTACGTAATTATAACTACTTATTGTTAGAGAACACACAGAAGAAGGCAAAATTGAAGGCAGAAGAAGCATAGGCCGAAAAAACAATCTCAATTCCCAAAATCGTAGCATTAATTAATATAGCGCAAGATAGAAAAGTACATCAAATGATGGTCGCCAACCTTCGATAGTAGATGGCACAGAAAGAATCTTCTTTCTTTCGCATGAGAATAATGTGTGATAAGACTGACTTATAAAGTGGTAGATAGTGATTTCGGACATGTCTCGAATTTGTAACATTTATATTTTTGGTACAATGGTAGCCTTATAACATTATACTCCACTCCACTTGCTTTGGAGCTTCCCGATTGAACAAATTTGCTTCAAAGTTCTCACAGTTTTCAGAATAAGTTTAAGTGAATATTCAAGATATGATTTTTAAGGATATGATAATTCTTATAGATTTATAAGAACAAAAAAATTGTCGTTGTAACATATTTTTCGGTTTTATGGTTTGAAAAAAATGCACAACATAGGTTATAAGTTAAATGGGTTATTTGTGAGGTGTGTTAGACTCTCGTGAACTGTCTGGGATCGAGTTTAATGAGTAGTTTTGATTGATGTAGGCCTGGTACATTGTTCCAGTGCTTGCGTCTTCTGTCATCATCCCATTTTTGCACCACCTATCTTCTGTACGCCATGGTGAATCCGCAAACCGGCTCTATAGGACTTGCATTTGACTTTTTTTGCGAGTTCAACTGCCACTTCGTTGCCTTTAATGCCCCCGTGCCCTGGGGCCCACATGAGGGTCAACGAGTTCCCTCACAGTCGTGAGCCCTATAGTCACAGCTCGAACGGCCTTTAATGCGGCTTGGCTGTCTGAGCTAATGCGCGCCTTTTAGGTGCATATGCAGGCATTCTCTGGCACACATATCCATTGCAATTGCTTTCGTTTGCAGAATCGTAGGTGTCGTACCCAGAGCCATGAAGCTCCTGTGGTTTGGGTTAGGGCCATAAATGCCTATTCCAGCACCCCTGTTATTCTTGGCATCATCGGTGTACCAGGTTGATATTCCTCGACCAAACTCGTTGACTCTCATCAAAGCCGTTTTAGGATACTCAATCGACACCTTAAATGGTAATTCGAATTCAAGAAATGCACAACATACATTTTTGGTATATTTAACTGTTAAATTTTATGAGTTTTATATGTTTATTAGTGACTATACCTGTGATCATACAAAAGTAACTCTGTTTAGTATCACGGACTTTGGCTAATTTTGATCACAACAGGAATGCACTGGAGTTCTCATCTATATCTGCAGATAATAGCCTAATACTGACACCTCTTCGTTGGCACTACAGCCCAACTCGGACCTTTCTGGATGCTTTGCCTTCAACGTTTACGGTCATTAGCTGACCTTTTACAATTTCTTTTTAGCAATTCTTGGACGTCTTTGGATACGTAATCCGCCCATCTGGTTCTTAATCTACCAGCTGGTCGTTTTCTCCTGGTTGTACATGCGCAGTCCATCTGAGCAGCAATAGTCTTATGTGTTGTAATAGATGGGTCTCTTTATAGTTCCTACAGTTCGTGATTGTATCTTATTCTCCACTCTCCATTGTCATTTATCGTTCCACATGTTCTTCTCAATACTGACACATCATAATGCTAAATTAATAAAAGATCTGCTGATTTTGCTTCCTTATGATACAATGGCAATTAAATTTAATAAACCTAATTTCACTTCAACGAATGAGGCAATATTTAAAATAATTTTTGCAGAATCATTTACTATAGTCTCTATCGATTACTTTAGATGACTACTCAAAACCAGCAAATCATATTGCTAAATTTTGTTGTGTTTTTTTTTTCTGCCTGATTATACAAAAACACAAAATTTAATGAGCCTTACTTCAAATCAGCCAATAAGGCAATATTCAAAACCTCATTTTTTGTATTGTCAATTATCTATAGTCTTGTTAATAGTTGCAGAACACTTCTTAATATTGACACATCACAATGCTAAAATAATAGATCTGCCTTATTATATAAAGGCAACAAAATTTAATCAACCTAATTTAAAATCAGCCAATAAAGAAATAATAATTTTTTTTTATTGTCATTTGTCCGGAGTTTTCGTCGATAGTTGCAGATTACTTAAAACCAACAAATCATAATGCAAAATTAATAGTTTAGTTAACCTTTTATAAAAAAGCAATTACATTTTAATGAACCTAATTTTAATCGACCAATTAATAATATTCAAAACTTCATATCTGTTGCCTTCTTCTGGAGTCCTCATCGAATGTTGACATATCATGCTAAATTAATATATAGGGTGTCCTATTAATGCGGGAAAATGGCTGTAGCCTAAATTCCTGGGATCAAAATATGATGATTTAATACAATTTATCTATATCCAAAACTTTACGGTTATTTCGCAATTAGTCTTTAGGTTCTACAAAATATTCATAAGACAGTACCTGATACTTATTAACTTTCCCTGAATACCCCACATATAATACTCTTTACTGTTAATTAGAAGATTAAATAAAACACTTAATTCTCTCTCTTCAAATTAACATGGGCTGAGTAAGAATCTCCAAATGTATTTAGGTCATCTGATTTCTTTTAGTTGTAATTTCAGAAATTGATTATTGTTTGAATATTTGAACAAAAAACTTTTATAAGAGGATGCGAAGTTCATTAGACATAATACATGATTAATAAGTGTAACCTTGAATATGTAGGTTGACATGCCATTTTTTTTTCGAAATAGATATATTCAGAGATCAAGTCATTCATGTTAGATTTAGTTTTAGTTAATTTAATCTCGTCCATGCCCTCACATGTGTATCAATTCATATTAACTAAGATTTATTTAACTTGATTGATTAGACTACTTGGGTTTGTTTCAGTGTTTTTTTTTTTTTTATTAGTTTCCACCGTTGATCAATATCAAGTTAATAGAATAATGTTAATACGTTAAGTAAGAAATTAAGTAATAAAGATTTGTTCACTTTTCGAGACAAAGAAGTAATTTTTTGGAGCCGGATGTACTCTTTAGTTTCGGTGAGAACCAATCAACAAATGTTTAAATGGATCATTGTTCTAGGTCTTAGACATCTAATTCAATAATATTGTTTTTGATTAATATACACTTTTTAATTGACAAGACTTTTCGAATTAACAATAATTATACATACATTTGCCACATCAAAAATAAAGATATGATGATGCATCACATGTTAGAAATAAAGTGTATCAGGATACAAATAGAACCTTAGACTAACTATAAACACAAGGCCAACCTTGAAAAGATATTTTTTGGAAGCGTTTTCTATGCGTATATGTCAAGCAGTCGTGTATAAAAAACAATTAAAACGGTCAGAACTGAAAGTAAGATTACTAAAACGATTGTGCGTTTAATATAAATACAGTTATTAGTTTTTATTATATTAAAAATTAATGTTCAATAGATCAATTATTAGGGCCGAGGCCATAGAACTGTTCTTAAAACGTGACCGAGCGGATTTCAGTGTCTTCAAGGGTTATAAAAGACTAATTGTACCAATTATAACGGTGTAAAAGGATCTGATGTTTGATATTGGCAGTAACCTTACATTTTTCTTCTTTCGCCATGTCTTGTGTTTGTTGCTTTAAAGGATTACTCCCACCACCATTCATTTTTACCTAATGGCGAATTATATCGGTCACCTACCTATTGCTGACTCTTGCCATCACAATCGTATGCCTCTAGTACCGCCGTTCAGTTCTCATCTATTTTGCTGTAAAAGTTTACAGCGAGCTTTTTAGTAAATTCCAGAATATTGGATATTTCAGTGTCTCAGTGGATTTGCATATTCCACATAAAAGGCGCATCTTAAAACTATATTTTGCGCTCGCTGGAATATATCAATTTGTAAAGGTCAGCAATAAGTCTATATCGGAGCTACGTAAGTTAGATGTAGTCGGATTACACAGGCCTACGTTTTTTTTTCTTAATGACAAAGTGTTTCAAGTTTAATAGGTGTCCTATAGTAAATGGAGTGTGCTGGTCATGAATCTGTACTTAGTTTTTTTCCAGCACGTCAGGTTTTCAGTAAAAGTATGTTTGAAATTTTTCATAGAAACTGCCAAAAGTATTGAGAAAATATTTAATGAAACTATATTTAATAGTAAAATACACTGCAAAATTGAGTTGTTCATTAAGAAAACAAATCGTTTGTTTTTTGAATAAAATCGTTCTCTTTTTCCCTCAAAACTGCGTTTTGTAGTTTTCTTTTTGTGGATACTGCCCAGCAGTAATCAGCCATAATTCTAATATCCCATCTTCCTTGGTAACGTCTCTCCGTCTTCTTTATGTCTTGATGGAACCTCTCTCCCTGTTCCTCGCTGACAGCTCCAAGATTTTCGGGAAAAAAGTCAACGTGGGAATTCAGAAAATGAAAGTTTGGCGCTCATATTGCATCCCAGTTTTTTATAATTTTCGACCATGTTGGCTACAATTTCTTTGTAGTCTGGAGACTAGTTGTTTGCAAGGAAACCGTCTATGACTTCTACGAAAGAATTTCATGCTTCAGATTCATCCTGGGTCATTGTATTCTGGAACAATTTGTCCGATTTTAAAGTTCGAATTTCAGGGCCTACAAAAATTCCTTCTCTAAGTTTAGCTTCAGAAATCAGTCACCTTGTTTACTTAAAGCTTTGATCAATCCTAACTTTATGTGAAAGGGAGGCAAAAGAACTAATTTTGGGTCAACTAATGCATCACGCAGCACATTTTTTTGTCCCGGTACAAGTCTTTCTCTGAGTGGCCATTCTTTCTTAACGTAATGTAAATTTCGTGCTCGACTGTCCCACTCGCACAAAAAACATGGATACTTTATGAATCCAGACTGCTGACCCAAAAGCATGGATATTATTTTGAGGTCTCCACAGAGTCATTGAAATGAAATAAACATAATATTATACTAAAATATTTTCTATCGATGTATTAAGTATTTTAAAGAAATAATTTTAATGCAATTTAGGAAATATCATAAAGGTACTTCTTTGCTTTAGTACAAAATATCTCACAAGGTTTTTTTAATTTCGTAAAAAATCTTGACGTGATGGGCTCAAACCAAATTCTCATTCAGAATCAACGTACCCGTATTAGCTAAGGACACTTATCAAATTCAAAACACCAAAAATCATGTCGACCTGTGTATTATTATGATTAATCATCTTCTTTATAGATTTACTTGTTTGCATTGACCACAGTTTGATCATCGAAGCTTTGGCTTCTTTTACGAAAAAAGCGTTCTTTTTTTGGACAGCTGAGGTATTTGCTTGAAATTCTGATAGTCCTGTCGTAGACTCAATGAGAGCTGCTAACATGATAGTGGAGAGTTTGTCGACAGCTGTTTCGAGGTTTGCTTTTGATCTAAGTAACGACAAGATGTAATCTTCATTTCCATCTGTATTTATGCCACTTGATAACTTTCACCTCTATCACTATTCTTTTAGTGTCAATCAATTTCCGGTATTAATCTTGATGGATCTCATTCGTAAGATACAGATATAGGAAGGAATAAATAAGCCACGTTATTATGATAACTTTGTAATTTTTATTCTTGTGAAATATTCCAATATTCAATTAATAGAATATCACATTATTTATTGAGTGTGTCCTAATCATTTAACAGTGGTTTACTATTTCAACGTTGTCACATTTTATCATAAATTCTTACGTTAATTCGCTCTTTGAGTGCAATATTGCAATATGCAATTAATAGATGCAACTCGAATTATTATGCTCTGAACGGACATTTGTTTTACATCTCTGTGGTGTAATATCGTTGCCTTATCTACGATCGTCTTGAACAGGAAATGAGATTTGAACCAGCAGGACATTAGAGGATAGCAAATAATAATGATATAATTGGAGTTTGGAAATAATATAAACTGGATTTAGCTGGTATATATTGATGTACACTAATAGGATTTAAATAGTTTAGTTTAGTTTATTCACTTTACAAGATTTATTAAAAAAATAATACAAAAATCTATACACAAATATTAAATCACTTTGAAATTTGTAGCATAGATCTTAAAGGCGGAGTTTCTCGCGTTCTTCCACTCGACCTGCTGATGATGCTAAAGTTGGATTACTCCTTCGCCACCTGAATAGTGGTGTTGATTTCATCAAATAACATAATCATTTTCTCCACAGTTTTTTTTAAATTTTATATTGCATCATCTTCACGTAACCCATCAAACACCACTATTGTGATGATTTTAAATAAAATGGTTGTCTTAAATGGACAGACAGATTTCAGATGGCTTTAATCTGCGCTATTATCAAGTCTTTCATCAAAAGTAAAATGGTTTCCTGAAAGAAATATCCAATATTTATAGACATGTCGAGATGTCGCAGTTGTTACCTCAAATAAAATGTTTTTTTTTCTGTAATTATAGAAGTCTAAGTGATTTCAGAATTTGCTAATATAGAGTGCCAATAGCAACGTGTCCTAGGCGGGATCTCCCCATCATGACATGTACAAATGTCATCACTTCGTCAATTGCGATAGCATGGAATTTAGTATTTTCCTGAAATGAGGGAACGAAATGACTTGTGATGAATCAATAAATAAAGATAAAATTTCTGCCCCTTCAAAAGGTGTAGATATTTGGGAATACCGAAGTAGATACTACGTTTTTTTTTTCGTTTTTGTGCAGATTAGCAGCTCTAGTTTGCTGGTTTAAAACAATTGCTCACGAATCTATTGTATTATTTGTGTCTCTACACTGTATACATAAAGTAAGGAATAAATTCGATTAAAATTCAGGGCATTTTCTTGAAATGCTCTGATGCGTATATTATTTTTTTACACGCATTTTTTGAAATAAAAATTCAAATGTACAGTGTGTCCCAAAATTGAAAATGAGAACCCCTATTTTTTGTTGCATTTATGGATTCTGTGTAAAAATCAGAATTCATAAATGCAAAAAAATGAAAAATGGGATTCTCATTTGAAAATTTCAACTTAGGGGTCGTATCTCAATTTTGGGACACCCTGTACATTTGAATTTTATCTAAAAAAATCCGCGTTTTTTGTTCTCAAAGTGCATAACAACAAATTTGTACTTTTAATTTCTCACTTTACGCGTGGAAACCTTTTTAAATTATCTTGATTAATTAAAACCCTTGATTTTGTTTCACTTTTATATGTGATATATCTTCTTGAAAAAGACCAACGGACGAAACTAGTTGGAGGAAAAATAAAAACAGTGAAACAAAATCAAGTGTTTTTATCAATCAAGAGAAGTTTGAACTTCTAGTTAGGCGTTGCTTACTTAATATCTTCATTCTCTTCTTTTCTCTCCTTTGTCAGCGTACATACTGAAGCACTGGAACGCTTGCAGTACTGCTTCATATAATTCAACCCTTGAATGGATTAGCAGTTATCAATTAACTCGAAGAGAGAAATTGGGTTTTCTTCAAGGTTAATTTCTTTGATCCTTTTATAATACTCCAATTCCCTTGAAACAATTTTTGTTTTATTTACATTTTTCAAATCAGATAAGTGCCTTATAGTGTCTGTATCTATGGCTTTACACCAAGGTGATAAGACCCATGATAGCCTATGGAGCAGTGGTGTGGTGGAGTAGGACAAAACAAAAGAGGGCGATAGGACTCCTGAGCAGTACACAAAGACTAGCATGTCTCAGTACAACAGGAGCCCTAAGCACCACCCCAACAGCAGCCCTAGAAGCCATCTTGAACATACCACCATTACACATCTTCATTCAAGGAGAAGCCAGGTCCGTATCATATAGTCTGATGTAAGGTCAGGTGCCCATAATCCGATCACACGGAAAATCACACCAACGGCTAGAAGACGAGCTGAAGGCTAACGCGATCACAGCGAAGCCAAGTGATGCCATGGTGAAAAAAATACAATTTCGAAAAGAAATACAAGGTACTAATCCCGCAAAGAGAAGACTGGGTCAAAGGCCAACCTACCAAAGCAGAATCATACTGGTTCACGGATGGCTTAAAGACCGACAAAGGGGTAGGAGCAGGTATATACGGCACAAAACCCGAGACAAAGATTTCTGTCAGTCTCACCAAGGACACCACGGTGTTCTAAGCAGAGGCGATAGCTCTTCACCACTGCACAAGAGAAATAGCAAGACAAGACACCAAAAGTAGGTCGAATCTAAGCTAGTGTGGGACTGTATACGTGCTCTTAACTTGGCTGTCACAAAAAAGTAACAATCACATGGGTCCCAGGATACGGAGGACATCCGGGGAATGACAAAGACGACGAACTGGCCATACAAGGCTCGTCAAAAGCAGTAATTGGCCCGGAACCCTCCTGCGGAATCTCAAAAACCGCAGTCAAACGATCCATAAAAAAATGGGTGGAAACACAAGCCCATACCTGGTGGACGAACTCACCAGGACAGAGACAGGCGAAACAGTTCCTTAAGAAACAATCGCCAAAATTCACGACCGAACTTCTGAACCAAGACAGAAAAATGGTCAAAACAATAGTAGGTCTGCTAATAGGACACCGCAAGCTCAACAAACATATGAGCAAAATAGGCCTGGTGGAAGAAGCAATATGCAGATACTGCCTAGAGAAAGAAGAGGACTCATTCCACATCCTTTAGTAGCATTACCATTCAACATGATGGCAGATATATTGAAGCTGCGTCAACTTATTATTTGCCAAATCCAACACTTGAAGTTTGGCGTTTTAATCGAGGTTAGAAAACCCCGTCGAGCATTCAAAGTAGTAAAATTCTCACAATGGCTAATTTCATCGGGGATTATCTGTAGCTGATTTCTTGATACATCCAGCACTTTCAGTTTAACAAGCTTGGGCTTGGCGAGCTTGTTGTTGGCAAAACCAATGTTCAGGGGAAATATGCCGGAGTCGATCATTTTGGAAATGTCTGACCCACTGAGAATTAATTCGTGACGACCCTCAAGCCAAGACATTTGGTTTTGGCGGGAAAATCGTTTACAAATTGGAATATAGAAATAATATACGGAATACTTGTTTCTTTACTTTTTTTGAAGGAACCGTATTTTTATACTTGGCAAAGTAAAATAATTCTTTTGTATCATATTTTTCTATTATGATACAAAATATAAAATTAAACGTCCTTAATTCAAATGGAAAATACAAACATTATTATTGTAATTCTTGTATGGTGGCGGCGTTTATTTGGTAGTACGTTTGATAACAAATTTAAATAAGATAATTTATAACTTTTTTACCCCTGTACTTTAAAACCTTGACTATAGTTTCGATCATACACTGATCATTTTCAAACATAAAAATTACATTATTATTGTAATCGTCTGTATTTTTTACAGTAAATTGTTCTGATCTTTCCTTCGAAGTAATTACATGAGACGTTTTAATTATTATTTTGTCGAACGTGTATATTTTTACAGACTTCAAAGAATGATGCTGGGTAATTAATAACACACAGCTGAGAAGGTCATAACAATTAGAAATACCGCACTGGTGAGGGAATCGATACGGACTGTAGAAATTATAAATGTTTAAAGTTTAAGGATGTATCGATTTGCTAATGCAATTATTGTGCTTATTTTGAATAATATATGCATTAATATACACAATTATTATTCAACAGTTAGCTTTGATACCCATTACCCACAAAAATCATTATGATTATCATTTGAGAAAGATGTATGCAGTAAACTAAAACATATACTATGTTTTTACTTTAAAAAATGATGTTATATATGTAAGTTTCGGGAAGTAACAGTCGACTTGCTAGAGAATAATCAAACTAGAGAATTTCTCTGTCGCGGGGAATCCGACCACAGGGACTTTTGAGTGTAGTAATTGATCATATACTAAGCTTTCGGATTGATTGTAATCCTTTATCAGGGTGTACAACTACAAATATGTTAAACAATAATCAATAAATCCGAAAGCTTGGTATATGATCAATTAGTACACTCCAATGTCCCTGTGGTCGGATTCCCTGTGATAAGGAAATTCTCTGGTTTGATTATTATATATGTATACATTACATAATTTTTAATTTCCCTATATAGGGAAAGTATTGTGTTCGAGAATAGCCTTTTTGCGTAAAACTCATAGTTTTCGAGAAAAATGTAAAGAAAGTACTATGATGTCATGTTTAGTGGTAGAAACATAGCAAATATTTTAGTTTAGTGTTAACAATATGTTGTAACGGTCGCAACCATTCTTATGTTCAATGATGAATGCATTAAGTAGATGATGTATACTTGTAGGTTCAATTAAACGTTTATATTTATAAGTAGAGGGTGAAACATTTATAATCAACCATCGCGACTTTATTTAATGCGACGACTGGCATATGTTAGCGGTGGTGCAGTTTCGAAACAAAAGGCAAATCCCGCGTGGGCCTCATGGCGCAATAGGTCAGCTTTAATTACACGAAACGGCATATTTGCGTGGGACAGGCGGTGATTTTTTTCGGAAAAACGAATTCCGCACCGGCGAGAAAGTCGAGCGAGACACCCTAATACGGAACACACCATTGTTTTCCATTCAGACGTTCCGTTTCTCAAGCTGCGTACTCACGATCTATCCTAATCGGGGGATGGAGAGTTTCGAAAGTCCACAACTTGTTTTTTTTCCTGTTTCTCCCTTTATCCTCATCACGTTCAGTTTTCCCCCTTCCATCTTTGATCATTTTTTAATCACCGGAGCGCGGGGATGTCGTTGGGCCAAATACGGATGCGTGCAATACATCAACCCGGAGAATAATTTAGAGTGACGTGCTGGACGTGTCCGGGGCGCGATTGAATGGACCCAGAGGCAGATAATGTGCAAAAAGGGATAATTGGACGAACGCGCAAATTTTTATTAATTACTATTAAAATTGCCTTAATGTCACTATATTTTTCAAAAATCCATATCAATTCAAATAAGCAGAACTACAAATTCAAGTATAGAAACATAGATTTTTCTTCATTCAATTAGCAAACCCTAATTATTATCTTTAACGTTCATATTATGGGCAATTTCTTGAAGTATTGTTTCGCAACTAAACTTTAATTCGTTTAATTAATGATCGAAAGATCAGGAGATCGGGGTTCCCTCCGATTTGCGGAGAATAATATTAATCCTACGTCATACCGTAATCTCTAAAGTTTAATGCACAGACCTCTCAACACAAAAATGTTGAGATGTTCCTCACGTCTTCGTCTCACCCTCATACGGCCATCATGCATCCTCAAACAGAATCGGGATTCATCACTACCAACCAGTACAGTCGTAACCTACAACACTCCGAATGTGGCTAACGATGTTGAGCCGATAGTGGTAACACAAAATGTGGCCAAGAGAATTGCAAGCCGAGTTCTGATTCTGCGGTAAACCTCTTTCTTGATTGAATTAATGAAATAGCATGTTGGGAAGGAAATAAGCAAAGTAATTTTAGTATAATTAAACAAAAAAATATAATAAAAATCTTTAGTAGATTTAAAAATTATTTCTTTCGTTTTTCAAGTGCTTCTCGTTAGTCGGTGGCCTGTTCTACTGCTAACGGGCGTAAAAGTCTTGTCTCATGATATTTTCTCATGTCGTTTGCTTATATAAAATCCAGGCGTGCATGCCAGTTAAATCAAGGAGATTAAAAAATACATGAAAAGGCCATCACAAGATTTTATGATATACACTCGATTTCATATGAAATGCACCACCCAGAAAGAATAATACCATTGACGCGAAACTTAATTGTTTATTGGTTGGCATAAAATAATTAAACTATCAAAAGAAAAAAACTTTAATTTAACAGAAAGAAATAATAATGAGTTGCATCGCCTCGGACAGCAATGCAAGAATTTACACTTCTAGGCATACTTATAATCAAATGGTCTATATCTGCTTGAGGCATCTCATTCCAAGCAACTTGTAACTGAAGTCTCAGATCATCTAAGTTGTCAGGAGGTCTGGGCATGTTGCAAAAACTCTTTTACCCATTATGTCCTAGACATTTTCGATGGGGTTTAAGTCGGGAGACCTTGCTGGCCAATGCAACATTTGCAAATCCGCTTCTTCCAAGAACACCCTTGTAATTTTTGCCGTGTGGGGTCTAGCGTTATCTTGCTGGAACATCCCTTTAGGTAGCATCTGCATAAATGGCACCGCGATGTGATCCAAGACATTATCAATGTATCGACGAACGTTTAATGAACCTCGAATGAAGTTTCGTCCCAAACTGATTACACCATGACACCCGGTGTTAAAGCTGTATGGCGTCTTTCAACAAACTCTAAATTTCTTCGTTCTCTTCGATATCGATGCACCCTTCTACGTCTATCATTCGCCAAAAACAAAACCTGGATTTATCATTATTCAATCCAACGCTGCCGCTCTTCACAGCAAGCCAGACGACAGCTTTCTCTGGGTTAGTGGATTTTAAGATATCATTGACGCAAAAACATTAACGACTCAACTTTTTTTATTGAGGGTTTAAGAATGAACCAATGAATAAACAATTATTTTTACTAAGTTTGGCATCAATCGTATTATTCTTTCTGGGTGGTGCATCATATGAAAGTGAGTGATTTCCTCGCCATTTGATTGGTCATGTCTACACGAAATTTAGTTTCGTTGTAATATAAAATGGTCAGAGGTAAACATTTGTTATTGTTTCCAACTGTTACAAATTTATGTTTAGAACTAAGTGCGAGTATTTTTTGGATTATGAGAGCACAATTATCTGTTGTGAATATTTTCGATGAAAATTTTTGATATGGAAATATTTCTTTTGCTTTGAAATTATTAGTAATTTCTTTTATTTTAACAGCGGATAGTTGAAAAACTAGATTATTTGCAATCAATTTTGTTCCTAGAGATTTGCTTGTGAAGAAGTGATCTTGGTTACAGCTCTATCGCAACCCGTAAATGGTCCCATGAGTTTAAGTACTTACAACGCATTCAGAAATTACTAGGGCCTATTTTTATCTTTTCCTAGATGTGAATGTATTTGCTATCAATGTTATTTGTCAGATATCTGTCATGCTGATATTAACTGCTAAAAAATGCTCTCAAAAAATGGGACAAATGAACCACTATGAAGAAAAATGTAAATGATTTCGGGTATACAAGATAATGACAGCTTTATAACATGATGGTGCAAATAAGGGTTTGAGTGGAAGAACGTATTTAAATATGAACTCCGTCTATGCTTCTTTCGCCCAAAATTTGATGTATGATTTTTATGTAAATTATTTGTTAAGAAAGAAATCCAAAGAATAAAATAAATAATATAAACGTGATTCTCAATTTATTAGGCTTGTTAGGCACATATTACGTAAATCAACATCTTATATTAGTAGTAGTAGACATCACGGCGAATTTGACTGTTTTCAAACGAAAGTTTCGCCCACTTTTTGTATCAGAAAGGATACATTTAAGAATTCCTGTAAATTTACTTCTACTCACAGTTACCGAGATAAATTTAGGCTTCCATATGTTATTCCACAAATCAGAAACTTTCAAATAATTTGCTCAATATCCATCTCGTGCATATAAAATTGCAATAATGCACCCAATCTCAAAATCAAAAACAGATAACATGAAAAAATCGGGAATTTACAAATTAACTATGTACTTCTAAAGGAATTTACATCGGCAAGTCTGGTCGTAATTTCGAAACATGCCTTAGATTAAGCAAGAATGAAGGAAAATTCTCGATAAATTTAAATATATAGAAGAATCATTATCGGAAAATTCCAGAGCCCTTAAAAAAAGTACTAGCAATTTATAAAAGATATTTCTGGAAAATTGTAATAATATAAAATAAACAAAAAATTCAAAATTTGGGACTTTAATGATAAATTATTGAAAATTCGAGATCCCTCAAAGAAAATTTAAGCAATTTAGAAGAGAAAATTTTGGAAATTCTTTTAAATGCAGAAAAATGATTAGAAGTTTCACATTAGGTAAAGAAGAAAGAATTACTGCTGACATATTTAGAAAAATGCTATTCGAAAATCCAAAACTCTGGAAGTCATACGCCGTTTGCAGATCCAGAAAACCCGCATAGACGCTCATCACTCGCTTTACGATCCTGGTCAGAGTAAAGATTTGGTCCCATTCTCTGGCACAAATTTACGCTCAGCCTGTTCTTCACTTTCTAAATTCTTTTACATCTCTGCTTTCAATCCAATCATCCCCGCTGCATTCCCTCTTTTCAACTCCACAAAGGCTCTCTCCACTTCCCCTTCTGTATACTACCGCTCCCCTTTCTCCCTCTCCCTGAGCACTCTTTCTTTTTGCCGGTACCACCTCTGCCTCTCTCCCTTTCCCTACTCTTTAATATCCACCATATTTCTGCATTTTTACACTTACTTAGTTCCTCCATCTTCCTTCCTCGTTTTTTTTTGCATACGCCGTTTTACCTTTTTTCGCTTTCTATATCCTTCTTTCCTCCCCTCCTGTAATTAAAAATAGGAAATTCTTTAAAAATTGTAGAATTATGAAAATTTTTTCGTGCATTTGAAGAGAATTCTTGTTATTTATATAAGCAATTCCTTAAAAATTCGCTAAAAATTCTAAAAATTTGGACCAAAAATTGCTGTTAAGTTCTAGAGGTCCCAAAATTCTTGAAGTCTGAATTTAAAACAAAATCTAGAAGAATATTCTCACAATTTGGAATATAATTATAGAATCATGGATGAAAAATTGCAAAAATTTGCTTTTAGACAAGTAATAAAAACATACTTTTATTATATGTTGTATGCTTGAAGACATACCTTTGTGACACATATTGAATCAGGAACTGTATCTAGTTTTATTTATGGTTTGGTAAAGTTCCTGATGCTTTTTAAAATATTGTTATTAAATAAATTAACATTTATTTGAAATATCGTTACTCTTATCGGTTTTTTGACGTACTGGCATACGTCACCAACAACTTTATATCTATTGATAATACTGATATGTAAGGAATTTCTTATAATGATCCGATTTTGATGGTATCATATATATTTCTCACAATAATCTGAAGTGTGATTCGTATTTATCTGTTGTTAGGATGCTCTAAAAACACGTGATTAATAAACGTGTTTAAGTGATATACAGGGTGTCCCACAAAAGTATATTTAGTCGACCGATTAAATATAAAAGGAAACTATCTATACAAGTCGAAAATTTATTTATTAAAAATAATATCGTCCAAATGTAAACCTTCGTGATCATGACACACATGACGGCACTAATTTATTCGTACATTAAAATTACTTATATGTCTCAGTAGGTAGTTTCTGTGGTGCCTGCCATTTCGAGATGTATATTATCTTTCAAATAGTCTAGAGAAGTTGGTCTGTTGGCATAAAGTTTAGATTTAAGGTAAAGGATTTTAAGGAAAAAGTCAATAAGTATTAAATCAAGACTGCGTGGAGGTCATTTTGTCTCACCTTTCTGAAGTTCAATCTGCATGGTGATTGGTTGACACTTTTTTTTTGTTTTTAATGTTGTACCGGTTTCTTCAAATTTCAGTCATTTTCGAATGAGAGATGTGCTGGCGCCTCAATTAAGTGGCGAAAATCTGAAAAATTTCAGAATCTTCTACCCGCTGTATCACGAGTTTTGTTAAATACTCACATGCACAACGCGCGGTGCGGTTCTAAGAAACGCCCCATAGCGACGTAATTTCCAAGAGCTTGACTACCTGTTGACATACCCTTGGGGTTCCTCGGATTCGTTGCGTTCGCGCAGGAAGCTAAAGAAATATACACTTTCTTTTAGGACACCCTGTATTATAAAATCACGCAAGTAAAATTTGTTTTTTAATCGGCTATAATATATTGCGAAATAACACTTTTTTTAACCGTAAGACTGTTGAATCACTAAACCAAGCCCAAAGAAAACAGGAATATATTTTTGATATAACATCATTAGTTAAATGACTTAAGGAATGAATTCAGTAGATTAGCATAGTTGGTCTTCTATTATTAAGTATTATAGGTTCTTTTTCAATTTTCACTCAAATGACCTTCACTTGGTGTATTATTTTTTCAGGTAGTGTAAGTTCTTCTGAAAATTTGTAACATTGGCTAACTATATGTTATCTGCAGTAATTAAGCGTTTTGCATAATTTTATATTAAAAAATCATGCCCGTATATGCGGGGGCGGTCCTTTTAGTTTAATAGTCGTTTGGACACACGTCCGAAACACGGTGAGGTCTGGGCCGGTCAGGGAGGCGGCCGTCGCCGGATTATTATCTTAAAGTGTCATTAACAAGGCACATCATTGTTCATGCTCCTCCGATCTGATACCGTCGGCCCGGAAACGGAAACGGACCTTTTGTTCTAATTACCGCCGCCGCCGCACGTCATGCCGCTGATAACTCCGTAATAACCGAATTAGGACGGGACAGATTCACCCAGCCAAGCGGGGCTGACCTCCCTTCCCTCTTCATTAACTGCTCTCCACCCACACATGCACCCCCACAAAACTATTAACTATGAACGATGGAGTGATACCATCACCTGCTCACGAATTAATCCTATACAATTAAGTCGCGCACGCTTTAAATCAGTGTAATCACCACATCGTTAAACGTTACCTTCATATTCGGTACATGCATCAAACATATTTTTGGAAAGTGCCTATTTCTCTTTATGGAAGTTTTTATTTTTATTGTACGTTAATGTTCGTTATTTATTGTACCTTTCAGAGAAAAGGGAGTATAAAATTCAATCAATTCATGATGTTAAGAATCAAAATAAAATTGATGCGATACTTCATATCGCAAAGTTCTATTACCGTAGTAATACGTTGGTATTAAATTTTGGGAAGATTTGCAACTAAGTTTTACGTTGTACTGCCAACTAATTAGCCCAAATTCATTAGCAATGTTTCATAACATATATTCTTTAAATTGTCAACGTCAAAATAATTTCCTTCGTCCCAATTGTTTCATATGAAGGAAGGTATTATCTAATCCAAACTTAACTTCTTAAGTTTCGGTAATTTTTGAACTCAAATTATAACCACCATTCAAGAAAAATAGACGACGAACTTGCCTTAGAAATCTAAAGTCATGTTTGAGCTAAAATTATGTACGTGCATACTGGTTGTCATGTTGGCATGTCATCTTATCCAAACTTATATACTTAGTTTCGGCAATATATTAGAACATATTAGTCCTAATAATAACAAGCTTTCAACAAAAATCTACGACGAGTTTAGTTTTTGAAATCTAAAATCACGTCTGAGCTAAATCACGCACATTCGTACTGGTCATGCTGACATGTTAGTTGTATTAGTGCCACAAGACTCAAGAAATTCAACGTTAGTTGTTGAATGCCCATTATATATCCTTAATTATTTCCATACTCCCTAAACTTAACGAGCTCTCTACCACGCATCGTACTTCGTGTTCACTGGTCGCGCTTCCTTCAATCCCTGCTTTATATATTATTCTAAGTTTTAATGACGTATTCTATGTTCACAGAAAAAGCAGGTTTCCAGCCACCTTATGGATCGATGGATAACGGAATGGTGAGTGTCGAAATACAATATCTATCTAACGAAGTTTGGGGTGGCGCCGTGATTTGGCCGCCCTTCGCGAAATTACGGTCATCCGCCTAGCGGAAGAAAGTTGGGAAGTTCTTCGCCGCCGCCACCGTTCGACGGCCTATAATTTCCCCCGCTCTACTTTAATGCGTGTTTTGTTGGATAAGTTTCCGTTTCTCGCTCTCGTACTTTCCGTAATTTGTTTTATATTTTATGCCGTCCGCGCGCCGTATCTCTGTTCCGGCAAGACGGAGAACCCTCCCTCGCCCCCGCCGCCCCCACTTTTCTGCTTCTCGGCTACGCCGGCCCTTTTTTTATTTACGGTTTTAAATGACTCCGGGAATATAAAACAAATTGGGCCGCCGAACTGGATAGAGTGGATGGATGGATGAATGGAGGAGGAAAAAGGGAGAAACAATTGGGGCGCTGGGGAATCCATCAAGTGATCAAGGGAGCGGCGGTCGGAAAAAAGTAAACGGAGACGTTACGGAAGTGAAGTGGATCAATTGTTTTATCGAGACCTCGTCGATTTTTAATGGGTCTACCAAATTGCTACACTTTATCTGTTACAATATTTAAATAGGGTGTTTGAATACTTAATATTCAAGAGTAATTATTATTGAATGTTTGTGGCGGATAAATCATGAAACTTCTTACATATTGAAATAAAACAACACAGATGGAGGGAGGGTTTCACTTTTATAGTTGATTTCTGCAATGTTTCACCACTCAGAGGCTTCACTGTGTTGCAGTAATTAACAATAAAACGGAAACCCTATCAACTGTTTTGTGCATATTATTGGATTATTTTGGACCATAATGATCTCAAAATGCTATCATTTTGGGATGCTTAGAACCTTTGAAAGCCAATTATGATAAAGTCACCTGATCTGGTATCGAACAACGCATAAATCCACGGCAATGGATTGTGAATAAAAGCGTGTTTATATTTTGTTTCATAGCTTTTAGATGAATAGCTCTTGAATTGTTTATTATAAAAAAGGGTATCATCTAATCCAAACTTATCTACTTAGTTTCGACAATGTATTATCTCATAATAACGAGCATTCAAGAAAATTGACGACGAAGTTGGCTTTGGAAATATAAAATTAGATGCAACAATACAAATAGCTTTTCGTTGCAGAATATCCTTTTTATACAACAAGAGACCCAACAACTTTTCTGTTTTAAGGAGAATGTTAGACTAGATAATTGTTAATTATCCGGATTCAGTGTTACTTTGTTGGTAGTAAACCAACCAAAACGCTGAGCTAAGAAGTGTATCGTCAACAAATAGAACTGTGATGAGGTAGATCGTTCATATAATATAAATAGTAAGGATGCCAGAAATGATCCTTAAGGTACCTCTTGCCTAACAAAAGTCTCACTTGATAACTTCCTTTTCTATCGTATAAATAAGAATTTAGCGACAGCTAGATGGAGTGAAATTGTAATAGTATAACCTTCGCAGCAAAACCTCGTGAGAGACATAATCAAATACCTTCGACAAATCCATAGAGGTTGCAGCACAGTAATTTCCTGATTCGAAACATAACATAAATTGCATGCCTGAGTGCACTAATTGATTCCCCAGTGGATCTTCTCTTGCGAAATCCATACTGATCAAGATTAATTGATTAATTTCCAAAAAGTCAGCCATCTGTATAAACTAAGTTCGTTCGAGGGTTGATCATCTATAGGGTGGGCAAAAGATACCTTTCCGATATAAAACTGTAATAACTTTTAAGCAAATACAAACTAAGAAAATAAATAGAAAATAGAAGTTTAATTCATGTATTTTTTTACATTAACTGTGGAAAATTATGTCGGTTAAATGTCCACCCTTACAATTCACGCACACATCGTCTCTTTTCATTGTTTTTTTGCATCACTTTTTCCAGCATGACCAGTGTAATTTGCGCAATTTCCGCTCGAATGTTGCCATCCAGCTTCCGTAAAGTCCGTGATTTGTTGATGTAGACCTTTTCCTTTAGGTAGCCCCACAGGAAAAAGTCGGGTGACACGATTAGGAAATTGTTCCCGCAACAAGTTCATTGTCTCAAGAGCAGTGTGTGCCGTGGCACCATATTGCTGAAACAATATGGTGCCAATGTTGTTGTTCTCTTGCAAGACTGGTAAGAGGAAATCTTAAAGCATTGTTCGGTAGCAATCTCCGTTGATGGTAACGTTTGCAGCTGCTAAATTTTCATCGAAATATTGTCCATAAATCCTGCGTGAGTTGTTATGGATACGAAGTAGGTGTAATGAACGTTGTTGAACATTTTTGAGATTCTGTGTGCCTCAAATTTTGCGGTTTTGCTTGTTAACAAAACCACTTAAATGAAAGTGTGCCTCATCGGTCATCATTAAATTTTCCAAAAATTCTTGATCATTCTCAGCGAGGTTAAGAACAGCTCTGCAGTATTCCAAACGCAATGCCAGGTCACCAAGGTGGAACTGTTGAACCAACTGGATTTTGTAGAGGTATAGTTGCAGATATTTTTTCATAATTTGGCGAAGCGTGCCACGCCGTATTGCCAACTGTGTTGAACGTCGTCGTGTTGATGCTTCAGAGTTTTCTGCAACTCTTTGTGTAACGAGCTCGATATTTTCGGCCGATCGCCTAGAACGAGGTCTGCCTGCATGTCTCATTACCTCCAACGTTTCCATATCGCTCAAATTTAACCACCATAGCACGAATAGTGGGGACTGTTGGTGCAGTGCAAACTCCATAAAATTGCCTGTACGCAGTAGTAGTAAGAGTAATACCAAACACACGTTGAGTGGCAATTACAGACCGGCCGTTTTCCAAAAATAGTAAAACTATTTGTGGGCGCTATGAAATGGTGTATCCTTCTATATTACATTCTCCCAAGTTTATTGTCTGCAACATAAGCAAAAATTGCCAAAAATATTCACAAACAAAAGAGATTTTTTAAATCAGAAAGTTATTTTTAGCCCACCCATTACTATTTTGTTGTTTATTTTCAGTTCAGTGTAAATTTGTTAGTATTTTATTTGAAACTAAGATTCTAAAAATGTTTAATTTTTTGCTGAATTCAAATATCATTGTTCTTTTCTTTTAAAATCGATACATTTTAATGACATGTTTGATCGAAATACTTTTTAGCAAAGAACGCAGGCATCAATTGGGTCCAAAAGGTTCACTTGCGCAAATTCGTATTGCACTCATACCTCGAGCTTTTTCTTAAGAGCAGTCTTTTTCAAATGATTTCAAACCATTATTTGGCTAATCTTCAGCTCCTGGGCAATGAAATAAGTACTCATATGTCGGCTCGACTCGACGATTTCCAGTATTTTATCCATTGACCAAAGCGTGCTTCATTTTCGACGTCCATTTTACCAGAACGGAATTGTTGAGACCACCGCTTTTCTATTGCATCCGGTACTGTATTGGGTCCATAAACAGAGATAACCCCACACAAAACACAAACGAACAAATCTGGCGAATTAGGGGACAGGGAATGTTATCGAATCTAGATATTATACTGGTACCAACCAATTCTCAACCAGCTTCCATTGATTGCCTTGCAATGTGTTGTCGCTCCATCCTGTTGAAACTAGGGTTCTTGAATATGTGGAAAATTCAATTCTGATGTAACCATCTGCATAAACGTTACTGTGAACCCATTAAAAATAAGATTCAATAATCTATGGTTACTAAAATAACAGTGTTGACTTTCTCAATATCATTTCCCCGCAGTGGTGAATTCTGTTCGTGACTCCCACTGCGCATTTTTTACATTTCCGTTATTCATTGTCATCTTGTTCTACATTAAACGATTGCTTATTTTGTACTTCGATTAACAGCAAACATTTTTAAGTGTATCTATTAAATAATGATGATTTAAATGTATTCCTTAAAAACACGTTTCTTTTGTTTTCAGGCATACGCTTTGAGTCCCGCTGGTCCGGGTTACTCGGGTCCGGGGGCGAGCCCTACACACGCGACGGGAGAGCCCTTCGCGGCGGACAGCCCCTTCTATCCGTTCCCGGCGCGTTCGCGGCTGTCCCCCGCGAAGGCAAAAGTCACCCCCAGGCCTACGAAAGAGGAACCCCAACAACCTAGCGCCAACATTGACAACCAGCAATGGGTGGTAAGTTTTCTGTTCTCTTTTCTGTTTGTAGTGTAGATGATAAAAACGTATTCCATAATTACATATATTTGTCGTTCAGAATGACAATTATAGAAACCTGAAAATGTATGGTATGGTAATCAAATTACAATTTAATATTTAAAACGCTTAATTATTTGTCAGATTAATTTTGGTATTAAGTTTTTTGAAAGATGATTTCTGGATGTTCCAGAAATATGGCGACATACACAAATATAAATAGAGCGATTTCTCTCGCTATTTTTTTGTAAATAATTATCTGATTTTGTATAAAAAATTAAATAACTCTATAGAACCATCAACAGGCTAAGTAAGAAGAAAAGAACCAAACTTCAACAATGTATTCAACACGTGAAAATAATATAAATATTCCTATATAACAAATCGGCTGCAGTATTTTTAATATTGAATTAGTTCATGGCTTTCTGACTTCATATCTCTAACATCACCGCAAAGAATAATCCAATGAACAATAATGTATAAGCTCTCTCGGTGACCAACTAGTAAGAGCACTGCGTTTATATATGAATGTACTTAATATTGAGTGAAAAAGCACGTGCATCTAGTAGTTGTTTTTATTTGTTTGTTGGAAAAATTTTTTTTTGCTCCAATAATCGGATACTCATTCTTACATTTACATTTCTTGTAGATTAGGCGTATGGTAAGATGTGCATGTGCCTATCTTACTGACAATATCCTTTGTAGATGCCAGCCAGGAATTTTATGATTGTTTTAAAAGAATTGATATAATTTTGGAAAATTTTTGGCACACCGAATGCCAAAAGTTTTTCAAAATTGTATCAGTTATTCTAAAACATAATTATATTGTATTTCTGAAATACTGGTGGTCAATCATCTTCGCTTTGTGTGCTGCTTGAGTTATATCTTCAGTATAAATTTGTATGCCACAATGACATACCAATGTCAAATACATCTCCCAAAAAGGGACAAAAATAGCATATTTGCTTCAATATATTTCAAATGGAGAAGCTGTCAGCATGTCTTACTAGACAGTGGATGGATGTGAGTCTGGGTAGAAGAACATTGGAAACTAGTGAAATCTGCCCGTGATTCTTGCCGTACGTGTTTCAATAATTTATGTATTATTTTGTAAATATGTTATAAGCAAGAAGAACAAAGTTGTAAAGAATATGTAGAAAATAAAACGCTTGGTTGGAGTACTTTCACATGCGACATTTGTTTTGTTACACAGTGGCTTCATACTGCATTCAAAACGTATGAAAATTCTCAACCCAAGTGTTTTATTTTCTACAAATATCATTGAATTTCACCAAGGAATTATATCACCAATTCATTATATCTCTCCAGTATGTTTGAGGGGTGTAGTTCTTAGATATGTAGATATCTCCTTAGTTTCCTCTTCTCTCAGAGCACTCGTCCTATTATTACCCTTCATCTTTTTTTCCTTTTATTGCATCATCTTCCAGCTTATATTTCAGCTTTTCTACATTTTCAACTTTTTTTTCCATTTTAATGCCTCATAAATTTCTTCTTCTTGAGACTTAGTTCTTTTGTTGATATTCTGTATATTTTCTGCAATAACCTAAACCTTAAATATGGTATTAAACTCTTTCTGTGAAAGCAAAGTTATTCTTAGCTTTTGTATCTTGTGAGCGTACCTTTTCTTCTTCTATTAACTTTAGCATTTTTATTTTTTATATATTACTTGGTTCAATAAGTAGATGTTCGAGCGGTAGTACATATGAGCAGTTTTTTTAAACTAAAAGAAATTGCCATTACTACACGGGCAGGAATCCCACTGCTTTACAAACGTTGTATACCGGTGGCGTACCACTCCTTTGGCTGTTGGCGGAACTATATCAAAACTACCTGCTGGACTTCAGCGTTCTACTGGAATCGTTGTCTCATCAGTAACAATGCGGTGTAAGAAGGAATTTCCTTTTTAACGGTACTGCTGAAGATGCTACACTGAAAGACCCATACGGTTGGCATTGTGTTCTTCAGTCAGTTGATAGGATATCTATTGTGCACACACTTTCCAGCCTCATGAATTGCAGCATGGGTTGTTCCAACACTGATATCAAAGCGATCCGCCAACTCTTTAACACCAACCCGACTATTCTCCATAATGGCTGCTCACACAACAGCGACATTGCATACTAAGGTGCGCCTGGCCTTGGCAAATCCGCTGTCGATTGTCGTCCATTACTGAACTTCCGACACCATTCCACGACTGTGGTTTTCGAAAGACACTGTTCATCATACAATCTCCGATAAATTTAAATAGGGGTGTTGGACCCAGCGTTTAAAAACTGTATTACTGCTCGCTAATCCGTCTTGGACGCTCCAACGATACGAACTGCCTTACTGAAACGCGCACAGCGACTGCGTATTCTACAAATATCATGAGTAAACTGTCACAGTAGACACCTATATTACCGGGGCCGTCTTATGTAACTTTCTGCGGTTTTAGCAAAACTAAACTTTAGGTAAAATTCTTCGTTCATCTCAGCTCTAAATATCTAAATAGATTTTTCTTCTGCTGGCTTTCGCTCTTTTTTTGATTATCTGTATCTTCACTTTGGAAGTTAATTTTATCTGCAAAATGAAATTTTTTTCGTGATAATTTTTTTTATACTTTTGAAAGTACTTATATAGTTTTATTCATATAATTTTCTTATAACTGAAGTTGCCAGCAAATGCAGTGAACTTTTTCAAAAGCAAAATTATTTGTAAATTGTATGTCCTGTTTTGTAAAGTTTTCCTTGTTTCTTACATCTTTCTTGCTCATCTTAACTTTAAAGTCCTTAGCGTATTTCTTCTCAAGCTTTTTAACTCTTTACCTTCTATATTTTCTGTTTAACTTCAACTAGATGTAAAATCTAAAGGTAAGGTTCCTGCCTCACTTCTTTTTTAGTCTAAAAATGTAACTATAGTTACAACTGTAGTAAAGGAGTGATACCTGAACATTTGTTTGAATTTCAGTTTTCTAAAAACAATACACTTTCGGAGTTTGGCCTTTTCTTCTTAACTTACCTTGTATACAATGTATAGAATATACAATATTGATGTGTTGAATAACAATAACAAGTTTATACGGTATTTATAAGAAAGTGAAATTTTTACAACTATCTGGTAAATCAAGAAATCATAGCCAACCGTTAATTAAGTGAAGAAAAAGCATTTTTATATCAAATTTTCTGCCATTAGTATAATTTGTTCAATGATGCCATAACACCTTGTACATACTTATACAGACGGATATACATAAAATGTCTAATTAAAAATACAAAGAGTAAAACGAAATATTTTTTTATTCTTGTTTTTTTCAAAATAGTCTCCTATTGAATCATTACAGCGCTAAAAACGTTCAACAAATTTTCGAAGTAATTTATATGGCGGTCAAAGTTATCGACAATTTCAATTTGGGAAATTACTAGATATGATTCTCCAATTCTGGCAATATAGTCGTTGTAGAACTCCTAGATAGTTTAGTTTATTTGCTACACACGAGTAACTAAAAAATGAAACAAATAAAATACATTTACAATAACTTTATTAATAATAATAAATTTAAATTACAAGACTTAAAGGTGGATTTCGCAGTGCAGTATTCTTTCACACAACCCATTATTTCCTATAGCTGATGATGAATATCAGCAGGTGATTCTTGCCATTGAGGCAATACTTTTGCCATTTCACCTATTTTTGTTCCAATTTACATAGAACTGTTTTATGATATGTATTACAGATAATATTCTGTGCTCACCGTCTGACCTTCTAGGACAAACAGTGAACCTTTGAATCAAAAAAAAACGGGCCCAATCTTGATTTTTCACTACTGAAAGCGTATTTCTTTCATTTTTGGCTCTTCTGGTGACTTCCACCTCCCTTACTCTGGCGGTTTTTGGATCGTATTGAAAATACCTCGTTCAATCACCAGTTACAATGGCTGACATGCTTGTTGGATTCCTCGGAACATGTCTTTGCAATTCTGAATTCTCCTATCTTTTTGGTTGTCTTTCAGAGTGTGTGGCGTGAAGGATGTACAGATCTTCTGGTTTCCCAAATCTTCGGTCAAAATTTGATAGATTGCCCTTTTCGGCATCCCAGTTTTCTTTTCGAAGTGTTTTGTAAACACATAGTGGTCACTTGTAAGAATTTTCTAGTTTTCTCGATGTTTTCTTTATTGCTAGCGTATTTTTGGTGGAGGTTACGATTCATTTAAAGAAAACCACTCCCTTTTGCGTTTTGGTATAGTGCCGCTGAAGCAGTGGGATACATGTTGTGAATTGGTTGGCTTTGTTTTCTTCGGACATATGCGAGACCAAACACCGGCTGTGCTTACTTTCCTAAGTTTCTACCAATGTTCTTCGATTAAGATTGGTTAACAGTGTTTGATAGCTTCTCGATTGTCTGAGACAGATTTGCTTCCATTTCCGCCTACAACATGCCATTCTCTAAATTTGTTGGTATTTCTGATCGATACAATTAGGAAAGATTAAAATTACACCTTTAGCATTTATGAACGTTTAATGCATTTGCATAAACATTTCAAATGTTTTTTTAGCAACTTACTAAAGCATACAATGCCAAATATTATGTACCTCTTCTATTATTTAGCATACCATTTCAGCATAAATTGCAAAAAAATAAATACATTTAATTATTCACGGGTGAACTTCAACCTTTAAATGTCTTTGGCGCGACTTTGAAGTACACAACCAGCTGATAAATGACAAAAGAATGTCCACATGCGCAGAAACGCAGAAACGATATTATTTTCCGGTCCCCCCCCTAATATATTAGATAACCCGTTTGTAAATTTATAGAAATCCTCATGTGCTACTGATACCATTATGATAAACCGTCTTTATTTCAATTTACGTAATAGCTTCAAATCAATTGATTATCGTGTGTATTTTACGTATTGTGTGGTTACATGTCCAATCTTATCTTATTCGGAGTTATCACTTGATTAATTTTATTAACAGCAATTAATTATGTAGTCACCCATAAATACATATCTCGCCATCCCAATAGTCGGTTTTATCGAACAAATAAAATATTACCAACTAGTCGCCAACGCAATAAAACGTACATACATATAAGTTCAAATTAAATAATAATATTCGTTTTGATAAATCCATGGTATTAATAAATTTTTTGATAAAAATTGTTTCAATATTTTTACCTTGTTAACAAACGAGAAATTATGATAGCAAACTAAATTGGTTAATGTGTGTGTAAATTACTAAAGCTATATGTAATATTTATGGTACATGATTCAAAAATTATTATTCTATAAGATAGAATCAGCAAATTGATTTTGTTGACGGAGTGTTTTAATTTAGTAATGACGCGAGTTACCGAATCTGCAATTTTGTATATCTATTTAAGAGGCAATTAAACGGATGAAATCACACAAATTGATTAACATGGACGTCAACTTTGACATATTGTCACGCCAAACTGGTCAAATCTGCAACGCGGACTTATTTTATCTGCTCACTATTAATGATGCACTTTTATAACGTGATATTCTGAGTCGGCATTATTCCTAAATATGGTGTGATTGTTTTGTGCGTTAGTTTAAACAAGCAATTTATTTAATATGTGACTCTAACAGCGGCTTATAATGGTTGAAATTTTGTATATATAAAAATTTAAGCGTAAAATTTAACAAAACAGTATGCACTTGGCGTTAAACATAAATAAATATACAATTAATTTTCGGAAAATATTTACATCTGGGCTTTTTGAAGCGTACTATGTTGTCCGAAAAAATGGCCAATGTGATACCTCATCTTTTTGCACGTTTTGTACAGGTAGTCTTGTACTTGGTGTCCTTTTACTTTTATCCTGCAATAGTTTATTTGAACCATGACGCCCGTTTTTCCGAGATCCTTTGTGTTTCTGGCGTAAACAAGATGCGATGTTACTTTTAAATTTCAATAAATTATACGCCCAAGACTTAAAATCTTGCTTATATAAGAGCCAAGCATCATCGGCCACAGTTAAAATCTAATAACATAATGCGGTGGTACCACTTCCTTAATCGAATTATTATTCCATACAACGCTATCAACAAATCAACCAAATATACTCCATCCATATGTTGGTTGTATGTTTTCACTATATTTGGTCGTAGTGCATCAATCATTCTGTTTTGTTTTTTGTCACATCTTTTCTCTGTTTCTACCAGTTAATCTTCGCAAAATGTGCTTATTAAATAACCGGCCTTATTGTCGTACCACGTCACCACATTTTTGAGACTCTGTTAATAGATGAAGAAACTATCTTATAACTTCCTCCGCCTTTAATTTTTATGCCTTTATCGGACAAAAAATCTCAGTAATCTCAGATAATTATAAATCAGTCCTGATGTGTTGCCCATTAAAAAAGCTTTGTACCCACATTTATTACATTTTTGGGCATAACAGCAGACACTCTCTCATTGCCAATACATTTCAGCTCTTGGTAATCCGTAAATGGACATAAAAAAACAGAAGCCTAAGGATTGTTCAAGTTTATTCACCGAAACAACAATAAGTTTTGCTGAATCAAATTAGTATAGTCTAGTTGACTCATAAAATGTTTTCCTAAACAGGTCATAGAAGAATGGGATGTTTTGGGGACTAGGACACTAGTGCAGTCTTCTTTCCTCGGGCGATAATAACTATTGTTATTCGTCTTGGCCATTGGTTGCCAAACAGTTCTTTGTAATCCTGAATCTTCTTCATCCGAAGAGGATTGAGTACTATAGTCTTAGTTACTGTCAATGACAATAATTCACCGTCAGGAAAATACTATTACATCTTCATCGAACTCGGAATGTAATAAGAAATCATCGGATCTATTACTGCTAAAGCGTCTAATTCTAATTCCCCTTTTATTTCTCTCTAGTTTTGTATTCACATTTTGTGTGTATGATATAATAGTCTAAAAACAGGAGAAAGAACCATCTTTATCCTAACGTAAGGATATCTGAATTCTCAAAGTTACAAAACTGTATCATAAAAAACAGTAAAAAATTGAAATGCAAACAAATAGGTTGTTATGGTATATACAAACCTAGAGTTATTATGTGCACTAGTTTTAGTTTTGATGTCACTAACAGAAACTCAAATAACATTAATTTTTATGAAACGGGTTCGCATATTTTTACTGCAGATAGTTGACAAATTATTTATTTTGTAATTTCAGATTAATTAGATTAGCAATTGTCAAAATTATCGGTATTGATTGTTTTGGCTATGTTATATAATTATGGCGTATAGTTCTTACGCCATCCCATGAAAAGACATATAACTATTTGCTAAATTATTGATAAATTAAAATGTGACCTGAAAGTTACACGGGCTAAAAGGATGTTGATTTAATATAAAAAATATGTTCTTCAGATTATTTATTATTGATTAATTTACCAATTTTTTTACGTTGAAGTTTACGTTTACAATATTGTGGAATAATTTATATGCAATTTCTATCAGTAAGTCGTGTAATTGCGTCTTAAATAAATTGGAACGATGGAAACCACTTTGTCTGGCCGTAACCTCTCAGTTATCGCTTTCTGGCAATTTTTCGCCCCGTTATCGCCAACACCGCCATTTTTAAGGGGGCCTGTTATCGTTCAATAATTTCCTCTTTGATAGCGGCCCCTTTGTCCGCGGTCCCCATCGAAGGCCGCCAATTTTTCGATGACTAACGAAAAATCGAAAGATGATCAAACCTTTATAAATATCAAGAGACAATTTTGCGAATCAAACATAACAACATTCTCACAAGATACATTCAATATTCATTCACTTGTTAGGGCCTCTCGAAAAATTGATGTCTTTTCTTGAACAGTGTGGTTCCTAGTATTGTTTCAAGCTATTGAGCTAATAAAACATTCTTGTAGCATATATTTTAATTGATTTTTTTTTTGTATATAACACAATTCTAACATTATGCGATCTTCATGGCTTTTTCATGCCAAACAATGTTAAATATTTCCAGTAATTAATATAATTAAGTGATAAAATTAATGTTAAAAATAATTAATGTTTACTCTAAACAACATCGAATCTTTCTGCCCTAAATTGTTTTTGTATAGGTTACCAGAAGCTTTACCTTTATTACATATTTTCTTAGATTCTTATTACTTTTTTAAATTATAAAACCCCTATTTTCATTTTGCTACTCTTATTTAAATAATGTAACCACTACAAAAATTATTTTTACGTAAAGCAGTCTTTTAAACTATAGTATTAATTAAAAATAAATATTATCACATGCATTTAGAGAATATTCATTCTTTGATCACTTGTTGATGTATCCTCCAGATATTGTTAATATTCTAACAAACTTTGACAATTATGTGGAAAAAAACAAGGCAAGTCGAAAATGAATTGCATTTTAAGATCATTGTTTGTAAGCCAATCGTAATACAGTCGACACTCTATATAGTGAAAGAGCAAAATGTTGACTGAAATGTTTTACTATAGTTTTTCACTATATAAAGAAAAAAATCGCAAAGAAAAATAATCAGTTATTTTCTTTTAAACATTACTTCTGAAAAATAATTGTTGCTCAACAAAATTATCGTATTTATTCAAATGCATAAAGATTTTATCAGGTACACTTTCCTAGTCCCTTAAAGTAGTTCGCATAATGTCAAATGCATTTCTTATTTAATTTTCACTAAATTTAGCAGGACATTCCCAGGTTTCAGTTCCATCTTCATTGTTTTTTTAAGGCTGCGAAATCCATTTCGTCTTCTTCTTCCCTTTCGTCAATTTTTACAGTAAAACCTGCTCCTGGAAAGCAGTTTTCGAATTGTTTCTGAGAAACATGTTCACTCCACACTTCGGTTATACACTCTTAAAGGGTAATCAATTTTTGGACTGGTAGGTTATCAATCGCGTTAACAATTTTCTGAACAATTCTGTTTGGGTAATGATGTTTTATGTTTTTTTATATAATACCCTGGTCCAAAGGTTGTAATTTGAAGGTCATGTTTGGTTTTTGCAAGTGACGTGCATATGCGGACCAAATAGTCTGCAAAATTTTGTACAATTAGTGACGCCCGTGGCAACACATTTTTGGTTAATTTACTTCGAATTGTATAAAAAATATTATGTTGACGTTAAGTTAAGTTAAGTGTCAATAATGTTTAATGAAAAATGAGTTATGTTCTATAGAATTCTCGATTCTCTTCCTTCATGAATGGGATTATTGCTTGAATGTTTTCTTTCTTCTCGGCCTTGATACGAGTTGCACAGCCAAGCTGTGGAAAATTCATGTTTTTAATCTTTTGCGAATTGATATTTTTCTTGAAAACATTAACAGATTTCCAAGGCTCCATCTCGTTTAAAGTTTGTTTGATTTTTACTGATCCAGGATATGCTGTGGAAATCTGAAATCAAAAAGCTTTTAAAATCTTAAGATTAATGGTATTCAGTGTTGAATGAACAGCAGCTTTAAAATCTTTGAAATCCTCAGGCTGCATTAAAGTTACAATAAATGGATCGTTTGGTTGGTGGACTAAACCTAGAGGGACTTCGCATTTTTCTAATCTTTTTCGTTTTTCAATTTGGGCGAAATCTCGATCGCAACTTAAAAACGAATGACTAGAGACCAAAAACTTCTGGTTAATTTCTTGAACATATCCTTTTGTTACCATGAACATACATAAAAATAGCATCATTTTATTTTGTTCTGTCCAGCATAGTTATCACTCCAAATCTTTAATATTTCCTTTCTTGTTATTCCACTTCTAACTGCTTTCCAAATGCATGACGCAATTTCGTTACCTTCTCTCCCAGATATTCCCTCATGCCATAAATGCATGTGCATGTATCAGCAACGTGGACACCAAAATTATAGCAAGAAAGCTGGCGTAAATAATACATTTGGCTGTGTGTAAGAGCTGGTAGAGAAAGTACATGTTGAAGGTCCCTAGAAATTGTACATATGTCACTTAGGGGGACGCTGAGATTGGGCATGATCTTCCTTCATTACTTTCATCGCCTCCTCATCCTTCCTATGATGAAGTTCAAGTTTCTTCTTTGCATCTTTGTCATTGGGATTGGATTTATGTTGTAGGTTCAGTAGATCACACGTTTGGCACGTATCATTGCGTGGATGGTGAAATTCCAGTTCTTTGATCCATCTTTCGAAAATCTCAGAAGTCATCCATGTCTTCTTATTACTGGCGTAATCTAACTCCAGAGATGTAACTCTTTTTAAAGAACGGGTATTTTTGCTTTTACCTATCAGCAGTAATTCCAGTTTTTCTGAGCCATCCATGTTTGCTCCAACCATCAGTGTCGCCCGTTCTTCACTTATTTTAACACCAAAACATTTATCACTTTTAAAAGCAAAAGTTTCATCACAATTGAAAACGATTTTTGGCTCGTACTTTTTCAATACACTTTTTAAAACAATTTCAGTCCAAATGGCACAGTCCTCCCGACTAACGCTTGCACTCCCGCTGGACACCTTCCGGAAAATTGCATTGTGAGTCTTCCAATCTCACCGTTCACTACTCAATCACCGTTCACTACCTTGAAAATTAAAGCAGATAAATTCTTTAGCAAATTGCAGTGCCTTTTGCTTTATTAAATTTCCCGATATGGTTTTGATACTTGAATCCACCGTAAAACTGCTGCATTTACATCCTCGTAAGAACACACCTGTACTCGTTTTCGACTGATTGCATTATTTCTTGGAGATACTTTCGCGAATTTTACTCTTCAGAGAGACGAACTTGGAGAAACGCCGAATTTTGCAGCAACATCAATTTTTTGCAGCCTTTATCAACTTCCTCCAAAACACATTCGGTTGAACATCTTAACTAATTCTTAAACAAAAACAAACTGAACCTGTTTGCGAATTAATCTAGGCCTGGACTACATATAAAATGGGGCTTCCCCAGGATTCTATGAAATGGATCTTTCCCCTGATTTCTCACAGGAATCTATTGTATCTGATTTACATATTGCCTACTATTAGGCGTTATGAACGCGTTAAGAAACTTCTTAAAACAGTGGGTCAAAAAAATGGAATTCGTCCTAATGTTAGGTAGAAATTGGAAACCCGAAGTCGAAGTGCCAAAATATCAATAAATTCCTACAAATGTGTACATTCCAGTAAAAATTATATTATATAGTGTTCCTATTTTACAGATTCACTAAAAGATTCCTTGTTAGGAATGAGACAAGGTTCTCGCATTATTCCTGTTTTTCAGCGCAATCTCCTTTTAGTACAAAACACTTTTCCCAACATTTAAAGTCTAAGAGCATTCATTCCTTGTGATCCCAAAATATCGTGGCCATAACCTTTCCGACCTATGGGATCGTCTTTGCCGTCTTCAGAGCAGACTCACGCTGAGAAATTCAATGTTTTGACCCTCACTTGGTCCCTGCGTATAATAATAAATTCAGATTTCATCAACAGTGACGACCAGACGCAAAAGCTTCTGCGAATTTCGCTGAAAGAGATCCAAATATTGCTTCGAAAATGCACAACTGTAGCCCCTTGTTGTCCACCGTAAGCAATTGCGGCACCCATCCAGCCGACATCTTTCTCATGCTTAACTTATCATGTAAAATACTCTGATTAAAACACTTAGAAACCTTTCTTCACTACTTTATTTTTAACCAGTTGTACATTTAAGATACAAAGTTACGATTATCAATCATTTGACGCAATCAGTCACAAAGTGACCATTATAAATGGTTTGATACTATTGATTATGGTCACTTTGTGTCCGAAATCTACACCTGGTTACAAATACAGCAAAAATGTAAACTATAATCACCGTCCATTACTACACCCCTACGGCCTTTGCTATTAGGTTCCATATATTCATTCGGTTTTTTCAAGCTGAAATGAAACAAGTTTTTTTCTTTCAAAGGATGAATTTTAATCAATGACAATTTTCTCCTTTTTTTTGTTGATGAACTCTGACCATCTTTTCAACAATTTCATCATAAAAGCTCTGGGGCTTAGAGGCGAAAACCTGTCGAGGTATGTTTTCACAGCTATCTGCAGTTCTGCAGGGACCGGAACAAGTGGTAGTCGGATGGTGCAGGGTCCGGAGAAATCAAATCAAATGTAACAAATCATCTCAGCTAAGTAGCACTAATTTTCGCTGAGTGATTATAGCGGTGTCGTGACTGGCGTTGTCATGGTCGAACGTTTTTGTCGAAGCAGCTCGTAAAACAGCACACCACCATGATCCCACCATGTGGATAGTAAAATCTTCTTCGGATGCAGGCCGGCCTTCGTGGTGGCATTTAGGGTAGCTCGCCAGCAGTTTCCGACGATCTCTTGCGCACTACCTTGTCGTAGATGATCCACTTTTCATCGCCAGTGACTATTCATTTTAAAAATGGTTTGCTTTCATGCCGCTTGAGACGTGAATTGCAAATGGACATGTGGTTAGCCAAGTTCTCCTCGGTAAATTTGTGTAGCATCCAAACATAGAAGCGGGACACGTAGCCAAGATGTTGCAAATGCCTTTTAACGGTTCCTTGCCTACTGTTAAGTGTCTCCGCAATCTCTCGCACCTTTAGAGTTTAGTCTTGCTTAAGCAGTGCCTTGATATCAGTCAAAGCAACCTCGATGGGCCGACCGCTGCGGGGTCTATCTTCAAGACTCTTATCTCCGGAACGAAATTTTGCAACCATTTCTGGGTGGTAAGTTCTGTTAAGGAATTAAGGAATCATTTGTATACGTTGCATATCTTTCGGTGAGTTTCGCCGCTTGCCTTTCTTGAAATAATAATGCAAAATATGACGAAAATGCACATTATTCTCCCACAATTTCACAGGCCTCTAACACAAACAAATCTAATGTCAATGAAAAGAAAACAGATGAAAAGGGTGAACTGTCCTCTTTTAAACACCGCAGATATTCGGAAAAGATTTGCACTATTAACAAAAACCGAACTAATATATGTAGCCACCCAATATTTTGCGCACTTTTTCAACGATTTCGTCGATAACCAGGTCTGACGGGCGGCCTATGTGCTCCTCACCAAAAACATGTACAAAACATGTTTAACTTGGCCGAACCAATACCTTCTGGCGGCCTTAGATCGTGAAAAGTCCACATAAACAACATCCTTTCTTCTCTTTTATTTTTTCGCTTGTTTTTTATCTAAAAATATAACGATGTACGTGTGATACAATTGACAGCCAAATAAAAACTAACCTAAGAATCAGTCTCAACATAAGTATGGCGTTATGTATACTGTCGTCATCTGTGTATACAACGGTAATGTCAACTTCCCTCCGCAGCGCCACCTATCTTCACAAATAGGTACTTATATTGATAGATCCTCGTACTTTAAAGTGACTGGAACAATCCTTGATGATAAGAAGCTCATTTACACGCGTACACAAATAATACATCGTAATGGTTCTTCCTCTTTACTACTACTACTATTTTACAATTAAAACAAGATATTATTACTTAAACGGAATTCTGCATAAAAAAGTTATATTAACGTTGAATGCTAGTTAACGTTTATTCACGCCCATCTTCTGATTAAACATTGAGTAGCAACTCGATCTCATTCTGGCCTTTTGCACCTATTTCCCTTTGTTCCGGTATTGTCATCCATCGAGACGGGGAGGGTCTAAATCGGCGCAGAAAAATAATCCCCCTCGCTGAAAAAAGTCAATCGTAATTCGTAACGTCCCCTTGAAGGGACCCCGATATATTTCCTTTCCGGGAGGGTTGCGGGGCGCGTCACCCCCGCTCAACGCTCGAGGGCTACAAATCTTTTAACCATTAAATATTTAAACCCGCACCATACACGACACGCAACCGTGAAGTGCCTCGGAATTCGCCCCCTCTACAGTGTAAGAGGACGAAGGGTGGCCGCCCTCCGCCCCGTACGAGCTTAAATATTTAGCGCGTCCTTCCTCCTGCAAGAAGGAGAACGAAGACCGTAATACAGTTATAGCTTATTGCTGAATAACCAACAATGTGGATTGAGGGATAGGGGGAGCACAAATAACGACAATCCTAAATGCCTAAATTGCATTGTAAGCCGTATACATATGTCAATCAATAGAGTGAGAAAGGGCACTGTCACGTTTGAAATTGTAAATTATTTTAAATCAGATTAAGAAATAGCTAAACAAAACCAAGTGTTTAATTAAGCTTCTAATTAATCAGATTAAGAAGGTTACACTAAGATTTTATTAAATGGGATAATCATTTTAGAAGTGTTTTTTATTATAATGATCTCACATATCATTTATTAATCCTGATTTTTTTTATATAGAGTATAGATAGATAGATAGATGTTAGATGTTATATGGGTGGCACCAGCGCCTATTCCACCGCGACCTTTCCAGGTCTATTGTGGATCCCTGTTTATCTCAGATGACCAGCTCTAGCTTTGCCTCTTTGATTAGTCCTATTAGCCCTGCCAGAGGGGCTTGGGTATAAGTCTCCGCGCTTGGGTTTGTAGTGCCTAGCTTTTGATATCTAATCCTTGCTAGACCCTCGCAGTGGCATAGGATGTGGAACGAGTCCTCTTCTTCCTCTAGGCAGAATCTGCATGGTGCTTCTTCCACCAGGCCTATTTTGCTCATATGTTTGTTGAGCTTGCAGTGTCGTGTTATCAGGCCTACTATTGTTTTGACCATTTTCCTGTCTTGGTTCAGTAGTTCGGTCGTGAATTTTGGCGATTGTTTCTTAAGGAACTGTTTCGCCTGTCTCGTATAGATAGATAAATATAGTATAGATCAAACTCATTCTGATTTGATCTGATCTGTAAAGTAGTAGGATGTGATATTCGGGCATATTTTTGCATATGGAACGTCTCTCTTCTTACTTCGGCATATAAGAGCACCACTTTACCATCTACCAAGGATTTTCTATTGTTGAAATTGGCTGATAAAAATGCCCTACATACACTATACTGATTTTTAAGGAAGAAGTCAAAAAAATCGTTTCTTAATCAAATTTTGCATCCTCTAGCATTATAAGAATTTCAAAGTTCAACTACTATGAGGGTTGCCTTTTATATTTTGGGAATAGAGAATAAACAAGAAATGAATCATCCTATATCAGTTTATTGTTCTTCAAAATATTCTCCCTGAATATTAATATAGCTCTTATAGCTATTAATTTTCGAAGGAGTTTTTCACTCCGATTGAGGAACCTCCAAGACATGCATTTTGAATGCATCAACCGCTTCCTCGGGCGCTGAAAAACATTGACCTAGTAATTTATTTTTGATTTGTGGAAAATAAGAAGAAGTTATTGGGTGCCAAATCAAGGCTGTACGGCGGAAGACCCCTCAATTCGAACGTTTCCGTTCTCAAGAAGTCTCTTGTCTCTAAGACTTTACATTATTCTGGTGGAGATTGATGCGTATTCGGTCGTTGGTTTCCCTTATTTTTTCGAAAACTTCTGACAAATGGTTGTCTAGCATTCAGAATTAACCGCATTCAGAATTAACAAAGCAGATGACTATTTCCTTCGAAGTGCTTCGTGTGCTTCACTTTCGAGCTCTTACGTATATATCCGTGATTCGTCACCTCTTACGATATCATACATGTGGTTGAAGCACCGCAATCGTATTTCTTGAGCATTTTTTTTCGATCAATTGACACGAGCCTTTCTTTGAGCGATTGTTAAATTATCTGGGGTCTAACGCAAACAATTTTTTTTTGCAGCTAAATATTTATGAATGTATACTGGTCCCACTATGCCTCAATCTCACATTACGATCTTACAATATCAGTTCAAGCACAGCATCAATGTTTTTTGGACAATCTCCAAGAAATTCATCACCAAGCGAACTATGGCCACGTTTGAATTTTGTGCACCATCGATATATAGTGGTTTTTGATGGTGCTTTATCGCCATTTAAGTTCATCAGTGCACTGTTGTTGAGATATTCCAAGTCGAAAGTTGTAAAAAATAATCACACGGAAATGTTTATGATTAAATTTCTTTTCTTGGCCGACATCAATTTTTCATCTCACTGTAAACAATACGAATGGCGCATGGAAATCAAAACGCTTTGAGAAACTCTACTGGCAAAAAGTCTAACTTTACGTTAGGGGTGTCGGTTTTTAGATGGCAGCACCTGCATCGTCTTTTCCTGAGATATAAAAGGCATCCCTCGTATGATGTCAAAATATTTTTTTTCTACTACCCTTTATAAAAAGACATTTTTCGTCACCGAATACTCCAGCGAAAATTTGAGTTCCGTCACTAGTGAGAGAAAATCCCATAACGCTAACTTTCGTCACTAGGGACGAAAGTTACCTACAAATTTTCACCTCCGTCTAGTTGCCTACTGTCACTATATCGTGTAATTATTAAACGTCAGTTTTTGAATTTGTGCTGTTCGTAACTTTATCATATCATGATTTCTGATTCAGTAAGTGATTTAGATCTTCCCAATACTGCACCAGAAATAGTAAATCAAGCTGAGAAAACCTATGTGAATTTATTATTAGAAAAATCGAAAAAGAGGTATGAAGAAATATATGTAAAATTCATGGAATTTAAGACAGATAATCGCGTAAATTAATATTCACTGTGCTGTTTGCATATTTTGCAAAATTGTCGGAAAATTTGATATTTAAATCGTAAGTAATTTAAATATGATATGTAGTTTTGTAATTCTTAATTCAAAATAAAGAATTTGTTTATATAATAATAAATATTTGTTAGTATCATAGGTAAGGTAGTAGAAAAAGTATAGTGTTTAACTCGTCGAAAGCATTTTTTTAAGCTCGCGAACATTACCAAACTCGGCTTCGCCTCGTTTGGTAAACTATTCTCTCGCTTAAAAAAATGTTACTTTCGTCACTCGTTGAACAATATACTATTTTAACATATACAATTTGTAGGTTATTTTTTTGCAGTGCGTTTAACAGCCTTCAAAATGTTCAACCACTACTGACCGTTTTGTTATCATTCTAATATTTTTTAGCATCACTGACTTTCATGTTCAAAAATGAATTTTTAAGTTTATTCATAGTCTTTCAAAAAGTAGCTTTTGGAAAACAATGAAAAATTCAGTGTGAAAAATGCAGAGATTAACAAAACTAATTTCTTCCGAAGAAGACCCGTATAATAATTTCTTCTCATAAAAGATTTGCTTTGGCATAAACTCAACTCAACCTGTTGATAAACTTATTATCATAATAAATGTTTAATAGTTAATATATCTTTTCCCCATATAAAATTTTGTGTTGCAGTCGCGTGATGGAAGTCAATCAATCGCAGTCGTTTCACTTTTCGGGATGCGCGAATTTATGAAGAGACCAGTTTCAACGCTGTTAGCACATATATTTTGTGTGTGCATGCGATACTTTCCGATTTTGAGGGACTAATATGGGAATTAAGCATATGAGGTAGTTTGATATCGGAAGAAGGCCCGTTTTAATTACTGTGAACCAATTAAAAGTATCCCCGCCATTTTTCGATAACGTAAATACGTACACATACACGAGGGTGGTAAATAATGAGTGATGTGCCGGCACGCAATCCACATGAAATAGAATAAATTGAGAATTTATATTTAGATATGATTTGTAGTTTTTTCTTAAAATTAATTTGTGTTTTTGTTTGTTGGGCAAGAATTGATTGATATGATCTTACAGCATTTGGTTGTTGAATTGAGTGGATTTGATGTTTCCCACGGTCGCCTTTTCACTTTCCGCGCGTTCAGGTGGAATCGTAAACATTTTAATGAGACAATTACGCGATTCCGTCCGACGATCGATCGTTCGCCAAGAATTTCCTCGGTATCCCCGACATTCCTCCGACGTCCGTCACTCGGGTCAGGCGTCCATCAATGTCTCTTTTTCGGGCGATTCGCCATTGACTGGCCCAGTAAAGGAGGCTCTTTAGTCTATTCAAGACCTTCTAGCACCCATTTCGCGTCGATAAAAATTGCTTACTCAGAAAACAAACGAGTCATCCTGATAACTCTCTACTTGCGATTTATTCAGTCTTCTAAAACAAGAACATGCAGGATACTATAATGGGATTCGACTGATTCAGCATATGCTGAAGCGTACCTTTTTTATCCCTGGGTCAAGTACGGGGAAGTATTGTGATTGTGAATTTTTTTTCTGCGGAAATATTCGTTTTAAAGTCCCTAGATACCATATTAATATTTCTTAGATGAAGAAATGAATCATTGTTTGTATCTGTCTTAAGATTTCGCAGTTCTTGAGGTACAGCGCCCATTGACGGCTAACAGATTTTCTCTAAAAATTGTTAATTTGGTATCTAGGGACTACAAAGCGATGAAAAAAGAACATCATACATGAATATTGAACTGAAAATTTAAGCAGAAGCGTTTTTCTTTTCAAAAGATAAGCTTTTGATATAAAATCATTGGAAGTGAGAGTTTACACGAAGCTGATTTTTGTTTTTTTACCGGATTTTTCTTCAAAAATCAAAACATTTTACAAGATTTTTCAAATAAAAATTATAGATAACGAAAAACAAAATAATTTCACTTAAACAAAATTTTCATAAATAATGAAAAAATAAATAAAAAAATGTTTTTGGAATTTTTGCTATACTTTTGATAGCAATAAAATGAAAATTATGTAATAAATAATTGTAGAGAATAATAAAGTAATTAATTTATAAAGAATACATTTTTATAATAAAGGACGCAGGATTTCCGAGGTAAGTGCACAATATCAAGTGCGAGGAGAAGAACTGCTAAGCAAAACTCGTTTCCCTGCCTCTAACTGCGTTAGGCTGATGAGATCTAAAATATATCGAAACCAGTCCGTTTTGTCCGTATTGTTGTCGCGGTTGACAGTTTCCTTGATTTGTCGGTGGTTATCCACTCAAACAGGGATACAGTAGAACGAAAGAACTTGCCCAGAAACCGTGTTAATCAAAAAGAGAACAATTGAAAATCTACCATATGAAAACTAAAAAAGACGTCATAATTAGTAAAAAATAAAATATTTAAATATGCCTATAAATTAGTTATCCCTTATTTTGGAAAAACTATTTGAAACTTTGTTTAACAGATTATTGAAAAACACATCTTTACATTTGTTTAAAAAGAGTTAGAATTTTTTAAATACAAAATTGAAAATTTTCTATAATAAGCAATTCAATCTACCTCAGCAGTTTTTTCTTATTTTATATAAACATTTGAAATTGAAGTTTAGTAAAAATATTTGAAAACTCGTTAGAAATTTATTAATACATTATTATAAATATTTTCATATTATTTTTGTTTATGCTTATTTTATTTTATTTATTTATTTTACAAGGTCACAAAAACACATACACAAAAACAAAATAAAAACAATTATAAATTTGATAAACAAATTGCTAACATTCTAAAATTTGTTTGCTTTGAAACAGTTTGTAATAAAAATTAAAAAAAAAAAAATAAAAATTATTAGCCGAAATCTAAAAAAAAAACAAATTATTTATTTATTTAATCATTATCTATAATACATTACATAAAAAAATATATAATTATACTAACAATGTAAGCAAATAATATATACAAATAATTTTGACTGCATTGTTCACGTATATAAATGATCTTCCACTGGAACCCGCAGATCCAGTTAAAAATTAGTAAACAATTTCTTAAAATAAAATTTAAAAATGTGCCTATAAATTAAAACTAATTTATAGGCACATTTCATTTTGCCAAAAGCAATATTTCAGTATTTTAAAATAGTTACAAAAAATGAAAATATTTTGAAAAATAATAAAAAGTTCTTAGGGAAAAACAGTTTAAATTCTCGGAAACAAGACACTTGTATAATTTAACATAAACATTTAAAAATACTTTATAAATTTCTATTAATATTTAAAAAAAATCTTAAAAGAGCTTTTTTTCTTATATATAAAAACATCTTTATTGCAGACAATTTTACCTAGGAAAGCGACATTATAACGAAACAATTGAAAACAAGAAATTTTCTGCTAAATGTCTACCTTCAGCCTGTTTTATCATTTTTGTCGCTCGAATGCACTTGTTAGTGAAGAGATGAGATGAATTGATGAATAGTAATGGTCTTTTTTTCTTAGAGAGAGAGAGAGAATAACATCTTTATTCGAACATGAATAAATACAAAATTAAAAACATTATAGATGATTTATAATGTGTTAGTCTGTCCGTTTGGGCTATCGACCATCGGTCTTTCTGCCCTGTCTTGACTAATTATGTGTAAAAAATAAATAACTTTACTAGCTACCTTAACTGTCTGGGTGATTCGCACTAATGAATTGATGTAGGGTGACTGAAGGGTGTTTATATTTAGGTGGATTATTGGGATTTCGGGGAATGCAAAATTTGTTGAGAAGGGATACATTAAAAGGATTTTTGGCAAATTTAAGGCTTAGGCTATGTATACGTTGGGAGATAGGAGTAACTTGGGTGTATTCGTAAAGGAGCTCGTTTGAGGGATTATGGAGCGGGTTAATTGGGTGTGTGAGTTTGGTGAGGGTTCGTAGGGCTGACCTTTCGGCGACGTTAAAGTGGTGGAGAGTGGAAGGATGGATTTGGTTGAAAAGGATTGACAAATGGATTTGTATATTGTCACTGCTGTTTTCGTAGAAATACCCTGGTTTTTATATGTTAATGCTCGGAAATACGGAGCTCTAGTTTTAATCTTGACCTTTATAGCTTGTGCATGGGCTTTGAAGGAGAATTGGTAGTTGAACAGGATGCCTAGGTATTTGCAGGAGTAGGAAGGGTAAATTATTATATTGTTTATGATAATGGAGAGGGAATGTGGCGTAATTTTGTGATGTGGAATTAGGAGTTTGGATTTAGAGGGATAGACTTTTATACGCCATTTGGAGCACCAGGATTGGATGGCATTAAATTATTTTTGTAGGGAATTTTGGGCGAACTGAAACGTAGAAGCATGGGCAATAAGGGTGGTGTCATCGGCAAAGAGAAAGGAGTAGTTTAAGGGATCACAATATGTAGGGTTAGGATTATACAGCTCGTGACAGAAAATATTGTAACGGAGGGGTGATAAGGGGGAGCCCTGGGGCACCCCTTGGTGGATTGGAAATGGGTCGGAAAGTGTTGATTCTAACTTGACTGGATCTGTTGGAAAGAAAGTTGTGTATGAGGATTATTAAGTGGCGTGGGATATTTAAGAGGAAGCATTTGTAAAGGAGGCCAATATACCACTTTTTTTCTTATTATTCTAAAAAACCGAAATAAAAACTTTGAAATAATAGTCAATACTCATTAAGAATTTAGTTAAAATATAATTGCAAAAATCGGTTATAAAATTATTAAAACAAACTTAGTTTCTAAAAATTGAAATATGTATTATTTAAAAAATTTATTTTCTCAAAAGAAAAATATAAAATTTGCATAAGGATTTTCTAATAATTTTCTGCAAATAAAATATATGGTAGTTACAAATTCAGTTATTAAAAAAACTAGATTTCTAAAAAATGTAATATGGCTTACAATGTTACTTTATCAAAGCAAAGAATAAAAAATTGCCAAACGACTTTCTAATTACCTATTGCAAATAGTTGAAAAAAAACAGTTAACAATTATATTTTACAAAAAGAAATAATTGGTCAAAAATAAAATTATAAGAAAAAACATTATTTAGTAGTAGTATTAGAAGTGTTTGTCTATCGACCTCTTGGTCCTTCCGCCGTGTTATTTGTGTATCTCGAAAAGTTTATAATTTGATGCAAAAATTTACTTCAATTCAATCAAAAAATAAATAAAAATATTTCTGTTAATGATTAAATCACTACAAAAAAAACAATAGACAATATTGAACAATTAAAAATTTCTTGAGAAAACTGTTTTCCAAACAATCGAAAAGCAGTTAAAAATCTTTTTAAATAATTTTTAATTTATTTAAATGTTATTTTACGGAAAATATTTTAAATTATGCTAAAATAGTTTAATGCTTAAATAAAATGATTAATTTAAAAAAATGACTTTAGAACTGCGAATTTTCTACCAATTTTTGCAAAAACTTTTAAAATAAACAGTTAATTTATTTTACCAAAAACAATTGAATTTTACTAAATAAAAATAGTTGAAAATGTAGCAAAACTTTAAAATGATTTGATTGGAAATAATAAAATGTATTGATAGAAATAGTTCAAAACAAAATAATGTCTTTAAATGGTTGGAAATTGAGAATAATAAAAAATTTAATGTATTACAAGAGAAAAAAGTTTAAGATGATTTCTAATGATTTTCTAACTTAAAAATTGACTTAAAACGGTTATTTTTTAGCAAAAATTAATATTTTTTTTTAATAAAAATAGATGAAAATAGATTTAAAAAAAGCAGAAGTATAAAAACAGTTTAAATTAAAAATTTGTAAAAAGTTATTTTATTTTACCAAAATAAAAAAACAATTAAAATTCTGCTTAAAATAGTTGAAAACTTATAAATAATGTTTTAAAATCGTTGGAAGTGTAGAAAAATAAAATTTCCGCTACTTAAAAAAACAATAGAAAATTTTATAAAGTAGTAGTACTTTCTAAGGTGCTCTTAAATTTTCCAGATTCCTGACATATTTTCATCAAAACCAAATGAAATTTTGGCGCAAACAGTATTAAAATTTAAAAAAGTTCTTGTAAATATAGCAAAAATCAAATATATAACAAACATATTTCTAGAAGAATAGCTGGAAACTAGCTTTCTAAAATTATAGAAAATTTTCCCAACAAACAAAACTATTTTTTTTTAATTTCACTAAGAACAATTGGAAATTTAATAGAAAAGATGGAGTTTAAACTTAATTATTTATTATTTACGCAAAAAAAACTAAAAAACACTTAATAAAACCTATGGAAAACTGGCTAAAAACATTGGATTGATAAGGCTGTTACTTGGCGAAACTCCATTATGAACTTATAATGAAATACACGATCGTTTTGAGTTTAGCTTTATTTTGTAGATACTGCTACAATTGTTTCACCACACAGTGGCTTCATCAGGCAGATGAATATGATTTTAAATTGATTACAATCGAGACTTAAATACATACTACATAACACTATGAATATGGAGGGGGTATTACAGGTACAAAAAATATAAATTGAGTAATGGTGAATTGTTGAGCTCCGATTGTTCATTTAGTAGAATATAGCGTTTGTTAAATTTATTTTTTTTATTTCTAATTGTTCTAGTAGGTTTAATTTCTTTCCTTTCTGGCACGTGTGTAATATTTTGGAATCCGGATTAAATTGATGTTCATCTAGAAGGTGGTTCGCGTATGTTGATGTTGTTTTCTCTAATGTGAAACTTTTCTTATGTTCACGGATTCGGTCCTTGAAGCTTCGGCCTGTTTGTCCCACATATACTTTTGGGCAATTACCGCACTCTAACAAGTAGACGCCTGACTTTTCATTTTTAGCTGTTTTGTCTTTTGCGTTGTTCAATACTAACTTTGTAAAAAGGTTTATTACAACAAAAATGATAAACTATCAAACATTTACTAATATTAAACCTAACTTTGCAGAAGAGAGGAACAAGAAACAATTGGTATTTTATTAAAAAGAAACAATTTATAATTTACTGAAAACTTACTAAAAGAATCTAAATTGGTTTTAAAATGATGAACTATTAAAAAAATATTGAACATGAACAATGGGAAATTTCTCGAAAAATAATTTTTGTGCGAATAAAATAAAAATTTCAAATAACACACGAAAATTGTTCTATAAAGCAATTCAAATTTGATTAGAAACCATTAAAATTTTAGTAAAAGCAGATATTTTTTAAATCGTTGAACCCAAAAAATTTAATAAATGGAATTTTTTCTTGTTTTCTTTGAAACATATTGTTTTGTTAGTCTTTGTTTTCTCAATTTGTATTGTATTTTCGCAATATGCATTTGTTTTGTTTTTGTTACCCTGTATTGTATTTAATATTTATATATCAATGTCTTAGATAAAAGTTGTAAGGCTTTAAAAAATCTACTTATCTGTAATAAATTGGAATATACAGGGTGGCCCATAAAATTGTGGTGAATTAAGATTACCATTTTTTAAATGGAATATAACTGTTTATTTTGATAGTCCTGTCAATTTTGAACATTTTTTATTAACCATACATTCAATAGTTTCCTAGATATCGACGTTTCAAATAATAACGAATTGAAAGCAGAATGTCCATTTTTTTTATCATTGGCGGTAGCACTCTTAGGTCTTCCAGATCTTGGTAGGTTTTTTTACACTCCTCAGTCATTCTGTAATGCTCCACAATTCGAAAAACAGCATTTTTTAATTTGCCTGTTTAGGTGCAAATTGTTTTAAATATCATAAACCTATTGTTCCTTATTATTTGAAACGTCGATATCTAGGAAACTAATTAATTTAGGTATGACGTATGGTTAATAAACATTGTTTTAACTTTACAGTACTATCAAAATAAATAGTAATATTTCCATTTAAAAAATGTAAGCTTAATTTACTACAATTTTGTGGGTCACCCTGTACATTCCAATTTATTAAAGCTAAGTAGGTTTTCAAAAGACTTACAACTTTTATATAAGACATTTTTTGCTAACTCCGGTATCTTTTGAAATAATCGACCTTTCGGGTAATTTCTCCTAACCCTGCATAATTCTACTAACAATGTAAGCAAAAATATATACAAATAATTTGGCCTGCATGTAGTAGGGCAGTCTTATGAATGATATTCCACTCGAACCCGCTGATCCTCTTCTTCATTGATCCGTCGTAGGAGGTCCAATTTGGAATACAAAACCCATTTTTTTAAGTGAACTAAGTGGCATAAAACAGTAAATTATTTTCTTTATTTTGATCATTAAAAATGAACCAAGAAGTTTACGACTCCGAGATTCAAGAATTAACCAATCATCTGTCTTTAGATCAATATTCTGTATATGTTTTAGTAGAGGTGGCAATTGGTTTAATAAATTATTGTACAGTGAATATTGAGGAAGACAAAAAGCTAACGTAGCTAGTAATATTTAAAAAATATATGTATTAACTATATAAATACATTTTAAATTGATTTTCAACTTTTTATTTTACTCACTACAATTGTTTTGCTACACTGTAGCTTCTTCGGGTGAATTGAAAATCATCAATAGTTTACTATTATTATTATTTTCAATGGATTTTCAAAATATAAGTGCCTCAACAATCAACGAGATTGCAATATCTGTTACCAATGCTAAATAAATTTGACGTAACTTTGTACACAGAGTGCTGAAATACAACTGATCATGTTAGCACACATCCGGCGGTTACTCTATTCGCCAGCGCTCCTCACGGTGCAAACGGCACTACTTTCATTCCCCTCGTAGCCTTTGTCTTAACGAAGGACATTGTATTTAGATTTTATGTGTTTAATATCTTTCGCATATGTGGTAGTAATCACATCTTATATTATTTATAACTTTACTAGAACATTTTCCACAATTCTGTATAGTTATATTTATAATTATAAAAACTTATGGAGTTTCCACATCCTTTCTTTCTTTCATTTGGGAAATGCATTTCGAGATGAAAATAACAAATTAATCTTATGTAATCAATTGGCATAGTTCGTATACTAGATTATTTTCTAGTCTCCAATGCTAATTTTAATAGAATGCCAGTTTTGATTTACTGCATGAAATATGTGCATAAATGATCGCTTTAGTGCTTTTAAGCAATAACCGAGCCCACTTTATGGTTTAAAGCAATTTCCGAGCTGTAAATGAAAACAAAGACGTTGGTAGCTAACGTGTGTATGGAGGGGCCTCTAATTTGTGCCGTTTTAATTAATAAGCTGAGGAGTTCCGAGGAAGTATAAGGGTAGGGGGGTGGGTCCATTTGATTGCTTATATATATATATATATATATAATATATATATATATATATATATTTGGGGGGTGGGTTATTATTGTGGCATTTTCGCAGGCAGTGGCGTCCCGGGTCACGGAAGGAAGGGTATAAATTGCTCGAAACGGGAGTAGTGGAGAACGAGAAAGAGGGCTCCGGGTGATTTGCCCTGACTGACAAGCCAATTATCCTGGGGGATTGCCCTGCCCGGACCCGTATATAAACGGCACACGACAAATAACTAACGACGGTGTAAGAAGCGCGTGCGCCATCTCAATGCTCTTACTCTGCCGCCGTGTCCGCTGGGGTAAATTAAGATTGACTCCGGGGATTTTTAGTCGCCGCCTCCGGTGGCATAGTTAAGTGGCACGTTATTGTGGGGGAGTTAATCAGTCAACCCAATTATTACACCTGTGGGTCACTAGAGCGCATGGAAGTGCCTCATCCGAACAACCTACTTTTGTCATTAATGTATTTCACCCAAACGTACAAAATTCTAATACTTAAATTTCAAGGAATTAATATTTTCTTCATTATACAGGGTGGCTGACGAAAAACCTTTGGTGCTGTATCTCGCTTATTTTTAATCCGATTTTAATAAATAAAACATCAAATTAAACCATTTTTAAAAAACTTTAATAGGATCTGAACTGTTATTTTTTCCCGCACCCAGTTTTTGACAAAATACGATCAACATTTTTTTTTAAATTGCACTGTATATATATTTTTATTGATTCGCAAGGAGATTTTTGTTCTGAATATAAAATTGTAGACAAATTTATCCATACATCAAACTTAAGTCGAGAAATTGAGGATTAAAAAAATAAATAAAAAGTCAAGTATCCATTGTAAACAATATACAGACCCTATTTTAAATGTCTAAAGTGACAGTGACAGCCATTGATACAATACTGCAACGATTTTTAATTATTTCATAATTAAAATGTTGCAATATTTCAAACACTGTACTAGAATTTTGTGCTTCTACAGAAATCGTTTTTCAGTTTTTGAAATCTTGCATCATTTTTATTATGAAATTATTAAAAATCATTGCAGTATTGTACCAATGACTGACACTGTCACTTTTGACATTTGGAATAGGGTCTGTATATTGTTTACTATGGGTATTTGATTTTTAATTTTTTTATACCTCAATTTCTCGACTTTGGTTTGATGAATGGATAAAATCGTTTACAAATTTAGATTCAGAAAAAAATCTCCTTGCGGATCAGTACAAAATATATATACAGTGCAATTTGAAAAAAAAAAAAGTTGATCGTCTTTTGTCAAAAACTGGATGCAAGAAAAAATATCAGTACAGTTCATATTAAAGTCTTTTAAAAATCATTTAATTTGATGTTTTATTTATTCAAATCGGATCAAAAATAAGCGAGATACAGCACCAAAGGTTTTTCGTTAGTCACCCTGTATAACATCAGAAAAAAAACTTTTCCAATGTTCCCCGAAAATATATCTCGATGAATTGATATACTCTCTAATACTGATAAGTTAGAAGTTTTGCACCACAGATTGACTCATTCTTCCATTACATAATTTATTCGATATTTTTTTTCTTAAATGTTTCCAAACCATAAAGTCATTTTAGTATAAATATGACCAACTTTTATCAAGAAGCAAAATTTATTTATATGTATAGTGAATTAAAATAATTAAAATGGTTAATAATTAGGTTTAAAAATATTAAAAATATTAATAAAAAAATTAATTTCTCCGATTGGGTGTAGTAAAATACTTATTTTGTTTAAACAAAATATTTATTAAAGTTAAAACTTTAATATGATTATGACCGTGATGGAGATGATGATGATGGACACGTGTCAGACAGCTAGTAATAAAGTTGAAAACAAAACAAGTGTTTTACGAGGGTAGATTGAAAAGTTTCCGGAATGGGCAAGAAAACGCAGTAATTGAACAGGTTTATTTTTTTATTTTTCAACATAGTACCCTTGCAGGGCGATACACTTTTCCCAGCGGTGCTCCAACTTTTTTAAGCCTTCAGAAAAAATATGATTTCGGGAACTCTGCAAAATAAGCTTTAGTGGCGTCGATAACCTCCTCATTTGACGTAAAGCGCTTGCCTCCGAGCCAAGTCTTCATGTTTGTGAACAAAAAGAAGTCGCACGGGGCCAGGTCTGGAGAATACGGGGGATGCGGCACCACCTCGTAGCCCAATTCAACCAATTTAGCATTGGCGATTCGGGATGAATGGGCCGGCGCGTTGTCGTGGTGGAAGAGCACTTTTTTCCGCTGCAAATGAGGCCGTTTCTTCTTCAATATGCCGTTGAATTGATCCAATAAATCGCTGTAGTATTGTCCCGTGATAGTTCTTCCCTTCTGCAAAAAGTCGATGTGTATCACACCTTGCGAATCCCAAAAAACGGTGGCCATGACCTTTCCAGCCGATGGGACAGTCTTTGCCTTCTTCGGAGCAGATTCGCCTGGAGAAATCCACTGTTTCGACTGCTGCTTGGTTTCTGGTGTGTAGTGGTGGATCCATGTTTCGTCCACGGTCACGAATCGGCGAAAAAAATCCGTTGGATTACCCTTTAACAAGGCTAAACACTCTTTCGAAGTGGTCACACGATTTCGCTTGTTGTCCATAGTCAGCAAACGCGGCACCCATCGCGCCGACAGCTTCCTCATGCCCAAATGTTCGTGCACGATATTTTGCACACGTTCATATGAGATGTCCGTGGTCTCTACTATTTCGCGCAACTTCACTCGTCGATCGGCTAACACGAGATCATGGACTTTGTCGACCATTTCTTCATTTGTGGCCGTTTTTGGACGTCCACTTCCTGGTTCATCCTTGGTGCTCGCACGGCCACGTTTGAACTCGCTCACCCAGAAACTAATAGTCGAAAATGAAGGTGTGGATGTGCCATGAACTTTCTGCAAAATATCTCGTATCTCCGTCGCCTTTTTCCCATCCATCCAGAAATGTTTGATGACTGCACGAAATTCTTTTTTATCCATTTTTGCAAAAGTGCCTGGCTTGCTTCACAAGATATCCTAGTAAACAAAAACGGAACGACGCACGTGTAGAGCAACAAGTATCCAGTAAATTACTGAACCGTTGTCTTACAATTATGTAAGTACTTAAAGCTACTAATTGAAACTACTCCTTGAACAAAAGCATCGCCAGGCATAATATGACTGATAGCTGCCGTCATATGACTGAAATCACAATTAGTACGGGGTAACAGTTTTGTGCTCTTATCGTTTTCTTAACACATCAAATAAATTATTACAAATGTCTTCTTTCTGATGCGAATAAAAGATGTTCATATTATTATACAATTCACTTTCTTCTGTAACTCAAAAATTCTATAGTCTTTGAATTCTCTTATATTTCATTAAATCCATACGTGCTACTTTCTTTAACAAACTTTATAAACATATTTTATTTTTCCACCATAGGTACGTCAAATTCGTCACAGCTTTCACGGGAAAAAATCGTTTAATGAAATCATAAAATATGTCGTAAAAATCAACCCGGCATATGTTTATCTGCGCGGTTATTATCGAATAAATATTAGAAAGGTAATCCAATCCTGGGCAAAGTAAAATTTTTACGGCTTAGCTGTATTTTTGACGAAACGTTACTTTTTATGCCTCGAACTTGTTATCAAGTGGATTTATAATTAATTAAAATTAAATTAAATACAGGATATAGAATCGGAAAAATCTTGTAGCAAATATAATATTGTTTATCTCAAAACCTTTAAGACTAATATTGTTTTGAACAAAATACATAAAACAACAACACTTTAAGGCAAAGTGTTTTTATTTTCACTTTGCATTGAATTGTTGTTATTTTGTTTATATATCTATATTACATCATACAATACATTTTAAATAAAATATAAAAGGAATTTTTATTGATATTTTTCTTTTATAATCCCGTGAAGGAAAATCGCCAATGTTGAAATATTCCGCCTAATTCTACTTCTAATGAATCACATGTTAATTCTAAACCTAAAATTATTTCTGTCATTGATGAAATATTGAAGAATTTTCAGAAGAAATAAAACAGCAAATAAACGCTTGAGGAGAGCCACTTGCACATCTTTCTGAACAAATTGCTGTACTAAAAGCTAAAGATGGTCTTTAATCAGAAATCTATTCACTATGCAAAACTAATTCTCTAAGCTCGCATGAAAATATTATTCTTGAAGTTAAAGGTAGAATGGAGAGAAAATATATTTTTTTAATTGTTGTACAAACAAAGTTACAAGTGTTTTCATTTTTTACTCCAAAATGTATAAGGAAGTAGAAGATTCAAGAATCAACGAATAATATTATGGTTTATCGTAACCAGAATCAAATATTTCTCATTCTAAATCTAGGCAGCGTGATGATGGCGAATATAACCCTTGGGTACTAACAATAATATTGTGACTGTACTTCCTGAGAACTCTATATTTAAGATTGTATGATTGGATAACAATCTAGGTCCATTAAACTACAATTGAACATAGAAGATGCTAGTGTATATATTATAATGCGTAAACATTTGCATTTAAACACTTATTTTGGAACCAAATTGTACTCCAATGCAATTAAAGTTACTTAATGAAATGCTCGAGCAATATTGGAGGATAACAGGCACAAGAACGAAGAAAATTTGATGATTAAATTAAATTAAAGGACCCTGTATAGATAGATAGATAGATAGATGTTATATGGTTGGCACCAGCGCCTATTCCACCGCGACCTTTTCAGGTCTATTGTGGATCCCTGTTTACCTCAGATGACCAGCTCTAGCTTTGCCTCTTTAGCCCTATTAGCCCTACCAGAGGGGCTTGGGTATAAGTCTCCGCGCTTGGGTTTGTAGTGCCCAGCTTTTGATATCTAATCCTTGCTAGACCCTCGCAGTGGCATAGGATGTGGAACGAGTCCTCTTCTTCCTCTAGGCAGAATCTGCATGGTGCTTCTTCCATCAGGACTATTTTGCTCATATGTTTGTTGAGCTTGCAGTGCCCTGTTATCAGGCCTACTATAGTTTTGACCATTTTCCTGTCTTGGTTCAGGAGTTCGGTCGTGAATTTTGGCGATTGTTTCTTAAGGAACTGTTTCGCCTGTCTCTGTCCTGGTGAGTTCGTCCACCAGGTATGGGCCTTTGTCTCCACCCATTTTTTTTATGGATCGTTGACTGCAGTTTTGGAGATTCCGCAGGAGGGTTCCGGGCCAATTACTGCTTTTGACGAGCCTTGTTTGGCCAGTTCGTCTGCTTTGTCATTCCCCGGATGACCTCCGTGTTCTGGGACCCATGTTATTGTTATTTTTTTGTGACAGCCAAGTTCATTAAGAGCACGTATACAGTACCACACCAGCTTAGATTCGACCTGTGTGGAGCTTAGTGCTCTTAGCAGCGCCTGGCTGTCGGAGACCTACTTTTGGTATCTTGTCTTGCTATTTCTCTTGTGCAGTGGTGAACCAGCATGATTCTGCTTTGGTAGGTTGGCCTTCGACCCAGTCTTCTCTTTGCGGGATTAGTACCTAAGGACCCTGGAATGTAACTTTATAAGAACTCATGCCCAACGAAAACATCACGGCTTACTACAAGAATGTCCGTAGATTAAATACAAAAACTGTTTTTTTTTGCTATAATTGTGATTAAGATATTGTACTTCTTACCGAAATTGGTTTGATCCATAGTGTAATAACTAGTGAAATATTCAATTCAAATTCATTGAAAACTAGTTTTCAAGGCCAATCGTTACCCGATACTATCCGGTAAATCCAAAAGTAGGGGAGTGTTATATTTGAAACAATTCGTACAGACCCTATTAAATTTCAAGTGCATTCTATTGACTTAGTAATAATAAAACTTCTTTAAAAACTTCCTAATTTATTATGTGAATCACCACTCAAAATTATGTACCTCGGTAATAACTTTTGTCCGATTGCAATCCTACCACATACTGCAAAAATAGTTGAAACCGCAAAAGATGATCAAATATACAGTCACGTTACTACATGGGTTGAAGTCTCGATAAAGAAAAAACGATGTTTTATTGAAAAAATTGTTTTATTATTCGACATAATCTCTATTTAGTGTAATGCACCTAGTGTAACTGCTTAGTGGACATTTCAATATTTCAATGCCAGTCTTATAGTGATTGATGTAAAATCCTTCGAAATAGGTGTATGTTTCCAACCAATTTTTTTACCAGTGAGTCATTACTTCAGTCGGAGGAAAAGGAAATAGTTACTGGAGGCAGGTCTGGAGAATATAGGCGATGCGGGACCAATTAATAGCGCACATTTTTCAATCGGTCGTATCGCGAGCCGAGTTAGCTGCAGCATTGTTCTCGTGAAACAATTTTTTTTTGCTAAATTATATATATTATGCTCATCCAAAAAATACTTGCCAAAACTGATAGTTGTTGTTGTGGTCTTCGGGTGCTTCGGACGGCTTTCATCAGGCAATATACGGCGACTGCCGCTTTTATTCCGTTGTGTAATGATGGATGTATTTTGGTTAAACAGACAGATTTTGCTTTGAAAGTCGAACAAGTTTCGCTTTTTAAATTATTGTCAAAAAAACGCGACACCCAACGCATACAAAGTTGTAAATATTTATTAATAACATGATCAACGCGTTCCTTCAAGATGCCTATGATGTTACCTAGCTCAATCAATTTAATTTTGCGGTCATTCAACATGATTCTTAAGTAACTGCCTCATTTTGCCTTCCTGAACGGGGTGCAACATTTGCTTCAACAGTGTTTTGACCATCAGAAAGCAATATTTAACCGAAACACGAAACTTTATTTTTTCCATAGTAAAACTAAGTTCAGCCGAGAAATATTCCCGATCAGTGAATGCGCGAGGACCAATATAGAGAGGAACTCTCGAGACAGGCGTATCTATATCATATCTGATAGCCAGGCGGCACTGAAGGCTCTCCAAAGCCAAAACACTTCATCACCTCTGAATGACCTGGTCAGACAAAACAAGGTAACACTTGTCTGCGGCACTTCAGTATCGAGGGAAATGAAAAAGCTGACGAATTAGTAAGGCAGGGAGCCACCATACCATTTATGGGACCTGAACCTGTCTTAGGCATAACAAAAAAGGCGAGCCGCTTTGAAGTCAGAAAGTGGACTCGCAACAAATACAAGAAATACTGGGAAAGCAGACTAGACTTTAACCACAATAAGGCCATCATAAGAAGGTCCAATTCTAACCAAGCTGCAGGATTACCGTCATTAAGTAGGGCACAGCTGAAGGCAACTATAGGACTGCTAACAGGTCACATGACTGGTAAAGAACACCTAAGTAAAATCGGTCTACATAACGTCGACACCAGCTGTCGATTATGTGATATGGCGCCGAAAACAGCAATGCACATTTTGTGCAGTTGTAATGCGATGGAAAACAAAAGACTGCTCATATTTGGTAACAGACAGATGGCACCAAATGATTTTCATGCGCAACCCCTGAAGGGCCTGCACAAATTAGTGCAGGAGTTTGGAATAATTGCGTAAGTAAGGCAATATGTTGCGTAAGGAAGTACAATAAGCCACCTAGGCTGCAGTGCGTTCGGATCTGTAAAAGAAGACATTTCGAAATCTATAACTTGTACACGAGTCAACGAAACGTTTGGAGTTCTGACAACATCTAAGTTAAGGTTGGTACTCTATACGATGTGTCAAGATTTAAATTTTGCGGCGCTAGATGAAGCCAGGCTAAACACTTTTCTGTCCGTGTAGTACCTATCAAATATACCACTTAATCGTAAACTTTTGGATATAGATATGTTGTGTTAAATTATCATATTTTGGTCCCAGGAATTTGTGGTCCAGTCGTTTTCGAACACCCTGTATTGTTGAAACACTCTATTCTGCAAGGCACTTGTTGTTGTTTACATAGAGTTTCAGAAGCGTTTGATAAGGTCTAGTGCATCATTCTATTATACAAGTTTAGTAACTTTGCTTTTTGTAAATCAGTTATTGATGGATTCTTATCAGAGTGAGCATATGTTGCTCTTAATAACTTCTGGTTCCAACTTAACAACATCAGGTGAGTCACAAGGTAAAGTCGTTAGGCCCTCGTTTATTCAACTTTTTTTTAAATTATTGAATTGGCGAGGCGGATACATGATGAAACTCCATAACAAATTGAAATAAAACAACACAGTTGGGAGGGTTTCACATTTATTGTTGAACACTGCAACATGTTTCGCCACACAGTGGCTTCATCAGGCAGATGAATAATTTTTTTTTTATTAATCTGTCAGATAAATTAAACTTCATGGAGATGATCTTAAAAAATATTCTGTTAACAATGTGATTAATTATCAATATTTATAATAATATGTTTTAATTTAGTTTCTTCCTTTAATTTAAATTTCTGTTTGTTATCGTGAAAATGGACTTGATTTGAACGTTCAGTGTAAACATATAGATTTTAATAGAAGCTATAATCCTGTTATATTCCTATACAATATTAGTAACGTTCAAATAGAAAGAGTTACAACTTTCAAAAGTCTTGAAGTGTATTTTAATTATAATTTGACCTTTGTTCATCACGTTGAGGCTATTACAACGAAGTTAGAAGACCCACTTTTGTTGCTGAAAAAGTGGGCCTCCTAACTGCTGAAGAAACATAAGGTTATTGGGTTCTATCACCTCATCCTCAGATGAATATCAAAGGAGACCTATTTTCAAAAGTAATAGGACCATAATAATTTATGGTTGAAGCCCAGGCCTCTCAGCAGAAAACTCCACGCTGCGACGTTCCCTACGCTTCATCTGATCCTCATACCTCCTTCATGTATCTCCAAACAGATTCATGACTAAACACCACCCTATGCCACTCTAGGTTCTAGTGCAGTCTCAACCCACACCACTTCAAATGTTGCTGTTGATGTTGAGTCGTTAGTGATAATAGAAGATATATAGGATTACAAGCCGAAAGTTCTTCTTCTCCGTTCGGAGGGTTGCCTCATTTGTTTTTCTTTGTCCTTCGCTTCCTCTTCTGCGAAGTTCTAGACCCTCTTTAGTCCATGCCTGATTGCAGCTCATGACGATGTATTCGTTTTGGATAAGGCGATTAGCAATTTTTCTAATCTAAAAGCCATCTTCACGCAAACCAACTATACGACCTCTGTCGAATTGTCAAATTCATTTTAAGACCTGACCTTCAATGTAGAATGTTGCAATGCAAATAACTCCCTCTAAGGAAAAGATTTTTCATAAAGGTTTTGAACATTATCACCATTTAAATACACTTTCATTCCTTGAATAGAAATAGATATATTTAGACCAAAAACCAAGAATTTATTAAGCTTAGAATAAAAAAGCTCGGCGATGTAGCATCATTGGTCTAATACCAGAAATCCCTTCTGGTGCATCTCTTGCGGTTCATGTTTGGTTAAATGTTGTATAATTTATCGAAATATCACAGATGAAATTCTAAACAATGCTTTTTGATTAATTCATACACCCGATGCACATTCAATTCCTATACCCGCGCCTACATTCTAAAAATACGCATCGCGCTGTTGTCACGTTTCCGCGTTTCGCCCACACTTGGGTCGCCGGTTCTCCTTGGATAGTCGCGCTCGCGTTTATGAATGGAGCTCACACAAAATTACGAATTCTTCCTGAACGGGTCCGCCTCTCGTAAATACCAATAATTAATCGGATCCGATAGTGTGGCGTTGTTTGCCGTTGTTTGCGGCCGATAAGTTACAAAACAACCTTCGTCCGGCCCACTCGTGATTTCTAAACACAGCAGATACTCATTTAATATTAATGTACGTGCAAGTTGGCCGAGTGGAATAAATAATGCCGGGATTTATTGGGTTTAATTGCGAGGTGTGCGGTGTTGCCGGCCGTGTGGGCACGAGCTCACTTTCGCTTTATTAGTTCCGATTTTTCACTGCCCACGCGCGGCGAACGCGCGAGGAAACGGCCACTGGATTCCGCGTTTTGTAATCAAAAACTTTTTATGGTACCATTAACACATAAGATTTTTCTCATGTTATTACAACACTATGCCGATGTGACCCACAAAAATTTTACTGAAAATTAAAAAATTATAATTTTACCATATAGGACCTAAAGGTTTTATCTGACTAAATTTAGATTTTGTTAATAATAAACTACTCGTCCAAAATAAACAAAGCTGTCTAAATAGTATCTGGTTGTTTTGTTGGTGCTTGATCATCACTAACACACAGTAGGCGTTGTAAGCGGCCTAGTTAAGCCTCTTTGAGGGCTGCTCTCGATTTTCCACTGACCGTGGTAACTCGCTGAAGTTCCAGCTCGAAGTATTAATACTGGTAAGTTGTGTATGGTTTTTATGAATTAAAATAAAACCTCATTATTATAGAATGAGATCGTCGTTCATCGTTGAGTATGACTAAGTCTCCGAGATAGTCATCACTCGATGACACTTGTTTATGACAAAAAATAGGAATTCTAAAATAACTGTTTCATATTTTTAGATGTATATACATATTAACAAGTTATGTAACTTGTTTTATTCGCAATTTCATAATAATAGACCTGTAAAAAACTACGTTTGTGGATTAAAAATAGTTTTTCATTCTCATATATTAACGCCATTCTTCTGCACTCACTTACAGAATGGGATTGTTTAGGCTTGACTGAGAAAATTATACCAATTGAAAGGCGAACAGGTGATGTGTAGGTTAGAGCATTGTCCCGATGGAAGGACGCTCCTTCATGAATTTTTTAGGTCGCTTTCTTTCTGCGTGTAATTACAAGATATGTTTAGGCCAATTTGGTTTAAAGATCTTAATATAATCTTCTAATCATATGTAGTTTAAGTACACTAGATGCCTGATTATATGATCGGCATAAGACTGTTTACATTGAGCTTAATTTTATTTATGAAGAAATTACACAAAATAATTAATAATATCAGGTTTTCAATACAGGCGAAAGTAGACATTTCTGATAGTACAGTTTGGTTATTTATATTAATTAATATTAACATCGGTTAGATCAGTTGAGGTATCGTTGCTTCTTACTTGTTCCTCTAGAGCATAAACTGGTGCGTTATCCAATAATTAAAAGTTTAGCTTTTGTAAAAAATCGTTTACCTACAAATTGAATATGTTTCATTAAACTTCATTAGTTATTATACAAAATAATTAATAATATTAGAGTTTTTTATATTAGCGCCTTCTAGAGCATGTGCGTACCAACAAACAGAACTGTTTGAGTTGCTCTTTCATTTCATGTATTAATTATGATTTTAAGTTTTACGTACTTATACTACAAAGCGTTGAAACCCAGATATTCATTTAGAAACACTCGGTACTTTGTAAAAAATGTGATTTGAATCGTAATTTTTCAGATAGTGGCTTTAGATACTCCATATTTCTTCGACGAGGTGTGACAATTGAACACCTCGTTCAATGATTTTCACTTTGTTACTTATTTTATAAAATGTTCTAATATTGCATGTGGATGATATGTCTGTTCTGACGTGGTTTTAACTTAGGGAGAAGTAAGCTGAGCACACCATAGAAGCTAATAGATCATTATGCAGATTACGATTTAAAAAAGTGACTTATTTACTTTCGCAGCAACTTGTTCTCCCTGTTCCATCCACATTAAGCCCCCTGGTCTCGATGCATTCCCATGAATTTTACTGTTTCATTTAACTGAACTGACTTATTTTGAAAAAAGAAACATTTTATCACTGCCTTCTCTCCATTTAAAATTAAACTATTGCTGGCAATAGAAATAGAGATGAAACATAAATTGTTTTTGTAGTATTTATATTAGGTTGTCACGTATGAAATGGAGCAAAAAATGCCCATAATTGAATTCAATTTTTTTCCAATAAAAACTTTTTATTTTAATTCAAGTATGCATCCATATTATTATTCACTTTTTCATTTTTAGAGGTAACTCATTTATCCCTTTTTGTAGAAGCCTGGATCACGGGAATAGATGAACTCTTGAAAGGCCATTTTTACAGCTTGTGCAAAAAAAAAATTCCTGATAAAAAGTTGTTTAAATTTTGAAAGAAATTATAGTCAGTACGGGCAAGGTCTGGCCAGTACGGTGGGTGACGGAAAATTTCCAACTCCAACTCCTGTAGCTTTGACATGGTCATTCGTGCGGCATGTGGTCGAACGTTGTCGTACAGGAGGATTGAAGTCATCCGATTAACTAATTTTAAATTTTAATCGTAAAATTTCTCATCATTTCGTCTAGTTGATAACATCCTCTGTGATTGATTGGCCAGGTTCCATAAAGCTGTGGTGGATGACACCTGAGCCAGACCACCAAACAGTGACCATCAGCTTCTTCTGGTGGATGTCTTGTTTTGGTAATTCATCTTTATGCAACTATTGCAATAAACGCTTACGATTATCGTACGTGATCCATTTTTCATCACATGTAACAATTCGTTTGAGAAATGGTTCAGCTTTGTTGCGAGAAAGAAGAGAAAGACATGCGTCAAGTCCTTCTGTACATCGGTCATTTCATGTCCAGCTTATTCACCATACCGATTTGTGCCAATTGAATCAAGATTTTTTGTTTTGATACAGTATACATTAATGATAATTCACGTGCACTTTGGCTGGGATTCACTTTCACAGTGGCTTTCAGGACGTCATTATCCATCTCAGTTTTGGGTCGACCACGTGGTTCACCAACGAACTACAGTCGCGGTTGTAGCCACTTGAATGCCGAACATACTATTAGTATTGGCGACTGCCTGCCGTGTTGTGGCCCCATGGTAGAACTCATACATCATGAACACACGAATTTCGCTGATTTCCATGGTCTCACTTAATCGCCTATACAAAAAAACTATTGCAAATTTTTTCGAACTGAAATATACGTTAGAAAGAGGAAAAGATGTACCTTTCACATGAAAAACAAATAATGTCAATATACGCCGTCTAAATGTAGTTGTGTGCGATTGAAATAAATAACATTTGCTTCATTTCATACTTAAAAACAGCTCCAGTTGCAAATAAAGTGGTTTCATCTGGAAATTGAATCACTTAAAAACCATCAATATAAGGTTGAAAGTAGTTTATAAAAATCTGGTAAAATAGCGGTACAATAATCGACTCCTGAGGTACATCGTCATTAATAGACAATGTGTTCTATTAATCACATGACTTTTTAACATATTTTGGCTTATAAAAGATTGTGAATTCGCAATTTTCAATAAGTATATTATCCGGATCTAGACCTAGAAAGGGAGCAACAGTTATTTTGAAACGGGTCAGAAACCCCGTTTCAAAATGATGATTTGGTGGTACCGCATTTACAGTCCTCACCGGAAACTATCCAGGAAAAGATTGTTCTTAACAAAGTAATCAATCATTTGTAGACACATCAGTTTTCGCAACGACGGAAAACGGTAATATGGGAAATTATTCTTATAATAATAATAAACCTTTTAACTTTCTTTGTATAACACTGACTTTAGTTTCGACAATTTTAACTTGTCATTATCAAACTTTTAAAACTTAAAATTGTCGAAACTATAGTCAGTGTTATACAAAGTTAAAAAGTTTTTTATTTGTGAAGAATAATGTAAACGAAGTAGAAGCATCCACCGTTAACAATAATAATAATAATTTATTTGATGTCAGAACTACAAAGTTTTACACAAATTAAGAAAAATTATTAAAAATATAAATAATGATCAAATTTAAACACAATATTACATCCGTATTTTAAAATGCATAAATACAATTAAATATAAACAAATTGTTACATTGCGATAAACAGAATAACTAAAAAAATAAATACACATTAAGACAATTTCAGAAGAAACAAGTATGTAGAAAATAAAGAGAATGGTTGCGGCCGTCACTAAGTGATAATCCATACTTACACTGAATTGGCCATATATGCATTACTGTTTAAATATTGTAAATGGTTAAATATATTAAAAATCAAATTTACAATAATCCTAATTTAACTATAAAATGCATTAGTAATAGCTGTTTTACCGTAGTTTTATTACTAGCAGGTACTTGATAGGTTTAGGAAGTCTATTAAAAAAACTAAATGCAATAGTAGTTTGTACCAGATCTATTACGATTTAAATGTGACTAGATTGATGACACGAGTATTTGTGAATATATTTTTTAACATACACAAGACATTAACAAATATAAATATAAGGAAGTATTAATATCACAAGTTCTTTAAATACCTCTCAGCAACCAAAACTGGATATAACCGGTTTTGCTTTACACTGCACATAACCTATGACTAGATGATGATTGGCCCCATACCAAAATTCTATATGCTATAGTAAATAACAAAAAATAAGCTGTTTGGATTATCTTTTTTTAAGTCATTCACGTGAAGGCTTCTCAAGAGAGATATATACATTCATTAATCGTCTTTGATAATTCATCACTGTTGAAGTCCCACAACATTTGATGGTCGATATGCAGACCTAAACTAAACTAAACACTTTGTTGTTTCCTTAATTCACTTTTATTATTATTTTTTTATTTACTTTCTATACGTAATATTAACAAACAGCCAAGAATAGAGGAGTGTCAATATGGTCGTTTAATAGGGGAAATTCTGAATTAACACGGGCTTTGTGAATATCGAGTGAATCCAAAAGATTCCTTTTCGGCAAAATGCAATAACAAAAAGGGACAAATAATGGATCTTTTGGAATCACTCGAAATTTACAAAGCCCGTGCTAATCTAGAATTTCCCCTAATAAACGGCCAGATTGACCTGACCTTATTTACACTCTTCTATTCTCGACTGTTTTTTTAATATTACGTATAGATAGCTTTTGTATTTTGTAAAATCACATATATTTTGAAAATGACAAGTGTCTTGTCGAAACAATATTCAATGAAAATTCATTCCTGTTATACATACATATCATTAAGTATTTTTATGGTATACTAAAATGTATAATGATGTAGATGCCTCAGAAATCAACGAATTTTGTAGTTGATTCAGTGGTTCATAAATCGTGTTTTTTTAAAGAAATTAAAATAATCTTTCTGTTTTACTACAGATTAGGCTTAATCTAACTTTTGCGACCCATTACTACTTCTTGATTCGCCGAAAGTTGAACCACTGATTTTTTGTGATTGATGCAAAATTATGTACTGTTTGCATCTAATTTAACTTTAATTTTTGTGAAGGTGATGAAAACCTTTACGTGGTGCAAGATAGAACGTGTTGTTCCGTTACTACGCTCGAGGCTAGAGACCCTTTCCAAACATCTATTGCTATAAACTAAGAACAATGAGATTAAATTTGTGCAATCAGCAAATAACACGACATTAACATCATCAGTATATTTCAAGTCGTTACTGCAAAGTAAGAAAAGTAGTGGCCCCAGAGTAGACCCTTATCATGCTGAGTTAATAACTACTCTGAAAATAAGCCATTACAATAAACCACTTTTGGTATAGTCCAGCAATGTGAGTCTGGCCAACGAGGAGGCGGGCCGCGCAGAGAGTGATATATGAGAATCTAAGCGAGAGGCACATACATTTTCCCGAGTACAATCGAAAACAAAAGTCGGGCGGTTTATTATTAGCACGCGTCCTGTCACCTTACTATATTAAACTCCGTGATAATTTTGTCAATGAATGTCCCAAACGCACGAACGCGCTCCGTATTATACCGATGCCCTTTCTCCTACCCTACGCCCGCACATTTGCCACAGCGCAACTGGCCAGACTGAGATGGCTGGACTATACATGTCTTCTTTGTGCCCTGTCTTATATGTGTGAATGTCATCATGCATCATATAATTCTGTACATTTCTATTTACACACAGGAGACATTCAAGAATATACTTTTAGTATATTTTATATTAGTCAATATACCCCATTCTCAAAAATACCACTTAAAACCATCCTGGTAGTCAATACCTGCAATGATTCCTGTTTTTTTTTGTGAAGCAATTAAACTATGACGACTCGAAAAGAGACCTTAAACATTAAACCATAGGATAAATATGTATTAACTAGGGAGAAGTAAGCATAGCACACCCTAGAAGCTAATATTTATTATGCAGATTACGAAATAAAAAAGTAACTTATTTACTTTTCACTGTCATTACTGTAAAGTAAGTACAGTAGGAGTCCCAGAGTAGACCCTTGCGGGACACCACGTTGATTTAAAAACTGCTCTGATAATACGACATTACAATAAACCACTTGATGTCTATTTGACAGATATGATGAAAGAATTCTTCATGCAGAAGTTTTAAAGTTGTACAGTTAAATTTTCCTCAAGAGAATACAGTAAAAAACACAATCGAAGGTCTTGAGGCAAGAAATGTGATCATGGCAAAATTACCTTCTTCAAAACATGTGACTATTTTATCAACAAAGATTTTATTATCAATAGTCTATTTCCCTTCCTTAAAGCCATATTGAAATTTGTTAGTTTAGGAAAGATCATCTGATCAAACATAATAATAATAATAATCTTTATTTCGTAAGTACTGGGTGGGCCAGATTCAAGTTTCTTTTTAAAAATGTAATAATATGCACAAAATTTAATTTTTTTCCATGTATTATGGCTTTATTAGTAAGAGCAAACATTCTCATTAATTATAAAGCACAACTACATTTGAGTGGTTACCTCGTCTGGCTTCGTAGTAGCGCATTCTGTCATTCCAATTTTCCAAGACCTTGTTGATGATTTCGGGCTATAACTCGCGGATTTCTTGGATAATATTGGCCTTAAGTGCATGCATCGTTTCTGAATTGTTGGCATAACATCGGTTCTTCACGGTTCCCCATAAAAATAAATCCAAAGGGGTCAAATCGCAGCTCCGAGGCGGCCCATTGACATCGCCAAGACGGCTGATAATACGATTTGGAAATTAGGTGCACAAAAGATCGATTGTGGCATGGGCGGTGTGGAATAGCGCGCCATCCTGAATGAACTAGGGGTCATCCAGATCCATGTCTTCAATTTCAGTAAAAAAATTCGAATAACATGGCTCCGTAAAGCTCACCATTGCCGAAACCTTGTTCAAAGCCGCATTTCGAAGAAAAATGGTCCAATGATGCCATCACTCCACAATTCGCACCAAACTCGCAATCTCTGTGGTTGCACTGCCTTCTCTACAATAACGTGCGGGTTTTCTGTCCCCAGATGCGTCAAGTTTGTTTGGTAACGTATCCGCCAAGATGAAAATGTACCACGTCAGAAAAAATGATTTTTAAGTACTCACTTTGGAAATAGGTTTGGAATATTTCTTAACGTTGTTCAAGCGTAAATCGACTCATTTCATACCGCGGAGGTATGATACTGACTTTCAGTCAAGATTTCGAACGGAAAAAAGCTGTTAGTATCAAAATAATCTATGATTTAAAAAGAAACCACTAGTTGGCCCACCCTATATATACATTAATTACAAAGAGAAAATTAAGTATATAATTAAGAAAATGGTCAAAAAGAAAATTAAATTACAAGAAATATGCATAATATTCAGAAATTGAGTATGGTTCGATTTGTAACAATTCTTTTATCTGTTTTTTAAATCTGTTTATTCCTAAAATTGTACGATAGTTAGGTGGGAGTCTATTATACAATCGCATCATCATATAATGGGGTGACTTTTCTAAAAGTGTTAATTGGTGTCTAGGGTAATGGTATATGCTATTTGTTTTCCATGTGTTATGCGGATTTACGTTTAAGTGTTCATGAAAAAGATGTTTATTTTCTATATCTTCTCTATTATTTTTGAAAATATCGGTCTGTAATTATTTAGTTCATTCGAATCCCTTTTCTTGAAGAAAGGATATACCTGCAAGTTTAAGTGGATCAGGGAAGGTACAGGATGGACCAACAAGCACATTAATTAATTGACGAGGTTTATTGATAGGGCGACTATATCTTCACTTTTTTGCTGACAAAGCCATTAATTGTATCTCTCATGGTGTACTAAGAAATAGTTTTGAAACTGAAATAGGGTAAGATACCTGTAATAGACTTACTAACTATTACAATTGGATCAAATGGTGATGTGGCCATCATAGTAGTTTCCCTATATTTTTCTCGAAAACTATGAGGTTTACGCAAAAAAGTTATTCTTAATAATTTGTCCAGTTTTAAATTCTCTACAATTATTTGTTATAGAAATTTCATGTAAATCCTATAGTTTATTAGCATTTGGCAAAAAATGTCAAAATTTTCAATTTTTATTTTTTTTCTCGAAAGTTTAAAATTTTATGAAAAACATGTTCGAATAAAACTTGTTCAGTTTTTCATTCCCTTTAACTTTTGTTTACACCGTTTTTTAAAAATTTTAATATTTAGAAAAATATCACGAAAAACAAAAAAACGCCTCGAGTAAACAAGCACTTCCGGTTTATGAATGTTTACCAAAAGCTTTTCAGATCGAGTTTTTAACAATAAAACCTTAAGTTTAAAGTTTCATGCCATTCGGATTGTTCGTTTTTCAGATACAGCACCCACCGACAGACAGACAGACAGACAGACACACACACACACACACAGACACAGAATTTTTTTTTCCAGAAATTAGTGTTTTGGGTTCAGAGGACCCCAAAACGGATATTTCCGCAAAAAAAAAAAATTTGAAAAAAAAATGACGAAAACAATAGTCCCCCTATATATAGGGAAACTAATAATACATACCGGTATATTGGCTAGAATATCATTAGCGATGCTGGTAGTAATGCAGAATAAAACATCAAATGAAATGATTTTTAAAAGACTTTAATATGAACTGTACTGATATTTTTTCTTGCATCCAGTTTTTGACAAAAGACGATCAACTTTTTTTTTCAAATTGCACTGTATATATATTTTGTACTGATCCGCAAGGAGATTTTTTTCTGAATCTAAATTTGTAAACGATTTTATCCATTCATCAAACCAAAGTCGAGAAATTGAGGATTAAAAAAAAATAAAAATCAAATACCCATAGTAAACAATATACAGAGCCTATTCCAAATGTCAAAAGTGACAGTGTCAGTCATTGGTACAATACTGCAATGATTTTTAATAATTTCATAATAAAAATGTTGCAAGATTTCAAAAACTGAAAAACGATTTCTGTAGAAGCACAAAATTCTAGTACAGTGTTTGAAATATTGCAACCTTTTAATTATAAAATAATAAAAAATCGTTGCAGTATTGTATCAATGGCTGTCACTGTCACTTTTGACATTTAAAATAGGGTCTGTATATTGTTTACAATGGATACTTGACTTTTTATTTATTTTTTTAATCCTTAATTTCTCGACTTAAGTTTGATGTATGGATAAATTTGTCTACAATTTTATATTCAGAAAAAAAATCTCCTTGCGAATCAATAAAAATATATATACAGTGCAATTTAAAAAAAAAAATGTTGATCGTATTTTGTCAAAAATCGGATAAAAATAAGCGAGATACAGCACCAAAGGTTTTTCGTCAGTCACCCTGTATATTAATGAAAAGGGAAAAAAATAACCAATTTATTAATAGCACAGCCCACTATGACCATAAAAAAAATAATTTAGTGCTGCATTTCTTTTATTAGTGAAGATAGAAAAAATCTGTATATTGTATTCGATTCTTCTCGAAAAAGTACCTCAAGAACATGAAATTCTCATATTGATAAAATAATAAATTACTGAGATATTAATAAAAATCAAAATTGGAAAATTTTTGGCTATGACTTAAAAATAAAAGATTATAGCTCATTTCTATTTGCAGCATTCAGTTTGTCTCGAAAAAAAAGTTTGAGGATGCGCCTTCGATTTTTTTTTCTAGTTCTTCTAATAACCGAGAGTGTAACATCCAATTTGGGCCACCCTGTACAGTAATAATTCATATAAACTACACTTTCCTATTGATGTAATAGGTCTAATAATTTTACTAATATCGTTATTTTTATTTAATGACATATTTAAGCTAAAAAGAATGCCATTATGATTTGAGATGGTGCTGCTTTTATATATTCATGATTTAAATGAATAAATATATTATCTAAACATGCTTTTTTATGCGAAGGGAAATTGACAGTATGATACAAATCAAAGCCATTTAAGCAGTCTTTCAGTTGGTAAGTTTCCTTATCCCGAGAGATAAAATTGACATTAAAATCGCCGCACACTATCACAGTATATTTTATAAAGTTAATTTGCAATAACATGTGACTCAGGTCATCAAAAAAATAAATTTAAATTATCACTTGGGCTTTTATAAATAATTATGGTTAATATAAATTAATTATAACAATGGCACATACTTTAATACCTATTTTGATCATTTCAATGATGCAGGGAAGCGTTTATACTATGTTCAATATTATATTTACGTAACCTGTTCAGCTGCATTTAATGGAATATTAAATTTAAATGCAAAATTTGAAATTGATTTGTATGATATTAAAGACATAAGTAAACCTTGTTTATTTTCCACGGTGTGTAGTCGTATTGAGGAGACTTTTATTTTGTTTATATCACACACTTTAAAAATTTGATATAATAGTTATTTATCGCCAACCGTCAGTAAAACCATGCATTACCATAGTGATTTCCGGAAGTAAACAAACACTTTATTTAACTGTAAAATTTGCGGCAGGTAAAGTACTTTACCTGCCGCTAAACTGTACAATAAAGTATTTTACCTGCCGCAAATGCTTATCGACATAGCCATGACTATATGACATTGACAGAAATCGTGCGTCTCGCTGACTCAGCTCCAACAGTGAAAATTTAATCGAGAATTATTTATTAAAAAATAGTGGAAGAAAACAAAAAGGAATATTTTTACCAAGTGCACCGGATGAAATCTACTTGATGATGAAGGTAATTTAAGCAAACTTTTCAAAACAAATTTGATATGTATGTTTACGTTTTACATATGGAAATGTGACAAGTTTGATATGTTAATATTTTTAAATTATAAATGTTTACGGTTGGCGATAAAAGTTTGTATGCACCACGTCAGTAAAGTGTCTTTATTGAACTCGTCTGTTACTCGCCTCGTTCGCTTCGCTCACTCGGCTCATAATCTCAGACTCGTTCAATAAAGTATCACTTTACTGACTAGGTACATAAATAACTATTATCGCCAATCGGCACTAAATACATCTATTATTATCGCCATTTGCGGCACTAAACCGTCCCATTATTTTACTACTTTCAACAAGTAACATTATGGGACAATACTAACAAAATCTAAGGAGGTCGAATCCTGTCAGTTTAGTTGTCAAAAAAAAACATGAGTAGTGAAGAGTTTGAAATACCATGTACTCCACCAGAAATACGCGAAAGAGCGATAGAAACAACGCTCGAAATTCTTCCAAATAAGTCTAGACATATTTATAATCGTCAACACGATTTATTCACAAGTTGGTGTGACAGAAATAACATTAAAAAATTAGCGAAAACGTTCTCTTGACATATTTTTCTGAAAAATCCAAGGAATATAAAGCAGCAACATTATGGTCATATTATTCTATGTTAAAAGCATCTCTTTCGGTAAAAAACGACGTTGATATAAGCCAATATAAGAAACTTACGGCGTTTTTAAAACAGAAATCAAAAAATTATACGCCAAAAAAATCGAAAGTTCTCACACAAGAAGAAATAATACAGTTTCTATTGAATGCACCAAATGAAATATATTTAATGATGAAGGTAAGATAGTAATCAATTATCGAAGCATATTTGTTATTAATGTAGATATTATTTTAGATTTGTGTTATTTTTGGCGTTGCTGGAGCCTGCCGTAATAATGAATTAGTAAATCTTAAAGTTGATGATATAGAAGACAAGGATACTGTATTGATTGTGCATATAAGACACACGAAAACTAATAAACCAAGAGTATTTGTCGTAACATCAGAGTTCGAAGGACACGTTAAACCGATTGAGTTATATAAAAAATATGCCAAACTTCGTCCCGCACAGACCAAACATGATAGATTTTTTATTACATATAGAAAAAGTAAATGCACAGTGCAGCCTGTGGGTATCCACACTTTTGGAAACATACCATGTAAAATTGCGAACTATTTAAATTTGCCAAATCCGTCAGAATATACTGGTCATTGTTTTCGGAGGTCGTCTGCTACTTTGTTTGCTAATGCAGGGGGCAGCAAAGAAAATTTGAAACGTCATGGAGGGTGGAAGAGTGGATCCGTTGCTGAGTCCTATGTTGAGGAATCAATATTGAACAAAACGAAGATTGCAAAAACGATTTTGGGTGGTGATCAAATTGCGCACCGTTTTGATATCAATGACAACACTGCCACAACTTTACATCAAAATGAAAATATTCATTTTCTTATTAATAACACCGAATTGCATAAAGATGAAAATACCCTTTTAAATAATATTCCACAAAATTTTTCCGTTGATGGGTCAACATCAGGAATAAATTTAAATATTGCCACAGGATGCACCATCAATTTCAACATATACAACAAATAGAGTGGTTTAATATCTTGATTAATTCGTAGTGTTTGTTTAAATAATAATACATATTTTCTGTTTTTTTTTTTAATTTAAATAAAAAATCCTATACTTTTTCATTTATTTTTAAGATTGGCGATAAAATTTTGTATGCACCACGTCAGTAAAATATCTTTATCGAACTCGTCTTTATTCACCTCGCTCGCTCCGCTCGCTCGTCTCATAACCTCAGACTCGTTCGATAAAGTCTTATTTTACTGACTTGGTACATAAATAATTATTATGTACCTAGTCAGTAAAGTGATACTTTATTGAACGAGTCTGAGATTATGAGCCGAGTGAGCGAAGCGAACGAGGCGAGTAACAGACGAGTTCAATAAAGACACTTTACTGACGTGGTGCATACAAACTTTTATCGCCAACCGTAATCATTTATAATTTAAAAATATTAACATATCAAACTTGTCACATTTCCATATGTAAAACGTAAACATACATATCAAATTTGTTTTGAAAAGTTTGCATAAATTACCTTCATCATCAAGTAGATTTCATCCGGTGCACTTGGTAAAAATCTTCCTTTTTGTTATCTTCCACAATTTTTTAATAAATAATTCTCGATTAAAAATTTCACTGTTGGAGCTGAGTCAGCGAGACGCACGATTTCTGTCAATGTCATATAGTCGGCAGGTAAAGTACTTTACTTTAAAACTATATAGTTACTTTCAAAAATATATTGTAAGACGCTACAATTGTTTCGCCTGAAGAAGCCACAGTATGGCGAAACAATTGTAGCGTCTTACAATATATTTTTGAAAGTAACTATATAGTTTTATTCATAGTGAAGATGAACTTTCAACATTTATCAGCCTCATCAATCAATTATTTAATATCATAAAAGTGTATCACAAAGTGAAAGCTTCCACAATCAGATATTTCTATTATTATTTCCATAGTGTGTTAAGAGCGCGCATAAATTTAAAACCGTGTCTATTCAAAGTATAATAGTATAGCATATGTACTCCTAGGACATCACCTGATAAAGTCATAATAATCGTCATGTTGTGGGTGTGTGTGATCAGTCACAGGTAACATCACGTTGATATACAATCAAATGATTTTCTTCCTAAAGAAAAAACCCTTTGTGCGGTTGCCAAATTCCAATAGATAGGTGATGGATCGGCGTGTGACATTCCAGCAGGTAGCCGCAGGACTTCGCGGAATCCCGAGATCCTGTAATGGGACACCACCGTGGGGCGGCCAGGTGCTGCTGTTTGTTCGTGGTCATCTCGTTTAACCAATGCGCGTCTAACGCAGCGTCGAGAGAGAAAGGCGATCGCTTGTTGACAAGTATAGTTCGCACATTATCACGAACGGCGAGCAAGTGAGTGTCTACGTAACTATGTAGTCAGCGGGTCTGCCAAGTGCCAAGCAGTCTGAGCCGCCAGGGCCGTATCAGATCGGTAGCGGGACAAGGCAGGAATAGCGCAAGCATTGCTGCCGGCGGGTCAGCGCGGGGGGGTGGAGGGGTCTCTCTCGTGTTACGCGTTGTTATGTGCTTAGCGCGCTATGCAATCGCACACAACATAGTGAGTGAGTGTCGCGCGCGGTCTATACACGACCAACTATAAACACACATCCGATCCGTCCCATTATTACCATTTATACTTAAGACTTTTAATCCAGTGCAAGGTGATCGAAAAATGTGACAAAGTGGTGCAGTATCGAAAGGCTATGGATTACACGAATCACAATGGGCACTTCTTGACCCGCCAATCGGCCTTCTGGAAGTACTCGCAGAACGCACCGGCGCACACTGAGAGCGGGGTGAGTGCCGTTTTTGCGTTTCCTTTCCAAACCCACGTGCTCCGACGTTTTCACTTTACCGTGGGGTGCATTTTTCCTCTACGCTTGAGGTGTGACACCTGTGACTTGTTTGACTCTTAAATTAATCAGGCATTCGTTTGTGCTGTGTGGTAATCATAATAAACAATGAAATTATCTGTATTATTTAAAATATTGTTATATAACTATTTTATGTATGTCAGAATTTTAAGTTTGCCCGTATCACACTTATTAATAAAATAACGGCGTTTTCATTTATACTGGAAATTTGTAATTCTATGTAAACATTATCACCGAAACCTTTAACCCACTTAAACGTACTTTTATTGTATTATCAATGTATAAATGCCGCAAATTGTGATTTAACTTTATATACTTGTATTATAATACAATTATACAGTCTTTAGTAATAATATTATTAAATTTTTATTTTTTTATTGGATATAAATAAATAAGTAAAATCATAAAACCCAGTTGCAACCGATGCTAAGTAGTAATTCATGATAAACACTAAACTAGAACACTTACTATGTTTCTACGGCTATTTTTTTTAGGACAAACATAGTAGTTTAGTGTTTAAATAAATACAAAATATATAACTCTAATTTGTTCCTGTCCACAGGAATTATGTGAGTTTTCGACAATCATTGAACATACGTTCTCCAATAGAAACACAACTAGGAAAGTATTACACTTTTGAATTAATTGTTTTTATATTTTAGTACTCTTTACTTGTTTTTTTTTCCTTTGATAAACATACATAGGAAGTATTTTTCTTGTTGAATTATAATATCTTTCAGAGAAATATCAATTGACTTTTTAACATAATTTTTATAAAACTGTAACATTGAATGTAGTATACTTTCTTCTTATATTCTGGCTTACCAATAAGTGGTAGATAGTGATTTAGGGACTTATTTTGCATCTGGAATATTTTTCGTCTAATAGCACTAGCCGTGCTTTGATACCTTTGTACATTTATTGTTTGTAGTTGATTATTTCGTTTCTTTTCTGCAATTTAACAATTATTACTTGAGACTGGCTGAGCTTTTTTCTTCTATTGTAAAAATTTTCTGATGAAAACACCAATGGTAATGATCATTGACAACTTCTAAAATTCTTAAACGGGGGTCCAAGTGAAGTAATTGAACGTAGCAACTCAGAGCTTTATAAGAATGCGGAAGATCAACCACTATGAATTCCACAATATTTGTATTCTAAATGGTTTCCCAATAAAGTTTTATGCACATTTGTAAAAGACTACTTTTTATAGTTCATCGCCGGTTCATCGGTCATTAATGGCCGTATTTGTATTCTCGTAGATTCTCCTTTTTCAGTTTAGCATGACAGATTTTCTATAATTTCATTTTTAAGAACAAGAACCCTTTAAAAAGATTAAAATTTTCATTTGATGGATTTCATAAATAAGATTCCAATCAGATTACATAGTTTATTTTTGTCGAACCAAATTATATTAAACCAAACTTCCATTTTGTTCAAACCCATTACGAGAAAATCATAAATAATAAGCATGTAATTAACCATACTATGATACGCCAAAAAATAGCTACCATTCCAACTAACCCAAGAAAAAATACATCAAAGGAACCTAGATACAGTTTTAAGCATAAGTAGGTTTCCAACTTTTGTAAATTATTCAAGAACTTATTTTACCTAATCTACCATACGCATTGATAAATACACGATGATCTTAACTAATTCCCTCAAGTGTGTGGTCCTAAGTAATTGCCCTCCGCGTGACGACGTCACTAAATAACCAACCCACTTTCGGGTTCAGTAAAAAATTATCGCGAAATTTCCATTGCCCTTAGGATATTATTTGTATTTGCATTTGATACTTTGATAATCTTACAATAAATAAATTTATTACAAATTACATAGATACGTATGTACTTATAATTTTGACGTAAGTGATCCGGGGATCCAGCTGCATTTTAAGATATTTAGAGTTGATCATACTTGCAGACTTCTAATTGTCATTTTGACTTCATTTTGTTTCAAAAAGCACTTTTTCGCGATTGAATTGTGCTTATTTTGTTTTCTTATTCACAAAAACATAACATAATTTGATGAACTCGGAATGTAGACCAAGCAATAATAGTTATTTAAGATACAAGTCTAAAAAGTGATTGAAGTAGTGCTATAAAGAAACTTTTTACAGGTGTATAAAATTTTATCTTAGATCGTGCAACAATTTTCAAAGAAGTTGTTAATATGAGTTATATTTTGCAAATTTTATTTGAATTGCTGTTAATTATTCAATGAATCAAATTAAAAATATTTTTTCCAGTGTGTATTGACAAAAACGTTACTTACCAACCAGTGAATAATTTGTACAAATTTGATTGAAAGTTACATTTCTGTGGCATAAAAAAACACCAATGTTCTAAAAAAACCTTTACAACGAAAATTGACACAAAGGGCGCCAATAAGATCGTTGATAAAGTAATAGTTAAGTCACCACAAGTATATAGAAATTTGTTCTTGAGCTACGCGAAGATTTGATTGATAAATAAAGCACATCACCTATTTTTTGTCTAAATTGTCATTGGCCAAAATAACATTACTCTTTTAGTGCTTCAGCAAGATATTAATTATATTTTCCTTGTATGACAGATCAAGTAGGTATATTTTATTTATATGGTATTAATGTGGTTTTTAATTTTTATTTTTCGATGTAGTCTCCTCGAAGATCAATACACTTTTTCAAACAGTGCTCCAGTCTCTTCAAGCCGTCGGGAGAGTACGATGTTTCGAGGTCTGCAAAACAACCATCTGTAGCGGCGATGATCTCCTCATTTGAGGCAAATCTCTTTTCTGACAGCAAAAGTAACTGGGGGCTAGGTCCGGTTAATATAGAGGATGAGTGCCTAATTCGTAGCGCAACTCATCTAATTTGGACACGACGACGCCGGATGAATGAGCCGGTGCATTATCGTGGTGAAAAAGAACTTTTTTCTGCTGCAAATGAGGCTATTAATCCTTCAATACTACATCGAATATTGTTAATAAATCGCTATAGTATTCGTCCTTCCTTTCTGCGGATAGTCGATGATGATCACACCTTGGGAATTAAAAAAAATGGTCGCCATGACCTTTCCGGTCGATGGAACGGTTTGTGCCCTCTTCGGAGCTGTTTCTCCTAGAAAAGTCTACCACTTCGACTGTTCCTTTGCCTCCCGTATGTAGGTGTGGTTTCAAGTCACATCTACAGTTACGAAACGCATGAAGAAATCCCTTGAATTGCGTTGAATCCTGGCCAGACACTTCTCCGAAACGGTCACTCATTTTTGTTATTTCTCCGGTATGAGCAAACGGGGTACCCATCGCGCCGAAAGCTTTTCATTCCTAAAATTTCGTGTAGGATATGGCCAACGCGTTCTTCTGAGATGCCTGTTGTCTCTGCTATCTCTTTCAGCTTCAATCGGCGATCGGCTAACACGACATTATGAATCTTGTCGACCATTTCATCCTTAATAGCGGTTTTTGGGCGTCCACTGCGTGGTTCGTCACTTGTGCTTGTGCAGCCACGTTTGAACTCACTCAACCAGAAGCTGATGGTCGAAAATGATAGAATAGATCCGCCATGAACCTCTAGCAAAATATTTCGAATTTCCGTGGCCGTTTTTCCAGCCATCTAGAAGTGTTTTATCACTGCACGAAATTCGATTTTATCCATTTTTGCGAAACCTCCTGACTTGCTGTATAAAACACACTCTTAAACATTGGCAGTGGACGTCTGAAATTTTGACAGTTGCTATAAAAAGGGTTGCCCTTGCCAACCAATAAATCAACTTCAACCATCGTACGCCATCTCTTGCCGATTCCGGAAACATTCCAGGGCGCGCCCCCTTATATATACCGTCAGCTCTTTAGCGAGAGTTGTTTCTTGTCCAAAGGAGTTATAATTGTAGATTTGTACTAGTTTTACCTTGTTAATGAAAATCGCTCACCGTACTGATTACCGACAGCTCTTACGATTTTTCAAGAAGTTCTTAGAGAAGGTCAAAGTAAAGTCTCTTTTGAAAACTCGTTTAATGAAAATGTTGAAAATCATCCAATATTTATCCCATAATAAGTTTATTCTATATGGTATTTATAAAAAACTGCTTTCTCTAATGGTTTTAACAAAATGTTTGTAGTCACGCAAAAATTCCTTTTTTTCCGTTTAGCGTCACGGATTTTTTATACCTTCAGATTTTTAAGCAATTCGTTAAAAAAAACGTGTCCTTTGGGGTGGGGTTTTATAGGGCGAGTCGACAGCTTATGTCATTTCAAACCCTACGTTTCTAGATAAGGGCACAATTTTGCTTTATTGTTTGCAAAAATAGAATTTGATGAATATAAGATGAAAACCAATCAGTAAAGTAATATGAAAGTCACTACAGGCACACCCATCACATATCTTTTTTTTGGCTTTGTTGACACCTACTAAAATTATATTTCCTTAAATGACAGGTCAAAGGGATGTATGTTAATCCTATTTGTTTATTTAATTTTTAATTTTACAGTTTCTTAATTCCTTATCATTTTATTCCTTTATTTCCTGCGCGCTCTGACTTCCTCTATTTAAGTTTTCTTGGTCTACTTTAATAATTTCTTCTTGTTTCGCATGCTTCGAATACTTTTTTTGTGGACCTCGTTATTACACAGTTCTCGACATTTTCACGTGTATTGGTACCTCATTGCGTTTAATAATTCCTTATCATGTTATGTCATTATTTTCAGTGCATTCTTTGACTGCCTCTATCTATTTTTTTTTTCTTTTTTGGGCTTTCTTTACATTTTTTCTAGTTTCGCATACTTTGAATACTTTTTTCAGAGTCCTCGTAATTACTTTTGTACAGATTTTACATCTGGAATATTTTTCATTCCTTAGTTCTCAACCATCATACTACAACTCCAAGTGTCTATTTTAATTTTTTTATTTATTAATTGATTACTTTTTTGTTCTCTTCTAAAATTAATCCAAAATACGTAATAGAAACAAAACCATTACTTAATTATTACCACGGATGGATTATCTTCCACTATAAAAATTTGCAAATGAAAAACGCTCATCGTATCGTATCACCGACGGTCCCTAAGATTTTTCGAGAAGTCTTTAGTGATGGCCCAAGTGAAGTACTCTTTCAAGTACACATTGTAACTCAAAGCTATAAAGTAGATCAGCCACTATATATTTCATAATAAGTGTATGCTATAAAGTGTAGTAAAAAGAAATCAATAATTTTTGCATGACATTGAAGCCTTTAATTATCATAGAATGATCTGATTTAGATCAAATATGCGCCGTTTTGTCCGATAACTTGTTGCCATTTTGAAGGTAATTTCATTATGCCTCTCTCATAGAAGGTCGCGTCCCTATTGGTAAAACATTGATACAGTTGATTTTCACAAGCCTCTCTTCAAGCGAATTTTTCAGCAGCAAAATTGTTCGCCATGGACAGGGAGGGTAATCATTTGGTGCCGGGTCCGAACTATAAGGTGGATGCATAAGAACCTCCCAACCAAGCTCCCGAAGCTTCTGGAGAATCACTATAGATTTGTATAGCCTAGAATTGATGGAACACAATTACTCTCCTATTGGCCAAAGCTGGCCGTTTCTGGGAGATTGTTTCTTTCAGGCGGCACAATTTTTGTCAGTAAACTTCCCAGTTAAGAGTGTGGTCGTTGGGGAGCAGTTAATAGTAGATAATTCCCTGCCAATCCTACCAAACACACTGCAAAACATTCTTAACCGTTTCCGCCGGCTCACTGCAATTCATTCATTCAACAGCAGTCACTAACCGCTTGAGAAATAGGTCGATTTTGTTGCGATGCAGTAGCGATTCGTGATGAAAATTCGGTCCTTGAGGTTTTTTTGCGTTAGCTCGTGTGACACACATATATCGACCTTCGTTTTGTATCCAGTCTTATTCAAATAGTTCCAAATGGTTTTTTGTGCAATCTTTAGCTCTTGGGCAATCGAATCGGTGCTTACATGACGGTCAAACTCGACAATATCCATGATTTTATCATATTTTCGACAATTGGCCTTCAAGTGCGTGGTGCATCTTTGACATCAAAATTACCGGAACGGAATCGACGGAACCAAGATTTCGCGGGATTGGACATGCATTTCTAAAAGACTGCTTCCTCAAATAGTTTTAACAACCCTTCAAAATGCTCAATGTTTAATTATCGCCGAATTTATATACTCGTAGAAACTCGTTTTTTTTCAGTTTAGCATCGCAAACTTTTTATAATTTCAGTTTTAAGAACAAGAATCCATAAAATGTATATGCGTATCCATCTCCATCGTAACAATTTTTTTTTTCATTTAATGGATTAATTACAGGGATAAGGACACTTCACACGCTGTGATGTCCATTGCTTGCTCATTCGCAAAAACACGTACGATTTGCTGAACTCAAAATCTAAAATAAATTATAAATTATGTTTATATATTTTTTTGTCCTGTAATTGGTTTTTGTTGGGCAATTTTTTTGTATTCATAGTCATCTGCCAAAATAACTCGACTATTGGCTCCTTCTCAAACTTCCTTTATTCAATTTTTTCTTGGCCTTCCTTTACAAGTTGTTCCTGTTGCACACGATTTTTTTGGTGACAGTACATCCATTCTGCACACTCTTATAGTAGGGTCTTCCTTTATAATTTTTTCCTGTTGCACACGCTTCTTTTGAGGAGTGTGGATATCCATTATGAACATCCTTATAGTAGGGTAGTATAGCTATGACTACTTCGGGACCATTGGTCTTTTCTAGTCGGATATCAAATGAAATGATCCGGTCGTTTTAAGTGGCGCCCTCCTCGAAGGTATCAACTTGACCGAGCGGATTAGTGTGGCTCAAGGATTTGAGGAAACTAATTGGTTACCAATTAGAATCGTACAAGGCCTTCTATGTTTTGCTATTATCAGTGACGAAAGTATTTCGAAAATATTATTCCGCAGTTGCACACGCTTTAAATACTCATTCGCAGCCCTCGTATCTTTGTTACGGCAAGCATATCCGAGCTATCCTAGACCTTCTGCTATATTATCATGTATATCATCTATTTGAAGGTTTTGTCTATATATCTCATTTCTTATCTTGTCTTATTCTGCATTTATCTTAAATATCTAATCGTATTGTTGTTTCATGCTATCATCCAAATTTCACTGCTGTACAAGATTGTAAATCTTACGGTATTTCTCACAAATCACTATTTGTATATACTTTGGTATAAAACACTAGTTTTTAGGCATTCAATTAGTATTTTCATCTTTTAAGAAACCATTTTTTCTTCTTCTTATAACTAACCTTAAGAATAGTCTACTTGTTCAATTAGTACTTCCTTATCTTTAACAAATGAAATGTTTGACATTCGCACTGAGCGTAAAAAACAATAGCATCATTAAACAAAGAATTCACAAAAATGTTAAATCTTATCCAAATAGATATTTAAAATTCTAATTTGTCTTTCACTTTGTTGTTAAAGCAACTTCGAAGACATTAAATTTCGACTTGAACTTCTTCTTCTGCAACTTATGTGCTGATCAAAACTGCATTTAATTATTTTTTATAAGTCGCGTATAGAATATGAAATTGCACTTAAATTAATAACAAGGATGTTTAAAGAGTTTATGTTTTTAAACATCCGTGTTTTGTTAATTTAAGCGGATAGTGGAGTTTCGCCAAGTAACAACTTCATTTCGCATAAACAAATTTCACAAATAAAAACATCAAATGTAACATATAATGATGGTTGCCACCGTTACTATGTGGTAATTCATAATGAACAATGAATAAAACACTTACTATGTTTTTAACCACTATAATTTATTATAATATATAAATATATTACAATTTGTACGACTTAAGTTTCGACTTTTGACAGTCATTATCACTTGATAATGACTGTCAAAAGTCGAAACTTAAGTCGTACAAATTGTAATATATTTATATATTTTATCTACGATCGTACAGAAAGTAGACACTTTTTGCATCATTTTTCATTGTAAAAGTGGCTTTTTAAAGCACTAGTGCTTTTTTACGTTTTTATTGCACGGTAATGTCAAACTATTTTTATTGCACAGAAATGTCAAATTTGACAGATGAATATATTATAGCACAAATTTTCGACGAAAAACCTAATGGTTTATTAATTGATACAAATGACTAATAAACTGTAAATAAAATATATAATACAAACGAAATGGCAGATTTAAGAACTCCGAAGATTTCATTTAATGTAAGTCGAAGCGATTACAATAAAGCGAACATTTTTTCCATAAATAATAATGGCGGCCGACATTTGTGCAACTTGTTTACTGGTTGCTAAGTAACGCTTTCATTAGTGCACTGCGGGTAAAATATGTTTTCATTAATTAAATATTGAAATGACATTAAAATATTACTCATAAGAATATATTCTTTGAAATCCTTTACGATTGAAGATAAAATTTTGTAAGGCACACGTGTAAAAAGTTTCTTTATTGCACTCCTGGCTCGTTCCTCGCTCGTGTTTTTAAACGCCAGTTCGTGCAATAAAGCATCACTTTTCACACTTGTACCTTAAATAACTAATAATAAATTATAGTGGTTAAAAACATAGTAAGTGTTTTATTCATTGATCAAATGTAACATTTGCAATTTATCTAGGAGTATTTTTACGGCATATTAAAAGGAATAACGAGCAAGCAAAGAATTTACGCAGTACTAACTATAAACTAAGGAAATTATTGTGCATATTAATTTAATAAATTGCTACAATTTTCTGTTTATTGCGCCTGCAATTGGAATCAAATAAAATACGCATTCATATATAACCCGCATATAATCATAGCGGCATTTGGACGCATTTTTCATCCTCTAATCGCGCAGATCGACATTTTGTTAAATCAAGTAATCATGCGCGAAAGTAGGCATTCTTCGGATGTTGTTCATTGCCGCTTCCAAGAGCACACACGCAATTAGCAGTAAATTCTGGTGCATGCGCGCAATAGCGCAGAAAAGAGTGCCGCTATTAGTAATGGTAGTAATCTGTATAAATACGCTCGGAAAAGTATTTATGGGTTTTGTGCGTCTTCTTATTTTCTCTCAGTTACTCACCGTAAAAACGTTATAACTGAAATACTTAGTGGTAATTCTGTGGACATCATCTTTAGGTATTTGTAATGTTACATTACATCTGAAGCAATATTTACTGTGGCAAACATGAGTACAATTACGCATATAATAATAATGTTTAATATTTTAATGTTATCAAATATAATATTTTTCATTAATTAAAATTATTTCCACGATAAATTTACTGTAAGGTTTGGCTTATATAAACTTAATTCTACGAAGTTAGATTATATAATAAAACTATTTACTGATACTATACTTATTATGCTCTAGTAATTCTATTTACTCAATCACTTTCTTGTGGTAGCTGATTATTTTACGTAGTTTTTTTGCAACTACGTAAATTTAGCTTCATAAAATGGTGAAATTAACATAATTAGGATGATCCGATTAAATCTGCATCGCTTTAACCATTTTGAATTCAATTCGATAATTTAAAGATTGAATAAGTTCTCGTTCATATTGGCAGAAATTTTGACCAGCTCATTTTCATAGGCTTTTTCTTAGTTAGAAAATTTTGCAAATGCTTAGTCGTCTAATACAAGGTCCCATCGATGCTCTCGGAGCTTTTAATGCGTGTTTAATGATATGTGCGGCTTGGTGTTGTCTTGATGGAACACGTTACCATTAACTATTTGCCATTTCTGTTGACAGTAGAAGTTCAAATTGATTCTTTGGTCTTTTGGTCCGATGAAAGCTCAAATCTTCTTAGCCGATCGTTTAGGCCACAATCTTTTTCTGCTGTTGATCTCGTATGTGACCCATTTATCTTGATGGAACACATCGCCCTAACTATTACTCAATTTCGGCCTCTTCTAATTGTTGGCAGTAGAAGTTGAGGATTTGGTCCGCTCGAAGTTCAAACCTTCTTGGCCGTTAATCAAGGCGTGACGATCGTTTAAACAACAATATCTTTCGGCTTTGTTCTCATATGTGACCCATTATTTTATCACCAGCCACCATTTGCTTCAAGAATGGATTGATTTCGTTACGTTTCTGCAAAAAATCAATTTAGTCTAAAAATATTTTAATCCATGTATCGAGTTTCTTCTTGAGACCAACCGTATACAAAAGGTTATAAACTGTTTTATTGCTAATCCTGGGCAATAAAATAAGTGATTTTTACAATTTTTTCGATGATGCCTGTTACAACGGGTCTTATCTTCGGCGCCCATACTACTTAACCAAATGCAGTACGTTCAAAGACCAACCATTTTATGATAATTTAAGATATTTCAGTTAACTTATATACAAAAACAATCAACCCAAAGAACACATTTGACTATACCTACTGCTGTATTCTTCAAATTATGTTCCAACATATTTATAAACGCGTTACTGTTCGTTTTTTTCGAATTTCTAATGGCCATTGTAATCGTTAATTGTTTGCAATTATTCTTTATTCATTTAATTACTGTTAATTGAGCGCATTTATTAACGATAATGCGACAATAAAAGCTTAAAGTTTGCTTTCATCGTTTCCTGGTCCAGATATGGATTCGAATGGTTTTCCCTAATAAGAAAAAAATAATCTTTTACTCCTTAACAAGGTTGACAGGATAGTTAAATACTTAATGGGCTTTAATATGCTGGTTATAGTTGATGTTTATTCACTTTTGGTTTCATAATTCCACAGTTTCTTAACCAATAAAATATTGCTTATAGACATTAAAAAAAAAACAGCCAAACATTGTTCGATTTCATTCACCGAAACATATGGATCACATTGTAATGCATTCATATTAGTATAGTCAATATAGTTGCTTATTATTTCCTTGTTAAATAATTTCCGTAAATAAATTACATGATAATTGGGTGCTTCTGTGACATCTCCTTTCCACGGGCAATAACAACTATTAAGATATTACCATAAAGGTGCCATCTATGGTTTAAGTGTTGCACTAAATCCCTATTTGAGTGGATAACCACCGACAAATAAAAAAAAACACACATATTTACATTATTATATAATTAGTGAAAGAATTGAGTCATTCTTATATACTTATATGTTGAAAATATTTATTAAACAACAGAGATTAGAAACTGCATCAAGGTCTATCGAATGCTGTGGCGATATTACAAAGAGTGTTGTTATACTCGATTCCGCCGGCTACTGTGCGTCATTTTTTTTCCGTTTTCGAACTGCACCGCCTTCCTGCCTCTTGGAACAGAACGGAGAGAGACAGAGAGGGAACGACCCCCTCGCGGCCCCCTTCAGACCCCTTCTAGGCGAGTATGTGCGCACATTAATCATTCGACTATTTAGATCACGAAGGAATTGTGCAATCCGAACACATACGGCACAGAAGTGGCAACGGCGGCGGCACCGACTCGTTGTCAATTCAATCATATTCGAGCGAACAAGAATTCTATTCCGTTCCACGTCGGAGCATCTGCAAGGAAAAGTCACCGTAATTACCTAAAATCCGAATCTACTTGTTGTTACGTAATCAATTGTAGAGTACGCGTCCCATCAAAACAAATGAAAAATCTGCTGGCCATGAGGTAGGCTCTGCGATTTTATTGGGTCTATATTTCATCGGCCAATGCACCTATTGATTTATGTGTTTTCATAATTTCAATTTGCTGTTTCACGTGCCCGTACTCGAGGGAAAATATCTCATTTTAATTTATTATAAGCATTTGTAATGTAAATCCTTGGATGCATAAATATATATGCAAAAATCAATCAATTGCAAATTAATTGTTTAAAATTTTAAAGAAAAGGAACAAAAATAAACGTATTTTTATTATTTTTAATCCGCCCCTATTGGTTACACACTCCTCTATTCTTCGTGGCATCGATTCTAGCAGGTGGTATTATATTCCTAGCAAATTCGTGCTTAAGAGCTTGTAGCGTCTGCGGAGGATGCTGTGAGTTAAGTCTTCTTTTCATTAAACCCCCCTCATTTGTGCTCGTTCAATGGGCAAAAGATCAGCAGATCCGGGTGGCCGAGGCAAGATATGGACGGGCATTGTCTTGTTAGAAAAGTGGCCGAAGAAACGGAAGAACGTAGGGTTCTATCACCTCTCCGCATATCGCTGGGCGTTTATATTGTCTCGGAGAAATATGAAAGTTGACTTCCATAAGTTATAGCACCCTATATCACAATTCCTATAGTTTCAAGTTTTCGCCTAACCCTCATGCGGCCATTATGCATCCCCCAAAAGAATCGTGACTCATCACTAAACAAGCTGCCACTCTAGTTTCCAATTCTTCCTCAACTTATAACACTGCAAACGTTTGAGTCGATCTTCAGCCGTAACATGTGCTCAATACGACGATCTTCGTGAACTAACCATAGTTCGGATCTAGTACTAGTGACTCGGTCTCCTGTTGGCAAAAATCGAGGATGGCGATCTTGAACCTCATTGGTTCTTCTTTATCCCCCGGTCGTGCCTCGGCTTCCTCGGACCCGTCCGACTGCTGCCAACGGTGTCCTCGGATCGACTCCGTTATAAGGATGATATATGAGACTACGATCTCGCTGTACTTCCGGGGCGTCTTGTGTTCATTGCGAGTCGAGGGGCACCAAGAGCGTACATGCTGGGACCCGAAATCAGGGGAATCCCTAAATCGATCGTCGAAACTTGGTATAGGGGCGCAAGACCAATCGAACTATCTAGTTGCTGGTTCCCTCCGAAATTTCCCTCCCAATGACCGAATCTCATCCCGTAAAGCGAAAGATTTTTTCCTCATGAGGTGGTGTCGTTTAGAGTCCCTGCACTATGGTCTCCGTGGTCCTTTTATGCGCCTCTGGATGTTTTACTCCCTGTGTACTCCTATGTCTTCTATGAAATTCAGGAGTCTCTGCCAAGGGATGCTTTTGAACCATTCTTCAGGAAGCACAGGCTTCCCGAATTTCTACATGCGTTGTCGTCTATATGCCTGTGTACATGGCAGTAGGTGTTGGAGAGTTTCCTCTTCTTCCAGATACCCATAGGTGGCTTTTCTCGATTCCTGTCCTATATTTGTGCTTTTTTAGGTCACAGTGCTTAGTGACTAATCCTGTGATTTTTCTTAGTTTCAATCTGCTCAGTCCTGAGAGCATCAGTATATTGTCAGGTATCGGACCATCTGCGTAAGGTCTCGTATGTCTCATTCCCTTTTGGTTGGGCCATGTCTTTTTGTATTCCTCTGCTAACTTGTGTCGGATTATTTCTTTTCCAATTTCGTGAGGTATACCGAAAACGGGTTCAGGTCCTATGAATTCACCTGCTGCCCCTTGTTTGGCCAGCAAGTCGGCTCCAAGTGACCAATAATTCATCGGTCTTTGGGTACCCATACTAGCTGGGTTTTTCTTCTTGTTTTTAGTGCGTCCAGCCTGTTTATGCGGGTTATAACCAGCCTGGACTCAACTTTCGGCGTTTTTAGGGCTGCCTGATAATTTATCCTTTGTTATGTCCCGATTTCATTACGTGATAAGCACACCAGTCAATTGCGGCTATTTCGGCCTGGAAGATGAAGGCATGTTTTTCGCCAGAGTAACCGCGAATTGTTGCTGCGGTTGCACCCCCATAGATACCAGTCCCGGCTCCTTTAGTATTTTTGGCCCCGTCTGTGTACTAGATGGTTCCTTTACTCGTCCCTGGGCATGTTCCATTTGTCCATTCACTCCGCTGTGGAATGATTGTTTTGAATCCTCGGGATAGGTGTGCAATATTCGTGAAGTCGGACCTCATTTTTAGGATCTCTTCTTCTTGTAGTACTTTAAATGTAGCTGGTCTTGATGACCCTACATTTAGAGTGTCTTCATTTATGTGCATCCCATAGACTGCCTGTCTAGCTTCCATCATAACATATAGATGTAGTGGTGGTAGCAATAATATGTGTTCCATGGCTGCCGTGGGCGTTGTTCTCATTTCCCCAGTGTATCTAAGCGAAATATTATCAAATGAGCCACTTTAGTAAGCAGAATCAAAAGTCGAGGTAAAGCGCCTAAATTAACGCTTAAAGGTCTCCGACACTCCTGAATTTCTCTAATTCATGCCTGATAGATAGTAACACATGACGGTGGATTGGTTTCGGTCAAGGTTTCTAATTTAAACATAGCCCAAACCAACGATACAACCCCGTTTGAAGTCGCTTAATTGTCGATAAATTTTTACACTCTAGGCATATTCACACTTTTGAAGGAAATTATGAAAAAGGCAAATAGCAAAGAATCGAAAACATGTTCGCAAAATATGCACCTGATAAAATTGTTAAAAAAACGCCTGTCGTTACTACTTGATCCTTATGATTAAAATTTATTTAATAAATTGCTATCTTTATTACATGTTTGGGGCAAGTTTAGTCTACGAGGGTAGTTTAAAAAGTTTCCGGAATGGGCAAGAAAACGCAGTAATTAAACAGGTTTTTATTTTATTTTTCAACATAGTACCCTTGCAGGGCGATACACTTTTCCCAGCGGAAAAGTTTAAGTCTTCAGAAAAATATGATTTCGGGAACTCTGCAAAATAAGCTTTAGGGCCGTGGATGACCTCCTCATTTGACGTAAAGCGCTTGCCTTCGAGCCAAGTCTTCATGTTTGTGAACAAAAAGATGTCGTTGAATTGATCCAATAAATCGCTGTAGTATTGTCCCGTGATAGTTCTTCCCTTCTGCAAAAAGTCGATGTGTATCACACCTTGCGAATCCCAAAAAACGGTGGCCTTTCCAGCCGATGAGGACAGTCTTTGCCTTCTTCGGAGCAGATTCGCCTGGAGAAATCCACTGTTTCGACTGCTGCTTATTTCTGGTGTGTAGTGGTGGATCCATGTTTCGTCCACGGTCACGAATCGGCGAAAAAAATCCGTTGGATTACGCTTTAATAAGGCCAAACACTCTTTCGAAGTGGTCACACGATTTCGCTTGTTGTCCATAGTCAGCAAACGCGGCACCCATCGCGCCGACAGCTTCCTCATGCCCAAATGTTCGTGCACGATATTTTGCACACGTTCATATGAGATGCCCGTGGTCTCTACTATTTCGCGCAACTTCACTCGTCGATCGGCTAACACGAGATCATGGACCATTTCTTCATTTGTGGCCGTTTTTGGACGTCCACTGCGTGGTTCATCCTTGGTGCTCGTACGGCCACGTTTGAACTCGCTCACCCAGAAACTAATAGTCGAAAATGAAGGTGTGGATGTGCCATGAACTTTCTGCAAAATATCTCGTTATCTCCGTCGCCTTTTTCCCATCCATCCAGAAATGTTTGATGACTGCACGAAATTCGTTTTTATCTATTTTTGCAAAAGTGCCTGACTTGCTTCACAAGATATCCTAGTAAACAAAAACGGAACGACGCACGCGTGTGAAAATTTGACAGCTTACCTAAAATAGGTTAGCCTTGACAACCATCATAACAATTTCACGATACGCGCGCCATCTCTTGCCCATTCCGGAAACTTTTCAATCTACCCTCGTAATAATTCCTACCCCTTCTTTGTGTTTCGACCTCCTTGTCACTGAGTATAATAACAGTTTATAAAAGCCTTTGGTCTTTTAAACTCATTATTACGTAAGAAAATAAACCAAATAGGATCTAATATTTATTGATCTCTTTTTTGTTCAGTTATGGTAATACACGTCTTATAGCGTACATTGGTACATACTAAACCTAACAATATATTGCACAAATAATGTTGATAGAGATAATCTGGCACAGCGTCACCGATACAGATATGATAAAAGCACTCATTTATATTTAAATTAATGTAATAAAACTAAACAACAAACATACGCTTTACCGACCGTATATAGTAGGAATATTGCTGCAAGAAAATATTATTAATAATCAAGTTTTTTTCAAGTAGTCACGAGTGTCACGTCTCGTATGCAAATCCCTTCCCAGTCCAATAATTACTAATGCTGCGTTTATTAAGATTATTATTGGCGGGGAATGAAAATGTGTAATGAGATTTTCTTTGTTCTCCGAGCGGCACAGGCGGCCTTGAATCCGCCATAAGCGTAGTCGAGAGAGCATTAGATAGATGGATGCCTTTTAAATATGGGACGGCCGTTTTTCATTCCGCGCCGCGAAATGGTCAAATCGTTTTCTTTTCGCTCTAATCGCGGCAATCATACCAAAATCGGCGGAGAGACGATCGCCGCAGGAATGCAAATGCCCATAAAAACGAGAATAAAATAATCATTTATCAACTTGGATACAATGGGAAGTGATCATTCATCAGTTTTCGTCAAACGTTCGAACAATAAAAACTTGTAAATTTGATTGTGAAACACGGGCATGTATAAATTTGACGTTGTACAATGGACGGAGGATAGCCAAAAGTGTCCATAATTCATAGTTAAATGTCAAATTATTAACAATGCGGTGTCAATTAACGTATGCACATAGGTTCGATTATCCCACGATTCAAAAGAGATTTATGTTGTTAGGGTTATATCAGGCCAGCCTATTCTTATATGAACTAATGATTTTTTTAACATAGACCTAACCTTTGTAGGATTTGCAGATTTCAACTATACTCAGCGACATGGAAATTGCTATACCAAGATTAAAATTAGAAAAAAGAATAAAAATAAATATTTTTTTATTAATAATGGGTTGGTCCGCTCCTATTACGCACTTCCTTACTCTTCGTGGCATAGATTCTAACAGGGTGTCGATAATCTCTCGATATTGTGTCCCAACCAACCTCTAATTCGTGCTAAAGAGTTTAATGCGTCTGCGGAGGATGATATAGTCTTCTCTCCACAATGTCCCATAAATGATCAATGGTCGAAAAATCAGATCAGGGTCTTTATGACAATATATTGATATTAACCTTCTCAAATCGGTCCATAGAAACTCTTGCGATATGGGGATGGGCATTGTCTTGTTGGAAAAGTGGGTGTTCCAATTGCTGAAGAAACGGAAGAATATTTGGTTCTATCACCTCATCCACATATAGCTGAACGTTCAGATTTGCTCGGATTAATACCAAATGACACCAACTTCCGTAAGTTATATCACCTCATACCATAATGCGACGTTTCCCACGTCTTCGTCTGACTCTCATAAGGCCATCATACATCCCTAAACAGAATCGGGATTCATTACTATACACCATACTATGCCACCATAGATTCCAGTGCAGTCGCAATCAACACCACTCCAAACGTTGCTGTCGATGTTGAGCTGTTAGTGGTAATACAAGATGTGGCCGATAGGATTGCAATCCGAAAGTTCTGATTCTGCAGTAAACCGTTGGAAGGGTTACAGGAAGGGATGTAGGTCGTAGAGTATACAGTGCGAAAAAATTAAAACAAAACACACCAAAATAATTCCTGACACATACATTTACCTCTATATTTGTAGGTGACATATGGTTTCAACATGACAGCAGCACGGCCCAAGAAAGAATCAAACTTATTACCTTAAAGATTTCCTCGCCATGTTATACCCTATAATGGCATTCATCATTGGCCACTAAAATCGTTTGATGCGAAAAGTAAAGCTACTTTCGGTAGCCATGTGCAAATCTTGCGCAAATTCCTGGAAGCCAATTGATGAATGTTTTGTTTCATACTTTGGGTTTATTGTAACTGATTTTATAAATTAATGAAAATTATAAAAGCCAACTATTATTCGTTAAATTCTTGATTGAACAAGAAATACCATTCAACGAGAAAAATTCTGGAATCACAAATGTTTTATGTTACAGCAGTCTAACGGATATTAGCCCTAATTTCAGGTCATCCCAAGATTTCTCAAAATTATCATATCCTGATTTTTTTCATTATTCAAATTTTTTTGACTCATTTACTTGGATACCTACATTTTAATTTTAATAATTCAAAATATCGTTTCCTATTAAAAATAGTTATTATTTTATGTAATTCTTGTTTTTACTTATTGAATTTATTTTATTTCGTCGTAGAAAAGAATAATCTAACGAATTTACAGAGGCGTTAGACTGCGGAACATCACAGCAACATTTCAGAGGTTACGTCTTGGCATTTAAATGTCAGTCGCATAAGTCTGCCAACGTAATTAGTGAAAATTTACATAATTAATATTTATAGGGTGTTGCGATCTATTTCTCCGTCGCTTCTTGTTCCGCAATCTTCACCATCATAAATATACATATATAAAAAATTTAAGTATCGCAGATAACTACGAATGGAGAAATAAAACGTTCGTTTATCTCTACTAGTAGGAAATTAAAATTAAAAAAATGGGATAAAAAAGAAGCGACGTATTAACGTATCATATATCTTTGTCTCACAGATATTCGTTGCATTACTTAAGAAAAACATGATATCATGTTCAATGTACGTATTTTAACCGTCAATAAGAGATAGTGAGTTTATTTATTATAACATTGGCAGTAGTGAATAACTGCCAGTTTTACACTAGCGGTAATGCATTTATTAAGTGGTTAACCCTAAACGTCTTTGGCACAATTTAATTGTGTTAGTTTTGGGATGGTGCAATTTATCAGGGGATTAAAAATTGTAATCCAGGGGGGTAATAAAATGTAAATGAACCACATAAGTAAACAGCTTCACACGGCCGATCCGTACGTAAGGCAGGCGTACCAACCCCTCGCGCGCCGGGATATAATCAGAAACCGACCGTTACGTAACGTAATTCGAGTTTATCGCCGTTGTAGTGGTACGCTCCAATGATAAAACATTAAGGCGCGATGCCGCCCTCTCCTCCCCACCATGCCCGCGAGCTGGGGCTCCGTGCCCCAATAAATAATCCAGCGCACACTCAATAATGTAACCGATATATATTACATGGGGGTAATAAACTGCCGGGTGGAATTACGCTGCCGTTTGAATGCATAATGGTGCGTACTACTTCCATACCCATCGCACCTACCTGCTTTCCTACCTGCATATTGTTATTATTATTATTATTAATTTCGGGAAGTGTCTAATGGCCGATGCACTTCCTGTACCCTCCCGTTCCCACGCCGCTGTCCATTAGTTGGTGACACCGAGAAGAGAATCCGACACCCTTGGGTACTAATTGCACCCCTCGGATTACAAAATTTCAAACTTGTTTTTCTAATTTATTCCTTAATTGTGGCTCAAGGAATTTCAACCCTGTATTCCCTTTGTCTATATGTTAATGAATTCGTATTAGTTTATGTCCGGTTCTTGTTTTATACATACAACTTCCTCTTCGTAATTTTTAATCTTTATAAGACGTTTCGTTCCCTATATATTCGATGTCAAAACTGTAGTACCTTATAATGTAGTCTATATGCCTATTGCTGAAGGCCTTTAACGTAAATTGTCATTTTTACTAAAGAGTTATGTTATACCATTAAGCAGTACTGATATTAAGAAACTTAAGTATAATTAGTATTAATTGTTTTATTAATATAGGGTGTTCCAAAAGAAAGAAAGATATTTAGTGGACCATCTAGCAAAAAAGTGTTGTTTTAATAAACTATAATATTTGGGAATTTATTTCTTAGAAATAATATAGTCCAAATATAAACTTTCAAGGTCACGGCACTATTTTTTTGTGTCGGTTTGGCAGATAGACCCGTGTGATCAATTTACCAGGGAAAATTTTACGAACTCATGGTAAAGGCGTGTTGGACATGTGACGCTGCTCCGTCCTGTTGAAACCATGTTTTTTGGTTATAGTTAGAGAAGTTTTGCAATTCAGGCACTAAGGAGTTGTCTAGCAGCTCCATATAACGCTTCAAATTGAAATATAAACTTTCTTTTGGGACCCCCTGTAATTTACTCACAAACTGCATAAAAGCTGATTTATTTGGATTTAATTTTTTTTTGTAAATTATTGACAAAGTTTATGGTTATATTCTTCGAGTGTAATAGATGCTATATTCAAAAATTTATTTTTCTATATACCTATGTACCAATATCGTAATTTTGTAACTAATTTATCAACTCTATTTTTTCTTAAGAAATCTTAATTTGGTTCGTTGAATCATCATAATTTGGGAAGGTGTGTTGTGTTTCAAAATCGATTGTATCTCAAATGTTTGTTTTCCTAAAGGAACCTTAACCTCAAGATTAAATATAAATATGACATAATACCAATGGAAATCTTAACCCATACAGCTACAAAGCAAAACAATCTTTAGTTGTGTTCATTTTTTTAAGTTTTGATTTTTATATCTACTCGATTCTGTGATTGTTGTTGAATTTATATTATTTCGCAATTGATATTCTTGTTTAAATGTTTATATTGTTCATACTAAAATTTTTATTTTTTTATTAAAAAAAGTTTTTGAATAATACTCATGTTGATTTCATTGCATTTTTTTAATGAACATCAAAACATTACACCCTTTTATTTACATATAGTATTATACTAATTATAAATTGAACTAATTAGGCGCCTGGTAACGTTTTTTTTTATTCGTCGTTAATTAACCCTACCAGGGTTCTTCATTTGAATCATGCAGGTACTTAATAAGGAAAGATTGTGTCCAGTTAATTTTATTGCCTACTTTAATGGGTTTATTGAGTCGAATCTATATTTTTTAGAACTCTTTTCTCTCTAATTCAATTATTTGCATAGTATCAACAAGATGCTCGTTAGTAAAACGATTAATCTGTAAATTAGAAGGTTAATTAAACTCTTGGTTTTATTTGACTATTTTTATATTTTTCCGATTAGTTTGCAACGGTCAAAACTAGTCGGAGAAATATAAAAATAGTGAAACAAAATCCAGTGTTTAATTAAGCTTCTAATCATCACAAAAATGTTTCACCGCGGTTTAAGTGAGAATTTAATTCATCGTTGATTAACCTGTATCCTAAAATACCAGTTTTTACAAATCTACTTTCTTTGTTCATTCGATGTTACATTACATAATTCATTTTAAGTTACTTCCATTGAAAGAAAATGTAATTAAAATTGCTACTCCTTAAACTTTGTTTGATATTTATTAAAAATACTTAGAATTATTTCTTTAACAATCGATTTTACCTCGAAAAAATGTACTTAAACTAATGAAAAATTATTATCTTAAACAATTGCTGAAACGAAAATGTAATTGGAAAATACATTGAAAGAAAATGATACACTTTTCCCTCATTTTTCCGTTAAATGAAACTACCTTGTAGTAACAGTCTCCATCATATTTTATCTTTGTGGCTAATGTTAAACCACTTATCAATTTTTGCTAATTATCATATTAAAATCTACTAAAAAAGATTAGTGACAAAATTTATCGAAAAAAACTTTTTACTTATATTATCAATTGCATCTATGAAGTTGTTACATCTAGTAGTAGTATGAAAAAACACCATAATTTAAAATATCATTCTCAAAATGTTTCTTCTCTTTTTTATTATTACTTCTATTATTTTCTTTGTTGGAAAAGTATCGTGATTTTTTTCGAAAAATATATAAGGTCTCTTAAGTCAAATTCCGTCTTTTTTGTTTGTTTTAAACTGCTTACGATTTTGAACGAAATTTGAAACTTAAGATATTATTTTTTGTCGAATGAGCTTAAAAAAAGGGGAGGAGTACTTATTTGAGGTCTTTTTTGTTATTTTTAGATTGTTTGTAGGTTATAAAAAATAAAAAAAATCTTTAAAATATTGTCAACAATGTCTAGGTTTTGGAGAAAAAAAGAATTAAAAATGAAAAATTTGTTTGTCTGTATTTTATTAAAATTATAATAAAAATTTAATAATTAATAAAGTTAATGCTTGTTTCTCTATACTCTTGATGGAAACATATATTGATATAGTGAAGAGTAACACTTGTTTTGTTCCAATTGTCATCAATATATCAAATGTAGGAAGAAGATTACTCAACAATACAATTGATATGAAGGATAAACAAAAACGTTCTAGCGTATACAAGATCGAATGTTTAAACTGTAGGGGAATTTACATAGGATAAACAGGCAGAACCTTTGAAGTGCGATATAAAGAACACCAAAAAGCAATTGGAGACAGAAAAATAACATCTAGATTTGCGGAACATTTTATTAGCACCGGAAGATGCGATTAAAACCTGCAGAAAGGGGAAGAAGCTCCTATTCTCTGATCCTTCCAGGATCAGAGAGCCATCGACAAGGGGATTACTATTTTAAACAACCAACTGGAGCCAATCAAGGCCGACAGCTTTTTAATTGCGGGGTGGCTATGGATTAAACTCTGTGTGGCTTGCTGTTCCTGTTAAAGTTTCAACTCCATCACTTTGACAATCGTACCATGGATCTTGCTCTTCTCTAAGCCTGGCACTTCGATTTTTACACCTATTCAGTTGCAAAAAATAATTTCCTCTCAAAATAGTCTTTATGGGCAAAATATCTTGTCTAATATCAATTAAAACAAGATGTATACATGATTCAATTAAGGACTTCAGAATTGATTAACCCTGTGACTGATGTAATATTTTCCAAACATTGTTCTGTGCGAGATTTAGGGAATTTTGAAAGAGTCTGTTGGTTCAATGGTTGTTTTAGAGTGGTCAAAAGTAATGTTAAAGTGGTCAGATTCACCTGCTGCGCACTACGGATCTTGTTCTTCTCCAAGCCCAGCAGTTGGATTTTCTCTATCCTCATCACCAAAAATATCTTTCTCTTGAAATAGTGTTTTTGTTCTACGTCTTTCTGGGCAAAATATCTGGTTCTAATATCAATTATAACATTATTTGTAACATTTAAAGAAATACTGACACAGTATAAGGTTTCTGAATGTTTTTAATATTGTACTACAACAGTGTTTCACCACACAGTCAGTGGTTTCATCAGGTAGATGAAAATATGATTACAATTACTTATTTATACTAGGTCGAGTCAATAAGGTTGGAACGGAGGGGGTGTTGTTCGGTGACGATTATAATATAAGAAATAATAATCGTCACCGAATAACACCCTCTCCCTTTCAACTTTGTTCACTCGACCTAGTATATAAGTCATAATTGTAATTGTGTGTAATTATATTTTTATCTACCTGATGAAGCCACCAAACATTGTTGTAGTACAATATTAAAAACATTCAGAAACCTTATACTGTGTCACTTAAAGAAAGTGCTACTATGGAGTTTCGATAAGTAACAGCATCATCAATCCAACATTCTTTGTGACTGCGAATTTCCTGATACACACTTAAGTCCATTGGGGACACCAGAATTAATTTACCTTCTGATTCTGGTGTAATCTTCTTCAGACATTGTTCTGTGTGAGCTTTAGTGACTGCAGTGAATTTTGAAGGAGCCTCAGCTCCTGGTCGAATGATTGTTTCGGAATGGTCCATCGAGGTAATGTTAGTGTAGTCAGATTTACCTTCTACGCACAAGGGATCGTAACACGTATCTTGCTCTTCTCTAAGCCCAGCACTTGAATTTTCTTCTTTTGTTCAGTGACATAAAATTACTTTTCTCTTGAAGTAGCCTTTATTTTCTTCGTTTTTCTTGGTCCAATATCATTCTTTGTTTCTGCGAATTTTCTTGGTAAACACATAAATCCAGTTAAGTTAGGGACACCATAATTGATTTACCCTCTGATTCTGGTGTAATCTTCTCCAGACATTGTTCTGTTTGAGCTTTAGTGGTTGCAGTGAATCTTGAAAGAGACTCAGATCCTGGTCAAAATGTTGTTCAGAGTGATTAGTTAAGGTTATGTTAGAGTGGTCAGATCTATCAAATGCATATAAGACACCTCTTGATAGTGTGAAAATTACTATTTAATTTATAAATTTATTACAAACATTAGAAGAGATATAAGATATTTTTAATCAAACACGCGTAAAAATGTTGGTCAATTCAACTTAGTTACCAACGTTGGTCATTCTCTAAGAGATATGTATAAAAGTTTACATTTTTGTATAACGGTCAAAACTAATAGGAGAAATATAAAAATAGTGAAACAAAACCAAATTTTGATTTAAATGATGATGATGATGATTTTCTTAATTAGAAGGTTAATTAAACATTTGGTTTTGTAAAAATGTTGGTCAACATCAACTTAATTACGAACGAAATTCATGGGAATTATTGTTCCTTTTGAGTTATCACGTAATATGTCAATTATCAATGAGATTCATAGGAATTATTGTTTCTTTTGATTTATTGATTAGTTCGTCGACAGTATGGCAACAGCTACAGTTCTAGACTAACATCATTCTTCGTAGCCTAAGCAAGATAAGTAATGAGGCCGTTTCGTTTAAATAATTGCATTTATAATCCAGTTTTTATTTTAAAACTAAATGCGATCTTCAAATGCTGCGTGAGTCTTATAATTATTTTCTTATTATTAGTTTGATGCTTAAAGCCCTAACTTTGTAATACATATTGAATCAGGAACTTATAAAATTTATCATTTGACTTTCTGAGTTCTTATTATTGTTTTACTTTGATTTGTTTCGATACTTCTTTCTTACTAAACTTTCTTTCTTATTATCTACGGCATAGGAGATTTCAGAATTTTTAATTTACATTTAGTTATTGAATTGACGATGCTGATACATGGTGAAATTCCATTGTATGTAAGGTAAATGAACACAGACCATGTGTTTTATTTACCTTAGATTAAATTTAATTATTTATCGCTGTCTCTTTTCTGCTTGCATTTTATATACCTAGCTATTTGAATAACTCTACAACTTCTATAGATTCGCTCTCTCGCTATCTTTATATTAATAATCTTTATTTTACTGCTATTTATATCTTGCTATTTTCCTTAATTCATTCTTTTACTCTACTTTTAATGTCTTTATAATCTACAAATATACAATTAACAAGTACTCTCTCTCTATGCCATTGCTGCATACCCTACTTATCTTTCGCATTACCGTTATATAAATTCATTATGGCATCTATGACAAGCATAAATAGCCCTTCGCTGAATGCACCTCCAGTATGTATTGTCAAATGTTTTGATGTTTTATTTCGATGTATTGTTTTATTTTATATTCTTATTTTCTCAACAATTCCTCATATCTTAACAAGAGAGAAGAAAAAAAGACGTTTTTGTTTTTTCATCTACTTAATTCTGAACACATGGTTTTGAAACCTTTCACCTTTATGAACTCACTTACAATAAGATCGATGAGTTAAGAAGACTTATATTTTCATTTAACCCGTGGTGAAACATTATTAAAATGTACATTAAAAGAAACACCCATATAATTCTAATTAATCGTTCTTATTTGTGTTCATAAACTACGATATATATTAAGCTCTTTTTGCATTGTGTCTGTTCTATGCCATTTCTACGGGAAAGTTAAAATAAAAAAGTAACAAAAATATCCACTAGTGTCCGTAGACTAATATTCTTCAAACATTGTTCTGTGACTTCAGTGAATCTTATCCAATTGATAACTTTTACATTAGTAAATAATACTTTATGTCACTTTCAAATAATTTTCTTGAGCTATTCGTTACAATTGTTTTTGATAAATTCATTTGAAAGTTCAATTGAAAATGATTAACAAATCTAAAACTGATCAAAAACTTAAACATTCAATATTTCAATTAATAACAAATATTTGATTATAATTTTCCTGTCAACAACAGCCACGGACCGGTTTTTGTATATTGTGGATCTCATCAATGTAGCGCAGTTGGAGACAACAAAACGAGTTTTACTTGGGAGTATTTTACTCTCCGAGTAAACCGTCAAACCACCCACCACTGTGGGTGGGTATCCACTCAAACCAAATTATAGTATTATCTGTTTGTCAATAAAAAAAATATGTCTATGTTTGTGACCGCTACAAATTTGAAGCTTACACTTTAAGTTTAAAGTTTTACTGTTTGTTGGAAGATTTGAAAGGCTTTTTGAGTAATTCATTGCGAATTGCTTGTTTTTTTCTTTACAAATAATATGCTTATAGGAAATATAAGATATTGCATTATTTCCCTCCAATCGCAATTCTGGATTCTAAAATTCTAAATTAACAAATAAACACGTTATCTATTTGTATATAATTATAACGGATAATAAGATGAATGATTCTAAAGGCAGATATTTTTTAGATAAACCATTAAGTTGACATCTATTGTCTAAAATTTTGCACTAGCCAGGTTAATAACAGTTCAATGTTTTATGAACAATCTTTTTGCTTAAAAGTGTAAGGAAAGTACTAAGATATCGATTATTTCCAATTATCCATCTCAGCTATTACATTCTTATTTTTTCTTGCCTGATCAATTCGGCTATTTTATCGGTGTTTAATTTAATATACATTTTACAAATCAATTCAACTTCCTCTGTATAGTTGTTTTAACTATGTCAACTAGTGTTTTAAGCCTGCCACTGCCATGTTTCTTTTCTTCCTATCTTCATTTGCATATCTATTTTATTTCAATTGCATTTTTCACTATGTTTCACATAAATTCATTTTTTTATTCTATAACTCCAACAGTGTACTTCTTTTCCTATTTCGCTATATTCTTTTGATTTATACCTTTAATTCTTTGTTTCCTCTTACTTTTCTATTTGTATAGGTGACCATTACTTCCTTCAATCAAATAAATGTTCTTTTTTTTTACTCTTGGCTTTTTATATGCACTCGCTTAATGTTTTCGACAATGTCGCAATAAGAATTTTATATAAAGTATGTGATATATTTATTTATATTGGTACCTTTCAAAATCGCTATATAACTAATTTGATATTATAGAAACAACCAATGCTTATATATTGATGTTTTTAATTTTTTTTTACACACAAATATCAAACCATCTAACGATAAGTTCCATATTGTCTTAAAGTAAACTGCAAACCTAGCGAAATTCTCACCATTCCCCAAGTTCTCTCCCCATCTCCTAACTTCTTCGACCTGTACATATAAAATTTAAGAAACGCCATGTCTCCGTCTCCCCCCATCTTTTATATCTATTTTTTTTCGGTCGGCATAATTCCCAAGTGTCCCCAATGTTCTGATTGAGACATGAATGTTGAGACCGCATAAAAAAATCTCATAAACCCGTGGGGCGGCCGATATATAAAGTGATGTATGCCCGGTCGGCCGGAATATGCTGAGTGGTCACTTGGGCAAGCTAATAAATTCGTCGTCCCGGGGGCGGCACGAGGGGACCGTGTCTCACGAGGCGGAGACACGGAGGACCCCCACCGCCGTCCCACCCCCGCCGCGATAAATTTATTGGCGATGCGTGACGGAAATCGAACGCGGAAACACAAGAATAACGCGAACGCGGCCGGAAAAATTCAAATTGATAACAGAGTAATAATTTATATAACATTTGCACGTTCGGAAGGGAATACAGATGAGTTACTCGTAGTGCATTAACAAATAATTATTTATACATTTTCTCATCTACCTGACGAAGCCACTGTGTGGTGAAACATTGTCGTAGAAATAAAAAACTTTTTTGAAATCATATACTGTGTCAGTATTTTATTAAATTATTTATACATCATGAGATTTAACAAAAATCCATAACAGGCCTTGAATAGCACAAGAAGATTTTTAAGACTGTTATCAAAATGCGGAAGTAGATTAGAAGCTATGTAATAATAATCATTATTAAGTAATTAAAACAGCTATACATTTGTTTTCTATTACAATGATTTATTTTTAAGGCTTGAGCTATATTGGCATGTTTTATTTTTAATTAATTCCTAAAAAAGGCCTTCTTATTGTATTAGAGTTACGCAATATTAGTTATTTCTTGATGAACGAAACTAATTAAAATTCTCAAAAGAAGAAAACGGCTTAAAACTGAGAGAGGTGCCAAAACATACCAGGGAAGAAAATGCAAAAACGAAAACAACTAACGTTGAAAAGAAGCACAAAGAATTAAAAATTATTTAAAAACAAATAATTAAAAGCGCAAAAACAATGAAAATTCACTCCAGAAAACAAATGAAATTCTTGAAAATAGTTGAATTGAACAACAGGTATAAATTAAAATTAATAATAAAAACAAACAATTGACAATGAATAAAGAAATTTAACAAAATAAAACAATTTAAATCAACAGGTGATATTAAAAAGGTGTTTTCTACTTCAATTTTTATTTTGTACTTATTTGTTAATATTTTATTATTATTCTTATGATGAATAGTAGTATATACATCTTACATTTAAATAATAAATGGATGAGGTGTATGTTAGTTTGTCAAAAGTCTATCGACCAATGGTCTTTCTGCCTTGATTTGTCCAGTCATAAGGCGTCAGTCTTTAATTTTTAAAATGTGGGTTTTTAAGTTTAGGGATTATATTTGGGTTTCTAGGAATACAGTGTAGGAAAATATGTGAAAGTTGGAGAAATTTACTAATAGGAATCGAAGGCGTTCTTGGATGGGAATAACTTAAGGTAGTATCATAAAGGAGCTGAGTAGAAGGATTGTGTAAAGGATTGAGAGGATAACGGTAGTTTTGTTAGGATTCGAAGGGATGCTCACTCGCTAACATCAATATTGCGGGAGGTTGGATTGCTAGGATTGAGATAGAGGGCACAACCATAGTCCAGTAATGGACGGAAAATCATTTTATATAATTTTACTGCTATTTTAGTATTAATACCATTATTTTTATACGTGAGACATCTAAAATATTTTGCCCTGGTAGTAATTTTGCTTTTTTCAAAGTATTCGTCATGTGTGTTTTTTAAAATTGATTTTTTGATCTATGGTTATACCTAGCTACTTGACGGAAACTGAGGGGGGATAATAGTTTGGGAAATTAAGACATTGTAAGAGGAATTATTGGTGCGATGGTATGGAATTAGGAGCTGTGATTTGTGGGGATTAATTTCAATACGCCATTTTACAAACCAGTGTTGAAGGGTGGCAATAAGCTCTTGAATTAATTGGAGGGCTTTTGGTAACATGGGTAATTAGGGCAGTATCATCTGCAAATTGCAGGAGTTATTTGGGAGGATTGAAGTAGAGTGGATCAGGATTATAGATGTCGAAGCTAAAAATGTTGTTTAATAGAGGTGAAAGGGGAGAGTACTTATTCGGGAGTAAAAGAAGAAGAGAAAGAGTTGTGAATGTTTGCTTTTAAGGATCTATTAGAGAGGAATTGTTTAATGATAAAAATGATATGCGGAGGGATTTTTAGGTGACATTTATACAATAGGTCTTTGTGCCAGACAGAATTAAATGCTTTCTAAACATCCAGAAATAATGCTGCAGAAGCTCTACCTTCAAGGTGGGCAGTCTGGATATTGGAGGCTAGGATGATTAGAGGAAGATAAGTTGATCGACGGGGAAGGAATCCAAATTGGTATTTGGGGATGAGGTTAGAAATTAGAGAAAGGATTTTGGTTTTAAGGAGGGATTCATGCAATTTTCCAATAACATGGGATAGGAGTGTGATAGGGCGATAGCTAGTTGGTAAATTTGGGGGTTGGTCGTGTTTAGGGTTGCAAATAATAATTCCGATTTTCCACATTTCTGGAAAGTATTGGTTTTTGTATAGGAAGTTAATATTATTAAGGATGTGGTTGTGTATGTGTAATAGAAAGGATTTGAAAATGTGTCTGTGTATATTGTCATATCCAGTCGCTGTAGTTGTCCCTTTCTTTAAAACCTCAAAGTATTCGTCATGTGTAAAAATGTCCGTCGGTTCTGAACAATTCATGATGCATATTTTTATGTGAATAGTATGTGAATAGAGAAATTTGTTCCTAAATATTGTCTTAAAGTAATTTTAAACTCAAATCGCGGAAACCGCGTAAACAACTTAAAATTAAAAACATTTAAAAAAATGATAATAAAATCAGTTCAAACTTAAAATTAAAAAATAGTTATTTAAGGTACAAGTGTAAAAAGTGATGCTTTATTGCACGAACTGGCGTTTAAAAACACGAGCGAGGAACGAGCGAGTTTTTTTAAAGCCAGGAGTGCAATAAAGAAACTTTTTACACGTGTGCCTTACAAAATTTTATCTTCGATCGTAAAGGATTTCAAAGAATATATTCTTATGGGTAATATTTTAATGTCATTTCAATAATTCAATTAATGAAAACATATTTTACCCGCATTGCACTAATGAAAGCTTTACTTAGCAACCAGTAAACAAGTTGCACAAATGTCGGCCGCCATTATTATTTATGGAAAAAATGTTCGCTTTATTGCAATCGCTTCTACTTGCATTAAATGAAATCTTCAGAGTTCTTAAATCTGCCATTTGGTTTGTATTATATATTTTATTTATAGTTTATTAGTTATTTGTATCAATTAATAAAAAAATAAGTTTTTCGTCGAAAATTTGTGCTAATATATTCATCTGTCAAATTTGACATTTCTGTGCAGTAAAAACAGTTTGACATTAGCGTGCAATAAAAACGTAAAAAAGCACTAGTGCTTTAAAAAGCCACTTTTACAATGAAAAATGATGCAAAAAGCGTCTACTTTCTGTACGATCGTAGATAAAACAATTAAAAACTATAATAGTAAAAATAAAAAAACACATATAATTAAAAAATGTTCTAAATCAATTGAATATTTCTACAGAAAACAATTAAAATATATTATAAACAATTATAACATTTATTTATTCAAAATATGTAGCTGAATTAAATTAAATGTCACTCTAGATATTAATAAAAAATGTGCTTAAACTGACGAATTGAAAATAATTAAAATATCTTAATACAATTAAGAACGATAGTGCTCTAAAGTAATTAAATATAACATTAGAAATAAAACATATTTTTTTGAATTTTGTAACATAATAAAAAATTGCAAATTGGTAAAATCAGTTAAATATAAATTGAAATAAACATCTGAAATTATAAGAGGAAATTTTTACTGACAGAAGATCCGAAACATTCGAGTAAAAAAAATCAATTGAAGTTCTTAGATATTTGCAAAAACAATCAACAATTAATAAAGGTGGAATTAAAAGCTTTAAAAAAATCTGTTAAAATTTTCAATAATTAAATGCCACTTCAAAAAAACATTGTAATTGTTAGAAACAATTGAAAATTATTATTAAAATACTGTTGAAATTGTTAAAAAAAAAGGCGTGATCACAATTTAATAACACGTCAGAAAATGATTTTTTTAGTTACAAAAATTGCAATAATAGTATTTGAATGTACACGAAATATTACTTAAATATGTTAAAACATAATCAAATAAAAATAATTAACAATGAATAAAATCACATAAACGTTAGGAATTTAATAATAATAATAATAATAATAATGTTTATTTGTGCTCTTACATATTGTTTACACACGTCAAAGAAAGATACAAGATTCATTACCATTAAATATATGTATATATACCAGCAATTAAAACAAAATATAAAAATGATTGTGTATAAATAAGTTAAGTACGTTAAAATATATAAAAGTAAGTCAATAGATAAAATAATAAATAATTAATCAATTAGGATAAAATTAAAATTGTAAAAATAAAATGACATTCAAATACAACATGCTAAAATAAGTGTGTAGATAAAAGACAGTATATAAATAGTGGTTTATAAATAAAATAATATAAAATAACGACACAACATATTAACATTAATGTATAGCTAAAATATAAATAGTCACGGATTAAAAAGATTGAAATACAACTTACTAAATATACAAAAAATCTTAAAATTAATATTAAATACATACTACGGTTCCGAAATTATAAAATCGGTAAAATTATTGGCAACACACTCGGCTATACTATTAACGAAAGATGACAAATGAAAACTTATATAAAAAATACAGTTGAAACTGAAAAAAAGCCAAAACAATTGAATATTTGTATAAAAAACAAATAAATGTTAAAACATTTAAAAACTCCAAGACCATTGACTATGAAAATAAAAACTATACTTTAAAACAATTGAATTTTTCTACACGAAACAATTAAATTATCTTAAAAACAACTAAAAACGCTAGGACAACTGAATGCCAGGCTAGAAATTAATTAATATTTTTAGAATTTCGTTACAATAAAAACATTGAATAATAGTAAAATTATTTGAATATCGATAAAAAAAACTTGACCAACGAAAACGGCTGAAAATTAGGAAAAAGTTAAAACTAACAAAAGAGCCAAAACACTCTAGTATACAGCAGTTAAGGTTTTAGGATATTTGCAATTGAAACTTTTAAAGGCATTTTAGAAATAAATTAAATTGTTTAGTATTAAGGGTTGTTTATAGAAAGGCACTTTGTTGGTTTCACAATTTTAATATTAAAAATGTTTTACCACGTGATTAACGAGAATCAAATTCAATACCTTGCTTAGAATATAAAAAAACAAAACCATAGTTAAAGTTGTTAAATATTTGAAAAAAATAAAAACAATTAATAATCGACAAAAATGTAAAAATGGCAGTTAAGAAAATTATAAGTCTTAGAAGTTCAAAATGAAACAATCAACAATCGAAAAAATTAGTTTATCAATTAATAATTATTATAATAATTCTAATAGAAAATTATTGTTTGCCTGGATAAACGAAATATATTTAAAATTATTTTTTATTATTATTACAATTGTTAATCGAACGTCACTCCGGAAAAATTGTAAGTTTGTAAAGAAAAAAAAAACAATTGACAATCGTTGCAAGTAATAGACCATTGAAATTTTGAGCAACTAAAAATTGCCAATAGCACAAATATATGTAATAAATATAAAGGTTGTAGATTGTAGAGGCTTTTACTTCGTGATGCATTGTTTAATAATATACAAAGATACAATTTTACTTGAATTATCATTATTATTTCCAGAGGTTTCTTGTTTTTATATTGTTTATTAGGTATTCTTATTTTTGGTTTTGATATTTACTGAATCCGTTACTTATTTGGTATTTGTATAACCTTTTCCATTTGTATATATACAAACAATTTTATTTATTAATGGATACAATTGACAAATAACAACAATAATAAACGCCATTATTAAATAAAATCACGACTGTTTAGAGTTTTGCTTTATTTGTAGATACACTGCTACAATTGTTTCACCACACTGTGGCTTCATCAGGCAGATGAGTAAATTTACTTTTCGTTTCGCCAAGTATCAGCCTCATCAATCCAATATTAACAACAATAATAACTATAAAATTGCAAATTTAGAGGTCATTTGTTTTTTTATTTGGAACAAAGTCCTTGTCATTGTTTGATAGATCATGGTTGCTAGTGTTCGTATAGTTCTTGTCTTAAATTAGTTCGTAATTGAAGCGCTGTTGAGATTATGAAACGATAAAATAAATACGTGGAGTGTTTTGGACTAAATTTGCGTTTAGGGATAATGTTCTTATTTTCGAGAGTTCATAGAGAATCTAGGATTTATGGTAGAAGTAAGTGGAATTTGTGACAAGAGGGAATTACCTTTGTGCATTCGTACAGAAAGGAATTTGATAAGTTATGGAGAGGATTTTCCGGATGTCTGATTTTGGTTAGTACCTTTAGGGCTGATCTTTCTGCAACTTGAAAATTATGTTACCGCGCGTGAAGGTTATAGAAGAGGATAACCGCATAACCAAGTAATGGGCGGCAGATTATTTTGTAGATGTGTGTGCTTGTTTGTAAATGATTACTTCTTTTCTTGTAGGTTAGGCCTGTGGAATATGCCGCCCCTTTCTTGTTTTTTTTTTGATTTAATGGAAGTGGAATAGTTTTTGAAAGTTAATTTAGTATCAAATACTATTCCTAGATATTTGTACATTAAGGATGGACATATATTTTAACTATTTATGTATATTGAAGAAAGTGGTTCTTTTCATTTATATTTTAACACTTATAAATTTATATTTTTAGAATCACTCTTTACAAAAATTTTGAAATGTTTTTTTTTTATTACATAAAAGACTTAATTTTTTTAAACTCTATGATACATATTTTCTCCTTTGATTGTTTTTCTGTATCTAAGTTAATTTAGGACCAATACATTTTAGATTATTCCCGATTTTTGGATATCTTTCATATTTGTAATACATGGTTGTTGTTTATATTTTTTTTTGCTATAATAATGTTTCCATTTTTCCTATTTATTTGAATAATTTTTTCTAATATTTACTTTTCTCATAGTCGACCCAAATAAGATAACATTTTAATAAAACTATAATTGTTTTTATCGCTAAGAATATCTCCCGTCGGTATTAATAAATAAATTATTGAATTTAACGTGTTTCTGTCAACAATAGCCACGGATCGGTTTCCATCTATTTTCATAGATTTCATATTCATCTGTGTGTGAAGCGCATGTGACGACTGGAAAACGCATATTTACTTTGGAGTTTTTAACTCTTCAAGTATAATACCATTAAGGTGTCATGGCGTAGTACCATTAAGGTTTCATGGTGTAGTGCCATTAAGGTGTGATGGTATAGTACCATAAAGGTGTCATGATGTAGTACCATTAAGGTTTCATGGCGTAGTACCATTAAGGTGTCATGGCACTTTAATGGTATTATCTTGCTTTAAATGTTGGAATTATTAATACAATTGATAATTTAATAACAATTATATCTTCAGTTTTAATAGAGCTAAAACACCAATGTATCCTGCCTACTTTCATTAATTTAGTTACAAAAGAGTTACACCAATCTGTTGATAATGAAAGTTAGCAAACTGACGTGAATAATCGAAATTGTTTTTTGTTCCTTTGATGTTATGTAAAAAGGAACATACTCCGAAATCAAAGTCTTTAATACGAAAGCCTTATTGCCATCTAAATTAAGAACCTAACTGTCGCAATGCATTATTTATAAATATAAGCTTAGCCTTCACTCGTCGCTGTGCAATAACAGAATCTTTTGTTTCGCGAGTGGTCTAATTATAAACTGGCAATAAATCCTTATTGGGGCTACAATGAAACTGAACTGAATCTATTTTAAAGTGCGTACACTTAGGCCGCGCTTAGCTGCGACGTACGTTCAGAGTGCGTGCGAATTCTCTCGGTTCTCGAGGAGAGTGACTTAAGTCTAATGTTGCTTACGACTTGTGACTGACTGTTATGACATGTGACGAATCAAGGCGATTCAAATTGGGCCGAATATTGAGTTATTTGTTTTTAGACGGAGGCCAACGACGGCGCAGCGAGGCTCGCCATGACGGACGTGCGGACCACGTGGACAGAACTCGCCCCCGTCCACAACAAACAAGTACTTACTCTTTTTTTATGCCTTTATCTGTCAATCTACCTGTCTCGTTATTATGACTTATTTGTGAACGCATCCTGTAGGCTACTCTTGTGTTGTAGGCGTCGTTTTTTATTTTTTATTTTTTTTTTATTTTCGTATTTATTTCTCGTTTTAAGTTGCTATTTAGTGTCTTTTAATTTTGTAGCTTATTTGTCTCTACTAGAGTATCGACATTACTGACAGTTGCGTTAGGAACTAGATACCTACTACGTTATTTCTGAAGGCAATGTGCAAGCTTTTAATTGTTATTTTAAATGTTTTAAATTAATTAACAAGGAAAAACTTGTTTAATTATCGAAAATTTAAAGTTGTTTTAATTACCACCTACCTACCAATTGTTTTCATCGCGATGAGTACATTTGGAAATAATTGCCAACTTATGTTAAGTTTTTTGTACAATGGAATTTCATGAGTATGCAATTTATATTTAAATTAGTGTAAATAGTTTGAAGCATATTTATAATTAAACTATACTTGTTAAAAATGCCCATTTAGTTTGAAATCTATTTGTAGCTGTTAATTGTGTCTAGTTAAATTTTGACTTTTGTAACGATCGCGTGTGAATCCCATTGTTGTGAACAGGCGAAACGATATCGCGTCTGTGCAGCCGATTTTGGCGGCGCCCTCCCCTTTTCGGCCCCATTGAAACAATCTGCCGGCGCGAAAAATCTAAATATCGAACATCGGGGGCGGCAGCGGACTATATGGGGTGGATTGGCGAATGTAACAAAAAGCACTCCCCCAATTCGACGGCGAGGGTTATCTGTCAACAGATTTCCATGCATTGTGTTAGATGAATGAAGCTACATTTTGTCATCATTTATTGGGTAGTATTAACGTCTCACTTAAAGTAGAGATACTATCTAAAATATTCATATAAGTTGAAATCATTATAAAAATTCATACAGTATATGTTACTAATTAGATTAAAAAAATTGGTAATAATTACAAGCATAATTGATATTTGTTTCTTTGTTTTTTTTTTTGTTACGTGTTTAGTGCTAACTAAGATCAAATTAATATAGTAGGCTTAAATGAATAAATAGGCCGATTTATATAAAATGTAAAAAATATAACATAAGTTTAGCTAACCAATCATAATTTTACGATAAGGCAAATTAACTTTAAATCAATTACTGGGTTTTAAATACATGATTGTAAAGCCTTTTATATCGAGATAGATTGTTTAATAATTCCATTCAAATTGTAATTTTGTAAGTATCAAACAATTCAAAAATATTTGTGCGTGATACTTACAAAGTTACAATTTTATTGGAATCACTTGGTTTTACTTGTTTCATAATATAAGTGATTCTAAGTTAATACACTATATCCTTTTGATTTGTATTAAGATAATTTTGACAAAATGATTAGATTGCAGTTATATATTATGTATCCTGTTAAATATGTTAGTTCTTATTCTTAACACATTGCAATGAATTATATAAAATTATTTAAAAATACGTAGAAGAGTATGCGAAGATTTTAATCATTCTCGCGAGTTATTTATTGTTACTGTCACCATAAAACTTTGATTCATTTTGTTTAACAACAGCTGGCTTAATGAAGCAATCAACTTTAACGACTTAAACATTCTTCTGTTATTTTATTTATTATTAAAACAGCGCCAAGCGTTCGGGCGGCATAACGTGTTTATAATGATTTAATTATTAAGTGCTACACAATAATTTTAATTGCTAAGAGAATTCATGGTCATAATAATTATCTCATAAAATAAAATATTGATAAACAAAACTAATGTATGTTTATGGCTGAATTAACAGTACGCTGCTTTGTTTAAAAAAATATATCGGAATTTTAGAAAGAGAAGTTGGGTTAATTAACTATTTTCTTGCTTAGGTTATAGGATTTTGCTAAATATTATCTTATCGTTTAATTCGTCCATTTAAATTTTGCGCAAATACATTCTATGTAATTCCTATATGTCGGGAAAGTTTATTTGCTCTCGTTTATTTTCAAAGAACGAAAGCATAGATTTTTCTTAAGAAAAGAAAACGAGCGAGCAATATTCAACAGAATAAATTTTATTTTAATTTTATTCAAAAAGTAATACATAATAGTTTTGTGGCTAATATTTTACTTTAAAAATGCCTAGTTTTGGTATCATAATTTAAAAGTGAGAACTCTTAGTGTGTTACTACCAATAAACATATTATTAATTTTGATATGGTGGAGTTTGATAGTCAGTCGTAGGTCATAAAATCTTTTGGTGATTGGTAAAAAAGTCTAGTCAGTAAGTCTGATTTCGATATTGCTAAATATAAATTAAGAGAAAAAGCAAATGGCACAGTCGTGACCTTTTTCAGAAACTAGAATAATGACGAAAACAAAAATATGTTTTTTTTTGAGAAATTGCTCTTACTTTTAATTTTTAAGATAGTCAAAAACTATATAAAAAAAATCACACAATTTTGAGTAATGGCCAAAGATTTTAATGTAAATTATAGATTAACATCACAACAAACAGTGTAGTGATAGTAGTAGTAGCCTTGTTTGGCTATAGACGTCGTGGTCTTTTTTCCCTGGAATGACCTCGCACGTTCAACAGTGTTCCCCTAAATTCCGGTGCACATTTTGAATGCGACCATCGCTTCTGGTATTCCTTCTGTGCCTTTATTTAATTATACATACATATACTGGGTAATATGGAAGTCGCAACACTAAAAGGGTTAGGAATTTTTGGTTTAAACATAGCACAAACATTTAACTATTTATTTTTTCCTCGTCGCTTAGCGTCCCTGCACTGCAGTCTCCGTGGTCCTTTTGTGCGCCTCTGGATGTTTTACTCCCTATGTACTCCTGTGTCTTCTATGAAGCTCAGGAGTTTTTGCCATGGGATGCTCTTTAGCTGTTCTACAAGAAGCATAGCATTGAATTGACTATTAAAAGAAATAGCAATTGATTAGAATTTGAAAGAGAAAAGTACAAAAACATTATTTGTTATTAATAATGGGCTGGTCCCCTCCTACTGGTTATACACTCCTTTACTCTTCGTGGCATCAATTCTAACAAGTGGTCTATATTTTCTTGGGATATTGTATCCCAAGACACATGTATTTCGTTACTGAAGACTTGTAGCGTTTGCAAAGGATGCTGTAAATTCTGTAGTCTTCTCCCCACAATATCTCATACATGTTCAGTGGGCGAAAGATTAGATCTAGGTGCCATACAAGATATTGATATTATCCTCCGCAAATCGGTCCACAGAAACTCTTGCAATATGTGGCCATTGTCTTGTTGGAAACCTACTCCCTCATCGACATATCGCTGGACGTTCATATTGCCTTGGATAAATACCAAACGAGACCTATTTATAGGTTATAGCCCCCGATTTATAATCCCTACAGTTTGATGCACAGAACTCTCAACAGAGACCCCATATTTTCGTCTGACCCTCAAGCCGAAAGTTCTGATTCTGCAGTAAACAGTTCGAGGGGTTACAGCATGACCTTCATTAGCTAACCATAGATCGGACAATTGATCTAGTACTGGAGAATCGGTCTCTTGTTGCCATAAGTCGAAGATGGCAGTCTTGAACCTCATCTGTTCTTCTTTATCCCCCGCCTCCGCTTCTACGACGTTCCTGACCCTCTCTGGTCATGTCTGATACTAGTACACTGGGGATTTATTTCGGTTAAGGCGATTATAAATGTTTCTAGTCGAAAAACCACCTTAGGGCAAACCAACCATGCGACCTATGTTGAATTCGTTCTGCAAAGAACCGAACACAATTTCGTCGTCATTTCATTCGAACAATATGAATGAATTTTAATCGATAACTTTCTTTTAACAGTTAATGTTGGTTCCAAGTTTGGTAAAAAAAATCCTACCCCTTCTTGGTGTTGCGTTTTCCATGTCACTAAATATATATACAACAATTTTCTTGTACATAATACGTGTATGAATAATGCAAATACTATTCTGTATACTTTAATACAGCATAATATTTAAATAAACAATCACTCGCTCTTTTCCATCAAACTTGGTACAGAACGGACTGCAATGGTTGCTACAGCCTCCTACTTCGCTTCGTCCTCAGTTAAACGGGCGACCAGGAGTCCTCCATCCCTTGCCCTAGCATCGTTGTCAGTCGCCTGCTTTATTTTTCTTAACTATTCCACCAGGGTGTGCTAGCGACGATATTTACTGCAAGACACCTCCGGCAGTTTCCCCTATCTTGGCACAGGTATTCGGCAAAGTCAGCGGGTTGGAGCTGTGACATTTTTTAATTGAGCTCTCCTAACCTCCTGTCGGCCCAGGGGTCCAATTGCTATATCAAGGACCTTTGGCTTCTTGTAATCACTTCTTCTGCCATTCAGACAGGAACCACTGCGTCTTGACTTTCAGTTCCGTAGGGGTAATGATGCCAAACCTCTATAAACGCAAATGAGTCGCCCCACGCAGTCTGTCCGAATTCCTCCTAGACATGACAGTCTCAGCCCATGCCGGGACGGCGTAGATTAACTTCGACGCTCCTACAACCACCAACAACCTTTTCGTGGCCTCTCTTGGTTTTCCCGTTGGCCTGCATCCTCCAGGGCGTGTCGTGAATTATGTGGATTGGCCTCTATGGTCGCCTCCAGTTACTTCATACTGGTTTTAATCTCTATCTCCATGGCTTCACACTTTCGCCTTCTTCTTGTGGTTTTCTGGGCGTCTGTTACTATTCAGACTAACCAATCCGCTACGTGGAGGCTGCCTCCTGCACTGTTGCTCTAAAGTCCTCAATGTCCCTCTGCCTCGGTCGGATCACTAGGAGTATGTCATCAGTGAAACAGATCAAATATACCCCATCTGGAAATGGCAGACCGAAGTCCCCACCGTAAGCCACAGTCCACAGAAGAGGTTCCAGCACCGATCCCCGAGAATTACTGTCCGTCAGTTGTATCTTCCGTGCGCCATTCTCGTCATCATATAACAGTGTCTTTTCTTTAAAGTAGCTCCCCAACATCCTGATAAGGTACTCGGGTACTCTCCTGTGTACCAGTGCCTCCATGATTACAGGCTACGATAGCGAATTGAACGCATTCTTTGGGTGCAACGCAACACCAGGCAATGTCTTCTTTTCGTGAGCGGTTAAGTGGCTTCATCTCGCATCCAGCAAAACGGTCTCTTTGGACTTACCCCGGCGTAATTCTAATTGCCGTACGGACTGTGCCTTTTCCGTCGATAAGGTAGACCGGAGGGTGTCCTCCTGGTTCATATCTTCTAACTTCCCTTTATTTTTCTTTCGTGCTATAATATTTACTTTAGTCTAGTAATTTAATTAATTATTGATCGTTTACAAGGTTTACAACCAAAACATATAACATTCCACTCTTAAAACAAATTCCAATATATCATCTGTTCAGCAGGATATCTGAGTTTCTTGTCGAAGATTTTAAAGATATTAAAAAATCATAAGTTTAACAATCATCTTCATAGAAACATATTTTGTACAATATATAAGCAATTATATATAACATCAGCTAAGAGCACTTCTTTTAACAAGATGGAGCACAAGTTAATATTACTATTTTGACTATTCACCTTTTTTATTGATATATAATAGTGTTTGATTTTTTGATTCAATTTAAAAAAAATATCAAAAATTTTACAATCAAAATGAAGTTACGACGTCTAAATAAATGGTTTTGCTTTATAAAGCAGTTTTATTTAAAAAAATGTACTTCTTCAATATAATCAATTCTCTTATATCAGGTAGATTAATAAATTCTTGGTTGTTATCGCACGCGATGTTTCTTTTTCTTGGTGATTTTGTAAAAATTGAAACAGGTCAGCTTACTCCTCTAGGCGCATACATCAAACAACATATCATATAAGGTGTAGTACATAGACATCCATTATTTTTCCAATAGATGGCTTTAGTTACCTATATCTCGCGTTGTATAAGTCCGATCGGGTTCCAGTAGATGCCGTTAAAAACTTGTTTAGGGCAGTTAGTTGATTCATTTTTGTTTCAGCGCTCGTCAAAGATGTATACTAGCAAAGAAAAAATACCCTATATTTTACAGTTTTTCTTCGATAAATGAAAATGTGTATAGTGTTTATGGTCCTGATACTGGAACAGTCAACCACGCGAAATTTTGGTTTCGTCGATTCCGTTCAGGTAATTTCGATGTCAAAGATGCATCACGCACTGGAAGGTCAACCTACCAACCGACCGTCACGTAAGCACTGTTTCGATTGCCCAAGAGCTAAAGATTGTGTCAATATATAGGTTTTATAATTAAAATCACTTGGTTTGTTTCACAAATATTCTTTTATTTTCGACTTGTTTCGGCTTATTGTCATTATCAAGAATAATTCTTGAATTCTTGATAATGGCAATAAGCCGAAACAAGTCGAAAATAAAAAAATATTTGTGAAACAAACCAAGAATAATTCTTGAATTCTTGATAATGGCAATAAGCCGAAACAAGTCGAAAATAAAAAAATATTTGTGAAACAAACCAAGTGATTTTAATTATAAAACCTATATACTATACCTACATAATGTTTCACCCAGTGATTAATGAGAAACAAGTATATGAAAGATTGTGTCGTTTGGAACCATTTAAATACGGTTGGATACAAAAAGAAGGTCGATGTATGAGTGCCACACGAGTTAACGCAAAAAAACCTTATGGACCGATTTTCCATCTGCGAATCGTTGCTGAATCGCAACAAAATCGACCCATTTCTGAAGCGTTTGGTGACTGGTGACGAAAAGTGGATCACTTACGACAACGTCAAGCGAAAACGGTCGTGGTGGAATCGTGGTGGGCCGGCAGAAACTTATACTGTGTGTTTCGTGGGATTGGCAGGGAATTATCTACTATGAGTTGCTCCACTACGACAAAACTTTTAAATCGGAACAATTAACCGTCTGAAGGAAACAATCGCCCAGAAGCAGCCAGCTTTGGCCAATAGGAGAGGAATTGTGTTCCATCAGGACAACACAAGGCCACACATTGATAGTGACTCGCTAGAAGCTCCGGGAGCTTGGTTGGGAGGTTCTTATGCATCCACCTTATATTCCGGACCTGGTACCAAGTGATTATCATCTGTTCGTGTCCATAGCGAACAATTTTGCTGGTCAAAAATTCGCTTCAAAAAGCTTTTGACAATCGATTATTTGCCAATGGCAACATGTTATCGAAACAAAACGGCGCATATTTGACCTAAATAGGATCATTCTAATTATGGTAATTAAGGCCTTCAATTTCATGCAAAAATAATGGATTTTATTTTATTACAGCTTATATCTGATTGAAATCAAGTAGACACTTTTAAGTCAAATAAAGTTATATTCATATTTTATTAAATCCCAACTATATTTTATTGATCGAACCAATTCAAAATGTATGACAAAATAATAGCCTCAAACATCAATCACATAATTCTTGTATAATTGAGCACACGTTCAATATAAGCCATTTTAAATAATAAATATTTCATAAACACGTACTAAACAATTCAAATTTATACATACATTTGTATCAATAGATAAACATGGCCAATCAATTTTTTCTAGGTAATTCGTTTTGCTCCCTTCTAATAAAACATTGATTGTTTCTGTGTATTTTTTTTTCACGGACATGAAAAATGCAAAAAGGTTCATCCTCATCGGTAGCGATCAATTCAATCAATGGCAACCCACAAATTACAGGATAAAAATCAGGCCCGAATGTACGCAGTGCGCGGTGGAGAAAGGAAGGAAAGGGCGTCTTTGCCGAGACGGTCACGAAATGGCGCGTTTGGTTGCCCTTTCGTTAAAATTAGAGCAATATAGACGTATAAAATTAGTCCTAGAATTATAAGTTATATGTGGTTTTTAAAGGATACCACCATAGATTTCTGAGATCAACAAAACGTATATTGTATATCGAAAAAAGTTTACGGTTATGCAGGAATTAGTCTTCAAAATTAAAAAAAATATTATGAATTGAAACATCTAAAGGTTACAATCGATCTGGCTGTAATTTATTATTGTTGATTATGATAATATAATACATCTTTCTGTTATTATGGCCATCGTATATCTTTCTATCTTCGTCGATTTTGATTCCAAGAAGATAAATGAATTTATAGTTCAATTATTTTAAGATTTTATGATGACCTTTCAAATATTTATATAAAAGCTTATTTTCAGTTAACAGTACTTTCTTAGAATCTCTTATAGAAGCCATCCTTGTAGCCATTTAAAATCCATTTGGCGATTTAATTGCTTAAAATTTACAATCGAATGATTATACAAGTGAAAATTTTGAAGAAGAATATTCTTATTTTTAGAAAAATTTCTTAGCCAATTTCATTAAATATTTAGGATGACTTTTCAGGCTTTATAGTTTAAAATACCTAATAGAAATTTTGTTATAAACATCCTGAGACAATTTTGATCAAAATTCAAAAAGATACTTCTATTTTTTTTAGAATTTATTAGAATTTACATCTATAAATCATTCCAATTATAGTTTTAATAAGTTGTTTAAAATTTGAGTAAAATTTCTTAATCAGTTTAAATCAAACATCAAGATTATCTTTCAAATATTTGTTGCTAAATAATTTCTTAAAAATAGGATTATTTTAGGAGTTTATACTTCTATTTAAAATTAAAATCCTTTCACGTGATGATTTTTCTAAAAGTATACTAAAATCTCTTAGCCAATTCAATTTAAACTTTGGCTTAACTTTCTAAAAACTTAAAAAATTTTATTTTTAAATTTGGTTGACAAATATCTTATATTTTTTTGGATTCCGCTCAGTGATTTGTATTACTACTGTTAGTTTTCTAAAAGTATAATAACACTGATTTCGATATATTTTCGTTACAATGATATGTATTCATTTAAAGTAAATTTCCTGTTTATAAGAAACAAATGTACACTTGAATTTTATGCCACGTAATTTTTTCCCATCTCGACGGCAATATTCCAGAATGAGTGTAGATCCACTCGAATGACGTCACTGGATCTCATAACCGCTAGGTCATCGCTTTTTGGCAGGGAAGAGCTCGCGCGGTTTTATAAATAATTTACGATCTGCAGATATACGGCTCGGCTTTGTGTTTATTTTTAGAGAAACGCTTTCGGGAACACTTTTAATTGTCAAATCCTGTCGCTCAAGAAAACGCCGCCGTCGCAGGGGGCAACCACCCATATTCGCTAGGCCGATTTTTCCTGGAGCGTCGCCGTCGCGACGCTATTTCCGATGGAGCGCTGGCGCGGACGCGCGAATCGAAATGTTTATAATTTTCGCGCTTGGATCAACAAACTCGCACCACTCTACACCAAAACAACTAAACAGTCTGCAATATTTTGCGCCTCGTGTAAACCTCATTTCAATCAGTCCGGTGTTTGTTGCTGGTGATTAGTTGTTATTGTCAAAATACCTATCAAACTTGAAGGGTTTATTTTTTTATTTAGTACCAATATATTATGACAATGTAAAACAAACACTTATTTGAAATTAAAGGTAAATTGATAAAAAGCGTAGCGAGAGTGCTGCATTGTTAGTCCGGGTTAGCAAGTGAATACCATTCGCCATTGGGATACAATTAACGGCGATCTCTAAAAGTAACAAGCTCTCCTGTACATACAAATAACACAACGGAAGGACTAGGGGGTCGATAGTCAAATAAACACTACAAACACTTATACTAGGGTATCAGAACAGCATGGTCGAAAATCGCTGGTGAAGACGATAGATGTCGCTACGCATACACATCACGATTAAGGGTAATAATTTCGGACTACTTTGATAATGATCGTCTATATCTTTTTATGTGCTTTATACAATATAGCTTTTTTCCTCTTCTTCGTTGTCTTTTCTTCTTTTTGTTTTGTTTTGTTACTCTGGTACCAGGATAGCGTTTCTGACCATACATTGCTATAATCTTGGAACTAACATTTTCTTCACAATTCACAAGTCTTAGTGTTTTATTTCAAGTTCATAAATCATTACCTTCATGTAAGTCCAGAACAAATTTTATACATTCTTTGCTATGCGATTTCCCATCGACTAGACCATTTATATTTGCTTTATCGATACATCCTGTATATTTTAGATGTAGTGTAATTTGTTAGACCATTAAGAAAATTAAATAAAATGGGCAATCTAATCAAATATACACATGTTTGTTCTTCTTGATAAATTCTTTCTTGGCCACCCTACTCGGTCTAATTATTTATCAATATTGTTTTTCTTCGAGTCACTCAAATATTTTGCTGAAAAATTAGAAAGTTTTTGTTTATTACCCGTCTCCTACTTGTTTGAAAGGTTAATTAATTAATCAATTATATCATTAATATACACTTAAATAAATATTTAAAAAGTTCCATTCATTGTAAGAAAAGAAAATAAGTACAGTGCATGTTTTTAGAATTCGAAGTTTATGACTTCAGCAGAAAAATATAAATTATATCTTAACATATAGATGTTTTTTCAATAGGGATTACATAATAGTCCATTCAAAAACCAGTATTCATTAATAATAAATAATAAAATCGGTATTTTATGCTATAAAGTAAACAATTTTTACAAGGTTATGTAATTGAGGTACATATTTGATTTCAGTCAAATATCAAAATGTCACATCGATGATTTTTAGACTAACGATTATTAGTAAAATAATTTATAGTTATGCTTTTGATTTAATCTCTTGCAAAACTACATTAGTTGTTCCTAATTTTAGTCTATTTACAATTAAACAGCTAAATTCAGCATAATTATTTAACAGTACCAGTTGTGTCTCACTTTTTATAACACAATACGAAGAATGCATTACTGTGTTAGATGATTTATACATGATAAGGGTTGAAGCAATGTTGAGGTCATTGCTTTTCTTACAAGTAATAGATATCTTAGAAAAGATATAAATATAGCTAGAAAATATATTACATTGTTATTAGTGATTAGATTGTTGATTAAAACGCTTAGTTCTGTTTCATTTGTTTTGTACCAAGTATTTCAATCAACAATCTAATAAATTCAAAATTCTTTTACCACAGTTTAAGTGAGAAATTAATTCATCATATTGTCATTATTGTTTGATGAAAATTTGCACTAAACCCTGGGTGAATGCCTATTCAAAAAAATTATAATCCGAAAACTTTTACCTGCTCCTTTTCTGTTACCTTAATTAATTGTAAAATTCCCAAATTATAAAATTAACGTAAAGGTTTTTATAACAACACACTTGTCTTTTAAATGCAGCTGTTTGTTGTCAACCAGCTAATTAAAACCCTATATAATTAAGTCAGTAGCTTTTAGTTCAAGTTATATGGTTTATAATTAATTAAATAATGTAAAAGTAACAATATTTACTAAATGTTCTCCTTTGGATTAGGATTATCCTAAGCTGAGTTCATGTATGATGAAACAGTGAAGGAAAGGACCTACAGGTTAGAGTGGAAGAACATTCTTCAAGAGTGAACTCTATCTTTTAGCTTGCTGCCAGAGAATAGTTTATATATTTTATGAATTATATTTGTAAAGCAAGTTTGATAAAGTACTTATACACAATATATTTATTATTATATGTGTAACATAAATGGAGCTCACTGCTTATAAATTTAGATAAGGAAGAGCAAATATCAATTATGTACGTAATATCTGTAATGTTTTATTTATTTATGCATCTTTTGACTCCTTTCTTAAAAAAATGATATATACAACAAATCAATTTAAAAAAACGTACTTCAAATTTTGGACAAAATAAGCATGGGTGGAGGGAGTTCACAATCACCACTCAAACCCTTAATTTTCATTATATAATTGATTAATTTCTCACTCAATCCATGGTGAACCACTTTTAATTTTTCTTTGTATTATAAATTTCAAATAATGATTAGTTAGGTTTCAAATTCTTATTAGATTATGAAATACATAGTTTAGTTTACTTAAAAATAACCACAATACTTCTTGAAAGGTAGTTGGACGAAGTGGGCTGTTATTAAAATATGCTGCAGTAGCACTAATAACTTATCTTGCCAGTTTTCAACTAGACAAGATAATTCATATATTTATTATTAATTAAATGCAAATATATTCAACCTTGGTACTTTAAAAAATAACAAAAGTATAATTTAAATATCCAACTCCTTAATTATATTGATTTATGTTGTCATTTAATTCTTTTGGCCTTTATTTCAATTAATTTATTTTCGTTTTATTAAATATTTATAATTGAATATAAATAATTAAGAATTTTAACTATAGGTTAAAGTGGAAGAACATTTTTCAAGATTACACTCCGACTCTCAGCTTGCTGTAATGTTTTTGTTTACTGTTTTTATGGATTTTAAATTATATTTGTAAAACAAGTTTAATAAAGTACTAATAAATAAATAATAACTAGAGCTAGACATAAATGTAAAAATTATAAGAAAACTCTGGTTTACAATGTTTTTTGATGCTTGAAGCCATAACTTGATCTTGAATCAGGAATTTTATTAAATGATAAGTAAAACTGACACACGTGTGTTATTAACATAGTACAGTTTTGTTTATCATTTGATAATATTCTTGATTCAAGAATTTAATCATCCAATATATTGCATGAAAACTATATTTTATGGATAATATCAAAAGTATTGTATAATTATATAAAAAAATACCTTAATTAATATACACTTACAATAATATCAAATATTTCAATTTTCAATATGCATTAGTGAGCCATGTGAAGTTGAATAACTAAATTTATTTCAATTCGACCTAGAAATAGCGAAAGCCCTTTGTTTTCGATGCGTAGAAAGTTTAGGCGGCGCAGGTTTGTCAGACCTCTTCGCAGTCGCAAAATTCGCGTGCGAGTTTTGATTTGTTTTTCGCGATTGAAATTTCCATATTATCTTCCAGCTTGCGTTTCCTTTTCACTTTCGCGTTTATTCGTTAATTTAATCGCGCGCGCACACGAAAGTGAATTTTAATTTTACAAAGCGGCGCCTTTCCGCGATTACGAAACCGTGCGCGCTTCGAAAATAAAGAAATTTGGCAACGCGACGGTCCCTGACATTCCCCAGTACCGCCAACCTCACCGAAACGTGCGTTCATTCGTTTCGTAACCGTTTGTTGTTATGGTTGGCCTTTTAAAGAATGCTACAGGTGGATACAATTTCGTTATTTCTCAATTAAATAGTGATTTTTGCAGTTGATTACAATATGGTTCAGGTATTTTTTAATTAGTTATTTAGCTTTTTTTTGTTTGGCGTGTTTGTTGTTTATGAACTTTAAATTAAAATGGAGTCACTTATAGTAAACACTTTGATTGTAGTTTAATTGATATTATTTTTTATTAATATTTACAATTAATACCAAGCATTAACAAATAAATAATGAAACAAATATTTTGGTTTTTGAAAAATATAGTTATAGGTTTTAGAATGTTAAGTGAATATTAATCAAATATGATTAACAATACAAAATAATAAAATTAAAATGTTGAATCTTTTGTATTAGTTACTTTATATTATTATAGAACCAACAATTGATATAATAAAACAATGTAATAGTATTTATTTATTGATTCAGATATGAATTAAGTGTAGCATTTACTTTAGAGAAATCAAACTTGAAAGATAAAGTTGTAAAATTTAAAAGTACATCTTGTAAAATAACCATTGTAATAGTTCTGATTATTGCTTTAATTCATATCGCATTAAAAATATATTGATTAATTGTTGAGGTGTTCACGTTGTGATACATCTCGAATATTTAAATAAAACACTTTCTTTGTTGATATCACACTGGTACAAATATAGTTGAAAGTGAAAGTGTTTTTTTTTTAAATAAAAAAATATATTTTAATTATAATGAGTCCATTTTATTATTTTAAACAGTTTCATAGGGAGTTATATTATTTAATAGGTTTGTTTAGAATATAATACACTTGTATTCCATGTTTTTACTAAAAATTTTATCCAGACATATGTTTCGAATTTGAAAATCCATTTTCAAAGGTGTAAACGATTGCAACTAAATAAGTCGTGCAATTTACATGAATTTACTTGATAGGTTACTATTAAATCTTACATGATGAGATGATGATTTGTTGAAATTTCATGACACGTAATAACTATGGGTTTGCCTTTCTTAATAACTTTTTTACCTTCATGCCCTCTAGGTTTAATTTTAATCCTTTCTTCTGGAAGTGGAGCGGGTTAATCTCCCCTAATTGGTGGTTTGTTGTACTAATGCAATGATCTGCAATTCCAGTGTGAGGTAAATTGTTTATACTGAATTGAAAAATTCACTATGTTTTAGCCACAAATAATTATTGTAAAAATATTATATAACCTCACATTCTCTTTATTAAATTGTTTATGTTATTTTATTCCACTTTGAAAATTTCTGCACTTTTATCTGATGTATAGGACATACGGTCACGTTTGCTGAATTCGTTGTTTATTTTTTAGTCGCTCTAGATTCGTTTTATTTACTTAAATAGATGCAATTTGGTGTTTTCAGTGTTTTTTTTGCTGATTCTATTACTTGTTTCGTTTTGTGTGCAGTGTGCAGTGATGAACCCCTTCTTTTAAAATTTCATTGCTTAATATATTGTTTTGGTGATATTTTATTTTAATTTTTTCTTCAGAATTTTGTTGACCAAAGTAACTGAATAACAGTTGTTTATTGCTCAGAATTTAATTGTTCCTAACTAATTCTTATAATCCTCTCTGCTTAATGGAATATTGATTATATGGTGTATATATGAGTCTAAGGCTGCATGTTTTATTTGATTTGATTGATTAGGTTTTCTAGATATTTTGTATGCGAATTTATTCAATAAAGCTGCTTGCTCTATTTCCATTGTGAATTGAATATTGTTATTGATGTTGTTGAGGTATTTAAAAATTGATTTAACTCTCTTTTTGTGCCAGTTCATATATTCATAAGATGTCATCGTCCACCAAAAGTAGGCATTAGAAAAAAAAAGAAGAGTTTTTCAAAATGTGCCATATATAATTCTGGGGAGTAGTGGCAATAACGGTGAACCCATTGATAGACCTTTTTTCTGGAGGTAATATTAGTTGTTGAATGTGAACTAATTTTGGTTCAGACAGATGTATAACAGAGATAATATTTATTCATGATTATGTATATCGGATTCTCTTAGCTTTTGTTGTAGAATCGTTTTTACCTCTTCTACTAACATGCTTTTTTGTGGTATAACTAAAGCCTAAGTAATAGGCAAATAATTATTTTATAATGTTTCACCAAGAGATAAGTGAGAAATAAGTCCTGAGCTTTATTCATGAATTCCAATTATTTTCTTATTGAGAATTTAAATGTGCCTGAAATAGCTTCAGTATAAGATTGTAGATAGGCAAATAATTTCATTGTATATAAGCAGCTAATTGTAGGGATAGGGATTTGGGTTTATGTTATTTCGGTAGACCATATAAAATTGGAGCTACTGGATTACGGATGGAGTGTTCTTCAATGTCTGTGTTACTTGTTTTTAAAATTTGCTTACTGGGGTTATTGTCAGTTTGGTGAAGGTGGTATTATCTAGGAATTCATTTAGGATATAAAGACATAAAATGTATTAAAATCCTTTAGTTCGTTGTAGAAAATTAAATAATAAATTTAAAAATACGAAAACATTTCGTGAATCTACAACAATGAGTCTTACTAAGACTACAAAACAAATTAATTTGAAACAACTACTTCTCTAGCTAATACTTCGACAGACATTGAATAATACAAATTAATTTGGGTGTTACAAATCAAGACACATTCATCTTTTTTCATGATTGTGATTATGTTTCCTTTGTCCGTCTTGGAAATAATTAAATCTTTGGATCACATTTTGTTTTAATTGATTTAATTCTGTTGCTTTTGATCTCCGGTGGCATTGAAGTGACTTGGAAAAGGTTAGTGAAAATAATCTTTTCTATTTGGCATTCTATTTTTGCTGATGTAAAACGATTTCTGATTCAATAGAGATTCATATTTGTGTCTTAAGTTTTTTTGGATGTGGGGAGAATTGCAGTCTTCTCTCCATTAGTGGTGTATTCCCTTCATTGGTGAAATCAATATTCTACAGGTTTTTTTTGCTCTCAGAATTTTTTTTATTATAGATTGGTGGACAGTTATTTCTTGATTTTGTTTCAGTTTATTAAATTTCTTCTTTTAACACAATAGTTCATGTATGATGTTAACTATTTCATTTGTTTGAGAAAAGAAACAATCAAATGTAACGTCGCAATGATTTAATTTAATAAATCTATGTGGATAACTTAGGTATTGTCCTAAATCGAACCCTCTTACATACCATTTGTGGTTCTCTAGTTTAAGCCAATAAAGCGTTGCTTTCTTGACCCATTTTATTACTTCTATTGATTTATTTGCATTAAAGTAAATAAGAATTTCTTAAATTTCATATTTAATTTATTGACTGTGAGTCAATATAAATAAATAATATTACAACACTATCCCAGAAACTAGATAGAAGAAAACTGTTACTTTCATGCAACAAAGTATGCAAAAGTAATGAATTTTTATGTAATGTGCCGTGCCCCTTAAAATTGTCGTGTCCCCTAGTGTGCACACCTGTTGTGCATAACAAGATATATTTTTCATTACATCATAATAATTAATTTTGTATGAGGGAACATAATTAACTGTATATTTTTTAATTGATTTAAAGTTAATATAATTTAATCATAACTATTCAATTAAAATTAAAATTAGAGTTACATACAGGAGAAAAAGAATATAAGTTTTTATTTTTATTTATTACTAGTATTGTCGATGGATGTATTTATGTTGAATAAATGAAGTACATTTTTGATAGAACTTGTGGGTATTATAATTCCTCATGCACACCTTCTTAATTTACAAACGACTTGGTTAATTTGGTGAACCAATTCACCAAAGGAAAAAGAGTACTTGCTGTTTAAAATTACACAGAAACACTTCACGCATACTTGGAAAGGTAATGATTTAAATGGAGGAAAAGAAATGAAGAATAATACATATAGTTTATTAGGAAACTCGTGCAACTTGCAAAAATGTACTTTCTCCACATTAAGCTAAATTATTATTGTTTAAATTATTTCTATACATATAATAAATATTTTCTTTTTTTGTATTTTAGTACGGTTCAGATGAGTTTGGTCATGACCCGCCCAGGTTCACGTCCCCGACGACGGGTGCCGGGTACTACCTTGGTGGAGACGGTACGCCGGGTTCCGTTGCCGAGTGGCCCAACTCGTACAGCACGGCGTACCCCGTTTACGAGCAGTATGGCCTCACTACAGAAACAGAGGGGCAGGGATTGCCCCCGATGTCTTCATTCCGTGCCAATGGGACCCCGGCCACCACGGCGCCGCCCACGAATCCCCCTTATGCACCACATACAGACGGCATTAATAAAGCATTAGGCGCGGTAAGTATTTTACTTTATTTATCAAACAATATAAAGTCAAATATATTTATTAGGTTGTCGATAAAAACGCTTGTTTTTATTTTTCTCCGACTAGTTTAGACATATGACATTCTCAAGGAGATATGTACCAAATGTATAAATTTGTTTCCATTTATACAGATTAAAGGCTGGTAATAAGGTCAGTCGAGATGGGCAAGTTTAAAATTTCTTCAAAACTAGTTTGAGTAAAAACCAATCAGACAAATCCCAGCTCCTAATTCCCAATCACCCTAACAAAAATTCTCCACATAATGTTTTCATTTCCCAAACAATTGTTTCTAATTCTATAAAATACCTGGGCATCACCATTAAAACTGAATTTCAAAAAGCACATAGTTTCCAACAAAAAAGAAATTATTATCGGGACCAAAATTTCAGAAGCTTAACTTTTTAAAAAGATGGCATATCTATAAAAACAGCCATAAAAATCTACAAAATAGTTTGTTGTCCTCTATTTGGCTATTGTAATATGCCTTTCTCTAACTCCTGCAACCTCACTATCCATAATAACAAAGTTAGCAAGCGATCTTCCTTAAGAACTTTCCTAAAATATCTTTAATCCTCTGCATAATCCTTTCAACCCACATCTATATGATTCTACCATTAATGAACGTCTTCTATACCTAAGTAAAAATTTTCCAAAATTCCCAATCCAAAATTCAAAATCCCTTTACTCACTACATTTAAATACTTAACATCACATCATCCATCATCAGAGATAGACTGAGACTGACAAATCCAAAACGACAGACCTTTGATCGATAACCATTTAATATTAATATACAGGGTGACTGACGAAAAACCTTTGGTGCTGTATCTCGCTTATTTTTTATCCGATTTTAATAAATAAAACATCAAATTAAACCATTTTTAAAAGACTTTAATAGGAACTGAACTGTTATTTTTTCTTGCACCCAGTTTTTGACAAAAAACGATCAACATTTTTTTTTTTAATTGCACTGTATATATATTTTTATTGATTCGAAAGGAGATTTTTTTTCTGAATATAAAATTGTAGACAAATTTATCCATACATCAAACTTAAGTCGAGAAATTGAGGATTAAAAAAATAAATAAAAAGTCAAGTATCCATTGTAAACAATATACAGACCCTATTTTAAATGTCAAAAGTAACAGTGACAGCCATTAATACTATACTGCAACGATTTTTAATTATTTCATAATTAAAATGTTGCAAAATTTCAAACACTATTAGAATTTTATGCTTTTACAGAAATCGTTTTTCAGTTTTTGAAATCTTGCAACATTTTAATTATGAAATTATTAAAAATCATTGCAGTATTGTACCAATGACTGACACTGTCACTTTTGACATTTGGAATAGGCTCTGTATATTGTTTACTGTGGGTACTTAATTTTTAATTTTTTTTTAATCCTCAATTTCTCGACTTTGGTTTGATGAATGGATAAAATCGTTTACAAATTTAGATTCAGAAAAAAATCTCCTTGCGGATCAGTACAAAATATATATACAGAGCAATTTGAAAAAAAAAAGTTGATCGTCTTTTGTCAAAAACTGGATGCAAGAAAAAATATCAGTTCAGTTCATATTAAAGTCTTTTAAAAATCATTTAATTTGATGTTTTATTTATTCAAAACGGATCAAAAATAAGCGAGATACAGCACCAAAGGTTTTTTGTCAGTCACCCTGTATATGATTGTATTTTTGTTTTAAGATATTGTATATATAAACAATCAGATTTTTTTATATGTATATGTAGTGTATATTTTTGATAAATAATAGTATATTATGACAATTTGTAATAAATTTTATGTTTTATTTATTTAATTACATCTTTGGTCTTCTTTCTTAAAAAAAATTAAATTATTTCCTTTAGTGAAACCTAAAAAAAATCATTTGCTTTAATAATTTAGCATAGTTGAAATTTTAAATTCATTTTAAATGTTTTTTTTTTTTTAGATATACCCAATAGCAGAACAAGCCAGCGCCAGTAGTTATAGTTCCGCCCCATCTACACCAGTCAGTTCACCGCCACCACTAGCCCCGTCAGGGTGGCTGGCGAACCACAATGCCTCACATTCGCCACACTACACGCAGGCAGTCACGAACAGTGGAGCACCTCAGGGTTTACACATGGTAAGAACACCATCACACGTGCTCATGTTACCATTTGAATTAGCAGAAGATGTGTTTTTTTTTATTTTCTTTTGACTGAGTTTTATTTGATTTGATAAAATCGGCTTGTTCAGTAGACTAGTAGCTCCATCCACCCCCTTTTTTCATTTCGTACACTTTCTTTTTGCATGGTGTTTATTTTTTGTTTTGTGAAGCCCCCCGCTCCCGAAGCCCAACGTTTAGATGATGCCATCGGCTTCCTAAGGACTCACGCTGAAGTAAGTCTGATTTTTGTACATATGTCAATTAGTTTAGAAATGTACAAGTACTTTTATAATTATTTAAGTTGTACTTTGAATGTGTATAAATGAATTATTTAAAATGTTAAATCATTTATTAACAAATAATATACAAGAGTGCTTATAAAAATGATTATAATTTGTGAAGAAGTATTTTTTTGCTTCTTTATAATACTAAATGTAGTTGTTAAAGAATGGAATCATTATGTAAATTATTATTAAAGTAAAGAAAATAATTAACTGCTTTATATTACTTTTTATTTTATTTTACTGTGTTCGATTACATTGTAATGATTATCAAGTATCGGGTATTATATTTTTTGATTATTAAACTACAATGCAATTTATATTAATTAATTATTTTCTTTATTCTAATATTGAAATAGTTTCGAAGTTGACCCCTCAAAGATTCAAGAATTAGGCCTATATTTTTTTTACAAGAAAATGTTATATTCTCTCTATAATGATGCAACACACAAATAAGAACAACTAATTGTCACATCTAGTTCTGGAAATAGTCCTGTTTTATTTTGTAACATTTATTAAACACAGTTATGTGCACTATGTTTGATATATCATGGATTTCAATAACACGAACATAACCTTCAATTTAGGACTTAGGTCGGCATGCATGTTCATAGATTTTATTAAAAGGAACTAAAGGAATAACTACTTTTGATACATGATAAAAGATTAGTATACTCAGCCATTATTTAAATTAAAATTTGGCCAACTAATCTCTATTATTTTACTTTCTGCATATACTATATTCTTCTACAATTGTGAACTGGATATTTACATATCCTATTTCAACATGGTCTTATACATAATACTCTTGAATAAGAAAATGGTGTACATGGCATTTTAATTTATATTATATTTCAAAATTGTCTTCTACAATTACAGGTAAAAATTCTTAATTAGTCGACAAAATGTAAATCTGAAAATATTTGATTAATCAAATTATTGTTATTATCTTTTTTATTATTGTTGTTATTGGAGAATTTCAAATGCGGATGTCATCAATGCCATTAGTATAATAAATATTATGTGGAAATATATGAAAGTGACTAAGCTTGAATATTTAATCTTTGTGTGCAATGTCAAAACTACTAGTTTATGTATTATGGTTATGTATTATATAATTTAAAACCTGAATAATTATTTATAATATATCAAATTATCTAAATTTTACATTGCTGATAAATTAATGTTTTAAAATTCACTTTTTCTAATTTACAAGTAATTGCTTTTAGGAGAAAATAAATTAGTTAGTTATCCCGATGTGTCTAATATATACTCTCACTGTTGAATCCTTGGGTTAACTTTACTGTTTTTACTCCAATGAATCATATCAGACTCTAGTATATATTCGTATTGTAGTAAATGACTATTGGTTTTCACAAAATTTAGGCACTTATTGCTTAAAAGAAATGTTAAAAAAATTTCACACTAAATTAATTAATTTTTTTTTGCTTTATTACCCTAGATATTTGTTGAATTTTTGGCATCTATATGAGTCAATACATAATTCAAAGTGCAACTTATCTATTAAAACAGTAGTTTTTTTTTAATCATTAAAGTGGGTGTAAATTAAAAGTGTTAATTGTATAGGGTACGCGGATGGAAGAAAGACTGGACGATGCCATAAATGTGCTCCGAAATCATGCAGAATCACAGCTCGGTATGGGATTGCCACCGAGTTTAAGTGGCCCACAAATGACCTCCCTGAGCGGGTACGCACCAGCCCCACCTGAAACACACCTAGTGGATTCCATCAAAGTGGAACGAGCCACATACAATAGCAGTAAGTCACTGTACCCCCGTTAATTTAGTGTAATGACAGTGTTTCCTTACAGAGAAACGTAAAGAACCCCCAGATAGTGACACCAAACCCTCGAGTTCTGTAGAAAGTGTAGCAAATTCGACGAGCGGTGGTGCAGGTTCCAAAAACAACAAACGTGCCAGGAGATAGTAAGTTTAAATTGGATTCATTGAAGTTTTGTTTAACATGTGTATGTAAAAGTGAGTTGTTCTGTAACAATAAATTGTTTAGTGCTACTGATGAAGAAGAAACAGACGATCCCGGAAACAAGGCCGTACGCGAGAAAGAGCGCAGACAAGCCAACAATGTCCGCGAACGGTATGTAATGGCACGCATTTTTACACCACCCCTTTACTCTCTAAACCTAACCTTAAAAATAAAACTACAGGGAATGGCCCACATTCACCAGTGCATATGTTATGCAAAATCACATTTTGTATAACATTGATGCTTGCGAATCGGCCACCCTATCCCACTTGTTAAAACGAGGTGAAAAAATAAACTGCCATATATTCTCCAAAATAATCTAGTGCACTTTGAATATGGGCCATCTCTCTCTAGAAAAGGCGTACGTTAAGGTATATTAAAAACCCTGACCAAACTTTCTCTGCGACCAATTGAGCGTGCTATTACATAAAAAAAGCATTCGTTTATTGTTACAATAACGACTCGGTGCTGTTACTTTCTTTGAACAAAGTACTGACAACCTATCCGTTAGTTGTTCCAGTGCAGATGAAACGGAAGAGGGTGACTTAGATCCCGATATTAAAGCTCAAAGAGAGAAGGAACGGAGGCAGGCTAATAATGCCAGGGAAAGGTGCGCTTTCTTATCATTTCTTTTTTATTTTCTCGTTAATTTAAATTTTTGCTATGGCCTATATTCATATGTACTTTTATTATTGTTATTGTAAAAATGTTTGTAATTGGCGTTTTTGTTTATTTATGGTGCAGGATACGGATCCGTGATATAAATGAAGCGCTAAAGGAGCTGGGTAGGATGTGCATGGCCCATTTAAAGACCGACAAACCTCAAACTAAGTTAGGTATTCTGAATATGGCTGTAGAGGTTATTATGACGTTAGAACAACAAGTTAGGGGTGAGTACTAAATTAACATATAAATTAAATTAACCATACGTATTTTGTTAATTTATTAAAGAGTAATAAAAATGTTGTTACAGTTGAAAACAAAATATACATTAATTTTTATTTAAAAATTGAATTGAATTGAATTGAACTATATTTGTCCATTTTCATTAAAATAATTATTTTGGTTTTATTAATTAGATTTGGATGTAATGTATTAAAAAGCACAAATTTAAAGGAAGTGAATTAATAAAATGTAAAATGGAAAAGTAAATTTTAAATTAGACTAATTTTTGGAATAAGGAAAAGTGTAAATTAGTAAATCTAAGAGGTAATTAAGACTCTAGTTAGAACGATTAATCAACTTCTCACTTAACCCGTGGTGAAACATTTTTATGTTAATAAAAGGATTAATTAAGCACTTGGTTATGTTATCTTTATAACCTAAACTGTGTAAAGTAAGTGAATTCTAACCAATGTTTTAATTATTGACATTGACACAAAACGTCACGTCACATAAATATTCTCATATAATATGAGCATAAAGAAGCCAGCAATGGCTAAAATATTGTCTGAATAGACAAAATATACCACTGGTGAGGATGCCTTCATCTAGTATTATGGGTCTGAGTGGAAGAACACCCCGTGAACTCCGCCCGCATGTCTTCTGCTCCAAATTGCTAAGTGTTTATATTATAAATTTATATAAATTATTAGAACATTATTTTTAAGTAGACATGTAAAGCAAAATAAATAAATAAATAAATAAATAATTATTAAACTAAAATTCTTCACCACGTAACTCATTCAAAAATAAAAATAATCTAAGAGGTCTTAAAAAGATTAATCAATAGATTACTAAATAAATTTATTAAAATATACTATACAGGGTGAGTTTTTTTCGATGTTCTCTATGGGGATCTTGGAAACTATAAGAGATAGAGAAACGGTTAAATGGGGAAAGAAGTGTAGATTTGCGAGACGAATAAAATTCCACTTTCAAAGTTTTCAAAAAAGTCAAGGGTAACTAGATATTTTGAAAAAAGTAAAAAGTGTCAATTTTTTCAAATCTTTATATCTCTATTATTATAACAGATAGAAAAAAACTGTAAAGGACAAAGTTTTAGATAACTTTATGCAGATTAATAAAAAATAATCTATTATTATAAACAACTGCAATTGTTTTACTTTCATCTTTTTCATGGCTACCCATTTTTTATTTATAATAAAATTAAAAATGACTATAACTCACTTATTTTTAGAAATAACTATGTCGTTTGTCATATTGGATTAAAGAGAAAAAAATTACCTTTTGAATGAGGCCATAGCCAACTATGGTTTCCATTAAAAAAAATGTAAGTTTGCATCATATCTCGGAAAATAATGGCGATAAAAATTTTCTGATTATTTTTTATTAATCTACATAAAATTATCTAAAACTTTGTTCTTTACAGTTTTTTTCTATCTGTTATAATAATCGAAATATATTGATTTGAAAAAATTGACACTTTTTACTTTTTTCAAAGTATGTAGTTACCCTTGACTTTTTTGAAAACTTTGAAAGTGGAATTTTATTCGTCTCGTAAATCTACACTTCTTTCCCCATTTAACCGTTTCTCTATCTCTTATAGTTTCCGAGATCCCCATAGAGAACATCGAAAAAAACTCACCCTGTAGATGTACAATTTAAATAACAAACAATATAATTGAGAATTAATCAATCTGCTTCATATTTTATACAATTTAAACTTATTTTTTTGTTGATGTTAAATTAGAACTGTATTGAAGGAGACACGAGAAGTCATCATGTCTCCACGAGAAGTCATCGTGTCTCCTTCTTCATTATATTCAAGATGTACCACAAAGTAAACGCCTCCACAATTAGCAGTATAAAAAGATTGAAAAACTATTATAAATTTGAAGTGAAAAGTGAATTATTTATATTAAATGTGTGATATTCATATTTTGTGAATTGAACAAAAATAATCTAATTTTGTTTATATTTTGTTTTAGAACGAAACTTAAATCCAAAAGCTGCGTGCCTGAAGAGGCGGGAGGAGGAGAAGGCCGAAGACGGCCCTAAGCTAGGACCGGGACCACACCACATGCTGTCGACGTCTCACTACCCCACCATACCTGTGCGTACCGTCGCCCATCGTTAACCATAATCGTGTTTAATAAGGGTGTCTTGTTGCAGGGCCCGCCGCCGAACTTGCCACACAATCCGGGCCAGCCGCAATAGCATTGCTAACGGCGCAGCGTCCCGTCCCCCACCACACACAGAACCCCATCCCCGCCCCTGAGAGAGCTCCAAAATGTACATATACACACGTTCGTACAAACGGCATTCATTCTCATCGCATCAGACATCATGCATATAAACTATATTATATTTTTTTAAAAAAACATTCAGTAGTGATACTGTAATTTACGTTTAAATTTTTATTAATTGTAACGATTCGTTATGGAAGGGAGAGAGAAAGAGAGGGATAATGTGAAATTGTTGCTGAGGGCTTTACTACTAAACGAAACGGCGTGCGGTTTGCACACGCATAAACACGTCTCTCTATTATTATTATCGTTATAATTTTACGCAAGTGCCAAATGATGCTTCTGTAGATCTCGTAGGTCCACTAAATGTTTCACGAACAAAATGTCGTTGCCATTTTTTAATTTTAAATAAAGACACGCCGCTAAAAGGGTGCAAACCGCACGCGCCTGGGCCACCGTACACCACTTTCGACTGCCGCGGGAATCTTTATTTTACATTCCAAAGGAATGTTGAGGAGTTAAGTTGAAAAGAAATCATTTGTTACTCTAGTACACAACATGAGAAATATTTTAGTTGACTATAACCACGATTGTAGATCGCTTTATTCTAAAAATTAATTAGTTCTCTGGTGCTTTGACCAAAACTTGGCTCCTAAAAGTATTATTTCATTATTGTAGACAAGTAACTCATATATGTTTCACTCTTTTAATTTTATTCTTTATACAATCTTATTTATCAACTCAATATTCGAAACAAAAAATTGAAGAATTTAATTATAATATATACTCTAAAATCATTGATCTCATTCAATTTAATATAACATAAATAGAAAATTTAATTTTATGAATGCATTATTGCTCTTGTTTATTTCGTTTTAACATCTATTTCTTATTCTATAAGTTTTATTAAAATTTTTTTGTTTTTACTTGATGCTGAACATTAAAAAAAATAGCTGCATATATTAATTCCTTTTTTGGAAATTTCTCTAGAAATTAGAATAGCATTAGAAAAATCAATTTAATAATAATTTTTACACAATTTTAAAGTGTTTCCTTTACATCCCCATTATTCAACAATGTTCAGCTTTAATTCTACACAAAGTCTATTTAATTAAAAATTTAATTGTTAGTTTAATGGTAACAAAACTTATTCCTTGAGTGTGCTGTTTAAACACAGAGAAATATATACTTACCATTAAATAATCAATGAATTATTTATTTATACTGTATAGAGAAGTTATTTCTTAAATAATTCTTTGCTATCTTCAGAAATTAATAAATTTCCTTAATTATGTATATATACTATATAGAGAAGTTAGTTAATTTCTTAAATAATTCTCTGCTATACTCAGAAATTAATAAATTTAATTAATTAATTTTTGAAACTTTGGATATAAATATCATCACTAAATTCTGATTTATTTTTGATTTATAAAAATGTTAATGATTAATTTTACACAAAATGATTGAAATAGTTATTTTAGGTAAAATTGTTTTCATAAGCAATTACTAATTTGCTGAAGACTTTAAACTTAATAAATTATATTTTCATAATAGTCTTTATCAAACTAGTTAATTCGTTAAAAACTATAAAGTCTCTTAATGAATGGGAGCTAATAACAAGTTCAAACAAAACTTTTCATTTTCACCATGACATTACTTTTAGCGAATGAAGTAAAAATCGTTTTGCATGCGAAATATTTTCCACTGAATTCCTCAACCTGAACATTTTAAAATTCATGCCGTCGATAGTCGTGCACGAAGGGAGCCCAACAAGTGAGCGCCAGTATTCCGACTCTGTATATAGTTCAAATCGACCTCGAGCTAGCACCCATGCGGACATGTTATTGTAAATTTAAGGTTACGTTTTATTTTGGAGGTTATTTGTCAGCACGTTGCTAGCCCGAGGTATCTCTGAAAGAATGTAATTTCTACTTAAATAAGTTTCTTAGGCTTAAGAAACACGAGTGCAACTATAAAAGAAGCTAAGTACGATGATTGTAATGGATTTTAAATTTATTTTTACATGTTAAGTTATAAATAATTTTAGTTTACACGTATATTTAAGCATAATTTTATTTCCTAGATTAATCAATAGGAATGTAATATTTTAGATTCTTATTTTTTTTTTAGTGAATACTTATTTATATTATTGTTTTTAATCATTGTTGGAGGATTTTCCTGCGGCGGTTTACGCTCATAAATTTTTAAAAAGCCGCTTATGAACAAAACGAAGAAATGTATACAGTATTAAGATAAGCAACAATAATTACAATTAAATACCGCTGGCGGGAGATCCGCAGTTCGTTGTAAAAATTTTATATTCTCAAAATCCATTAGCTGGAAGGCATAGTATATTGGAACGAGACCAGTGTTGATTATTTTATTTTATTTTTTTTTAATTTCGGCAGGATTAACGTGATTCTTTGGCAGCAGCACCGGCAGCCATCCATTATTCGGATATTGGTGCGCACACGCGTGATCGGGGAGGTAGGAGCGCACATTCGCCACGCCCCCACATACACGGATTTTATAAATTGTTTGAACTTGTCGTGAGATTATATTTTTGTAGATGACGGCGACCGCGATTGCCTCCCCGATCCAAAGACAAAAAACCCAGCTCTGTTTCTTCGGTTTTCTAGACGAGAAGCCCACTCAGAGCCAGAAAGAGAAACAATACAAATCCCTGTAAAGCTTATATTGAAGATTGTATAAACATTTTAAGCGAATGTGTTTTTACGTATATTATAAAGAAAAAAGTATATAAGATAAAAATATTGCGTGATGAAGATATAAGTTAGGTAATTCATCTAGACATTCAAATGATTATCAACTATATGTAATATACAATACGTACATAATATACTATGTGCCATTTTTCCATAAAAAATTGTTCTGAGTTTTAATGTCCTATGTTATATCTCCAGTGTTGTAATTTTTATGACCTGTAATCCTTGAAGCCCATTGCATGGTAGTCCAAAATTTACTTAAATTAGGTAATGTAATATTATAGAATACTTAAAGTAATATGCGATAAAAACATCGGATAAACTAATAAGACAAGAGAGGTTTTGGAAGGTTAACTAAAACAAAATTGATTTTATTACTTACATCATTTGCATACATCATAATGCATTAATTGGTGTTTTTTGTCGATGTTGTGACCATGTGGTATGTTGAAGTTTCAACAAACGTGTTGCTTGGAATTAATCAATTTATTAATTTAAATAGAAAGTCATTTAAAAAAATTATATTTTTCAACAAAATACTTGATCTTTAATGATAATACATTGACAATAGCCACTAGTGACTTATCGTTCTATATTTGAATTGAATTTCATTTGTTGATATTAATGGCTGCTTTGATTTTCTTTATTTTATTTCCGTTTTTATATGCTAATGTTGTAGATTATTAATAGACTGCTCATTGCAATCTGGTTTGATATTTCAATGTATGTTAGTGATGGGCACAAATGGGTTATAGCAGAACTAGAGATAGTAACAGTAAGGCATATTTGGTCTGTATCTGTAATAAGATGGGTGTCTGATACCTTTTCCCATTGGTATATTAATAATTCAGGACAATAATTTAAAGTAATATGCTCATTTACACATGTGTAAGTACATAAATAACACTGTGGTGGTCGAAAAAATGAGCTGTAAATGTTAACAACAATTAAGGAAAATAATGATGGTGTTACTAAATTCTTAGAAGTTAATTTTCTAGCCTATACATTGTGCAAAACAAGTATCTTCTCTTGACAACTGCAGAAAAAATATATAATACTTGTTTTGTTCATGTCAATTAATAAATTTTTCTTTGAGTCTAGAAGAAACATTAAACTTTATTTTTAATTATATTAAAAGCATTTTATATATTTCACATTTACACCTTGAAAATAATAATTATTACCACAGTACAGGTAAGTGTTTTGAAAAAGTTACGAATAAATTCCATTACTTTTATATTTTCCTCTATGTCTTTTTGATAATATGCTATTATGAAGCCATTGACATTTTTTATGTAAAATCGATTTTCCCAAGAAAATTAAATTTTTATTAAAAAAATTGATAAAATTTAAAAGTATCTGTCAGTAATAATAATAATACTATATAAGTGTGGGAGTATGTGTTTGTATGAAGGAGAGTTTTACCATCATTCTTTTTCATTCCTACGCACAAATATTTACAACAATGTTTATCTCTGAATTCAAGAGAAATGCTCCGGAAGTATAAATTAGCCTCTAGAGGAGTTTATTTCTCTACTGTGTTTCTTTATAGTCCGTATGGTGGGATAAGGATAAAAGAAGAATATACTTCTTTGCGGCTGGTTGTCTGGTGTAATAGGTTAGGAGAAGGGACCGCCGTCCTTAGTTAAAACTTTACCTTTCTTTTGGTCAACTACTGGGCTACTTTTTGTAGCAACTGGCGTCTTGGATCCTCTTGGCGCATTCTGCTCTGCCAACTGCATGGGTTATTTTTTGTTCTTAGTCAGCACAGAAGCTGGTGTTTTTTCTCCACAACCTTTCTAGGTTTTTTTGCTGGTGCTATCTTTCTTGCTTTTGAATATTAGTGGGTTCGGAGTCTTGAGGGCTTTACGTTTCGTTCCTTTTCTATTTTTTAGCTGTTCTTCATCTTTGCACAAAGATACCTCAGGGCCATTAGGATTGTCTTCTGTCATTCAGACTGGTGGCTTTACTCTTTTCCATAGCTATAGCGTTCTTGAGTTCTTTCCTTTTCCTTGGCTGGTAGACGGTACTTTCCCTTATCTACACGTCATAAAAATCAGAGTGTAGATTTACCCCTTTTCTTATTAAAGCCACCTGATTCTAATTTTTGGCGAACTATTATAAACATTTTGTACAGCCCGACAGATAAAATCCACAGAATTCCTAAAAACTCGTTCTTATAAAATATAATTAATTTTTTGTCGGTGCTCTTCGATTTGGGAGTAAAGGAGACGCTGGTCATCTTGCAGATGATTTCGAGCTCGGGATGTAGGCTGTGGTAGAGCTGCGTCCTGATCCGTGTCGTTTTCATTTTGCCATCATCGGGTGACTATCTGGGTGAGGCTTTCGGTTCTACCGAATTTTGGCTACTCCTGGGGCTCGTAGCGCTCTTGGTGCGAGTTGGTGTCCGAGGCGTCGTAGCCGCAGCAGAACTACTACTGGAGGCATCTGAGGTGGTACTTTGTGCTTCCTGAAGTGCATCAGCAGCTGGCCTTTTGGCGGGCTAGGTGACAGGGGCAGGGTCCGTTGGCGCCGGGACATCGGCTTCGTCCGTTTTCGAGGCAGCAACGGGTCGTAATGGTTGTTGCCCAACTGGTGGGCGAGCTGGCGTGCTGCTTTCCACCGTTACTGTTGGATACTGTCGTATTCGTGGAAGCTGAAGCAGTCGGTGGGTACTTAGTCACTATAACAGCAGCACTTGTGCTACTCATTGTCGGCACTGTGGGTTAATTTGATTCACAGTAATAATAAATTAAAATAAGTAGCAATAAATGCAAGTTGTGGTCACAACCAAACTAGCGATAAAGATGGGTTGCTGGTCCGTGTCTGGTATCTGATCTGATGGGCAATTGGTACTATTCGATATTCTTATACAATTAATAACACTTTAAAGTGACAGGGACAATGGAATAAACTAACAATATCACTTATATATACTACCATAATTAAAAACATTGCGGAAGGACCACGTGGTCTATAGCCAATTATTACTGTTATTAAGAAGAAACGAATAGTAGAGATTAATTTAAAAATACTAAATTTTGTGAATACTAATGTAAAAACTCATTAAAATGTCAGTTTATTATTTTAATAATTGGACTAAATAAATGATCGATTACTTATAATCGAAATTTTCATCTTAGAGCTTTCTTTTTAATAGAAAATCTGAAGAGTTTTTGGTAATTCTAAACATGATAAGAAACAGTCGGTATACAGTCCTGTAATTGAAACTGCCTGAAAATTAAATTAATTCTATAGTTACTACTAAACATTAATAGTATTTTTTATGATTAAAAAAACAATTGGTATTTTCTCTCCGACTAAACCATAGTGTTTTTTTAATCATAAAATTAATTTAAAAATGTTTCACCACGGGTTAAATGAGAAGTTAATTCAATGTATACTAAAGTGCCATTTATAGTAGTAGTGTTTTGGTTATCGACCACATGGTCCTTTCGCTGTGTTATTTGTGTATTTGTAAATGAGCTTGTTACTTTAAAGGATCGCGCCCCCCGTCACTTTAAAGCACCATTAATTGTACCCCAATGGTGAATGGTACCGGTCACCCATCCAACTGCTGACCCGAACTAACGTTGCTACAATCTGGCTAACCCTAGTTCGGTCGAAATAGTATTTATGAAACTTATGTATGAAACGATTTAAAATTTTTGGTACATTCTTATTCGAATTTTCTTCTGCCAGATGTAACAAACTTAGTTTAAGACAAAAACCTAATCAATTGTGTCAAACATGATACGATTTAATAACCATAATATGCTTATATGTAGATAGATAGATAGTATTTATTATAAACTATAATAACAATTTTAGCCAACAGATACAAATGAACCTTGATATCAGTAGGTACGACAAAATACAAAAACCGCTGAGCATCTACGAAATCGTTTCGAGTGGTGTAGAGAACGATTGATTTGGGATATAGTGTTTAGTGACGAATCCAGAGTCAGAAGACGACGTGGTAAAAGAAGAAATCCATAATCCTTTCGTGTCGAAAGGCACGTTCATCACACTGTTGGGGATATGGTATATGGTGGCATTGCTCTAGGTTACCTTTAATTTTCGTTAGAAGCAGCATGACCCCTTAGCGTTACATTGAAGAAATTCTGTAACCTCATCTCCTACCCTATCTTCAAAAATTGCTAAATCCAACTTTTCAGCAGGATAATGCTCGCCTACACATTGCAAGAGCCACAATGAACTTCTTTGAGCACGCTGAAATCAATTTGTTGCCCTGGCCACCGAGATCACCGGATTTATCTCCAATTGAGCATGTGTGGGATATTATGGACCGAAGACACTTTAATTTGCAGCATTCTCCTCAAACTCTAGAAGCACTTCGAAATGCGTTAGTAATTGCTTGGAATGAGATAATCTAGGAGGGCATCACTTAATTAGAAGCTCACACATTATTAATGTTTTTTTTTTCAAAAGTTTGTTAAATCGAAGAGATATTTTGTTCATTTGTTTGCTATGTTTTCCCATACAATTCTACAAAATAATATGAAAATAAAATGATTTATACTGGGTGTTCGGATTTCTATGTCATTTAGTATATTTTTGATTTTATTTTTCATAATGAAAATTGAATTTTTAGAAATAAAATAAATGTGTTAAAATTATAATCTATAAAAGTAGATTAAATCTTCTAACTGCTGTATCTTAACTTTTCAGTAATAAGTTATACGAGCTTTCAAGATTCTATTGAATTTTGTATCCAGCTTTCGAAAATACGAGTTTTCAAATCTTCCAAAGATTTGGTTTAATTTTATATATCCACTTCTCTTTAGATGGCTCAAGGGCCAATTCAAGATTAGCCTTCAATTGTTCCTATTCATCTGATCCAACGTCTCAAAAAAGTGTGGTTTAAGTGTTTGCGAAACCCACAAGCTATCATTAATAAGGTAGGTTATTAATAAAAAGATTCTGTAAATCACTTTCAATACTCCACAGACATATAGTCCATCCGTTGGATCTTCCGTCCTACGTCACAAACTATCGCTACAAAAAACGAGGAAAGTTTTACAGTGCGTTCTTTTTCTAATGCATTTGGTTTACTTTATCGGACTGAATGTTTTTGTGTCGTTTCTCGAAGCGATATTTTATGACGTACGACGGAAGATCCAACGGACAGACTATAGCTAGTTTCAACACCTTGTCTTTTATGTATCGCCTATTTCACAAACGTAATAACCCTGCGGATGGGGGTTAGGATACATCCGCTGCTCAGTCAGCAAGTCGTAAGAGGCGACTACCGGCTTTAGTCGGTTAAGTCTTAAACCATAAGTGCTAATTGTTTTACTTGATTTTAATTAGCGGCCTGTCCTTCGTTTATGGGTTTCGTTGGCTTGTTTTATCTACTTGCCCGTTTGCAGTGCGTTGCGGCTGCGCTTACCAACACACTGCACATGAAATATGTCAATTCCCTAATGCACAATTTTTTCCCCAAAATCAGACAGAAACGACCAAGGCCGCTAAACCCAGAACTTATAATTGGTTAAAATTTAAATTATTAAAATGGAAAATTAAAGTTATTAGAAATTCTCGCCATTTGTTATTAGTAAAATTGTTAATGATGTTATCCATGTGGGAAATATCAAAAAGATCGTGATGGAACTTTAATGGTTACTACTGGTAGTAAATAACAGAGTAACACATCTATATCTTGGCAGTAGAAACACACAGATCTTATAAAGAATAAAGAAACTAAAACACTTACTCTGTTTCACCAGATCGGACAGTGTAAATTCTTGTCCCTTTACTCTAGGAGCTTTAATATTCAGCGTCTTACGATTAGTGAAAGGTACCACAGTTTTATTAGGAAAGACATTTAAACCTTCCCTCAGGCACCATTTTGCTATGGTATTGTAGATATCTTGGACTGGGGACGATATTTATCCCTTATGACAATTGCTATGCCGTCGGCATAACTTTGCGTACTTATTGTACTTTTGTTGACCAAGGCGCCTTGCTCTCTTTATACCTGCGCTGTTCTTACGGTTTTGGAGTAAGGCCTTGTTCCATCTTATTGTGGGTATGCGATAAGAAGGTCTAATGCGTGCGATGAGACTGGACTGGCATGATGCAGAACATATTTTCGGGCACTTAGAACTTCTGAATCTGATTAAACCAGAAGTGATTATTGACTGACGCCAAAAACCAAATCAAAAAACTAAAACATAACTCTGTAATCTGGTATAAGGATGTATCAAAAACGGAAGCGAGCTCCAGCATAGGCATATACGGGCCTAAATACAGGAAATCAGTTCAGACAAGGCCCATCAGTCTTACAGACTAAAACAATAGCGTTGGAAAGATGTGCTCAAGTTTGTACGACCGTCCTGACGGTCGGCCATCTTACTAATTCCAATTATTGAATTATGTTGTCCTGTAAATGGAATTTATATTCTGTTAGACAAATAAACATTATTATTATTATAAAATCAGAATCACTACAATGAATTGCTCGTTATGGTGTATTTGTGTCTGTCACAACTGATTAGATTATAGTTTTTGAAATAATAAAATGAGGTATTCGTGTTTTAAGTATCGGATTTTATATGTGGGATATTTTTGGATGTAGAATGATGAGTTAAAATGATTTATACCTCGAAAATCGAGATTTGTTTATTCCCTTAGTTTTTTTTCAAAGACTTCGGCGGAAATCATACCATTTTCTTCTAGCTGAAGCTTTTTCAATACCTTTCTTGTTTTGTTTGGACATAGTCATAGCAGATCAAGCTCTACTGGATGGAGATGGTAGTTGTGTTCGATGTTCCCTGTTATAATATGAGATTTTTCTACATTTATTGTTCGACATTTGTTCTACGTAAGATTCCAGCATTAGTTACATGATCAACCCATGATCATGTAACTAATGCCGATGAATCGACATTTCCAGGGCTTCTAAACGGTTCAATGTCTAAATTTCTGTGTTATATAATAACATTGTCTGTAGCATTTGATCATGAGTGATAATGTTTAATCCCATTTCGTGCCCCTCTTCCTTGATAGAATCCAGTAGTTGTTGTAGTTCATGTATGATGTCTGCTATAATTGCGGTGTCATCGGCATATCTGATGTTATTTATTAATTCGCCGTGCACTTTTACACCCCCTTGCTTATTAGTTGTAGTCTTTTTAAATATTGCGTCCGAATAAATATTAAATAGTAAAGAGGACAATATGCACCCTTGTCTCACTCCTCGATGGATATTCACTTCGTCCGATTTTATGTCTCCTATATAGACTCGGGTTGTTTTAATGCCAATATAGGTTTTTAATGATTCGAATTATTTCCTGCAGTATTTCTATGTCAAGGATTTCTAGTTTATAAAACAGATAGCGACGTCTTTGTGTTGAACACGACATATTTTGCAGCAGGATGTTCAAGGCAAATAGAGCCTCACGAGCTTCCGAAACCGAATTGAATTGTTTCCATGGTTTGTTCGCACTCCCCTAATGTCTTGGAACAGATCTCTATCTCTTATCTATGATGTAGTTCAAGCTCCTCTATAATCGGTGAATCTAAGTAGCCAGTCATTACAGTGTGCTGTTTATTCCTATGTACGCTGGAAACTTCTTTTAGATTTTGTGCATGTTGAACATACTGTGCCTACAATGTAGGTATTCCATTTCAACGCATTTTCCTCTCATTCAATGGTTTTACAGTATGTATGCTGGCTCTGATCTTTCTCTGTAATTCCTTATGTATGTTATTTTGCCTTTGAGCCTCCTCCATAGTGATACTGCATCTTGATCTGGTTGTTGGATTTCATCTATGTGCTTATATAATTATACTTATTTATGATTATTTATTCTAATTTTCGTATCGTTCTCATAAAGATGTTAGTGTAATGTATATTTGAAATAATGGCATCTTTGTTTTTCATGATTGTCCAAATAGAGTAAGACAACTATTTCGAGAATTTCTCTCGTTGATTAATTTGGATTAGCAACAATAAATTTGCTTTATATGCCCTTCTTAATAATAACATGCTCGTTATCTTCATTTTCATTTCAAAATTTGCAAAATAATGTCGCTTTGGATAGCGACTTCTTGGATATCGTTCCCAGTATAATGTTTCAGTACGCACAGAATTTTTTCGATATTCTCCATATCTACTTTTTCACTTTATAATACATTTTTATCAATTATCAAAAGTTACAATCACGAATATCCACTATGTTTCCCATAAAAAAATAAGTTATTAAAATTGAATGACCTAATTATAATGTACATAGTTGTTACTTTTGTTATATATCTCTACAGACATATATAACATATGTCATATAACATTAACAATTCCGTCTAGAAAAAAATGCGTGTGGCTTATTTTCCTCTTGACCTTAGATCAATTAATGATGAGTCCTGCACAAATTTCCATGAATTAAGGATGTTGTTGTGAACCTGGCATGTTAAATATTTAAGTGTTTACCCACTTTCGATAAAGGTCCAATTTTAAACCTCAGTTTGAAGGAAGATGTCCAGGGGTTCGGCCATAGCACGTGTTAATACCACGGACGAGATTCCGTGGTTATACGATATCAATGTCGATGACACCAGCTGGATTATCACAAGTTCTTTCATGATATTCACCATGCAAACAGGTATATCAAACACATATTTTTGAATATTTAAACTAAAATCTTATTATTTAGAGTTTCTACTTGCATGAATTAATGATTTCTACAAAAATAGTATTTTTCAATAAGCTCATTTCATCTTCCTTAAATAGCAGTTCAAGGAAAAGTTAGATATTAAAATGTTTACATATTAATAACATTTATATTTTAGGATTCGGTATGTTAGAATCTGGTTGTGTGTCCATTAAGAATGAGGTTAATATTATGATGAAGAACGTCGTAGATATAGTTTTGGGAGGTAAGTAACAATAATCTGAAATTGATATTATTCTCGTAGAAATTTAATGAAAGTTGATATCGAAATTCTCTAATGAATATAAAAATATTAAAATTCAATAAATTTTTACTTTCACCTTTAAGAATATTACATTTCTTTCTTGTTTTCGAATTTAGGTCTAACTTATTGGATGTTTGGCTATTCATTTTCATTCGGTCGCAGCGGTATGAATAATGGCTTCATATCTTTTGGAGATTTCTTAATTGATCCCAGTATAGAAGATCCAATTATGGGAGCTATGTATGCAGCTTTTATTTTCCAGTTATCTTTCGCTACGACATCTACAACTATTGTGAGCGGCGCAATGGCAGAAAGGTATTTTCGGAAGAAATACACAGGGAAAATTATTTTTTGCCGTACTTTACTTACAGATGCAACTTTAAAGCGTATTGCATCTTCAGCTTTTGGAATACGTTAATGTACTGCATTCCGGCGGGGTGGGTGTGGGGAAGTCATGGATTTCTTAAGCAAATGGGAGCTGTCGACATTGCCGGATCCGGTCCTGTGCATTTAATAGGTAAGAATTGTCAAAAAAGTAGTCATATACTTTCAGGTAAAATCCTCTTCACTCTACATTTAAAAAAACTTTAAAGTGTTAATTTTTAAAAATGTACTCTAACATTTCTGAGCGAATTGAAAATAAATTCTGCCATAGCGTATTCTTGACCTATCCCAATAAATTATTCATTGCCCATGCGTATAATAACGGAGAGTATTTTGTTAATTTAAAATACTAAACAAAGCGGGTTTTTAAAAACCATCAAAGGATAAAATATTTTTGGAATAGTCAAGGGAATAACACTTTGAATTTTTGAGGTATGTTTAATAAACACCCTGTATAAACGGTAAAATTATATCAAATATATGTTTTTAGTAATGATGCTTCATGTTGTTAGTATTTTTTTGTGTCTTAGGTGGTAGTGCAGCCCTCGCTGCTGCCATCATGCTTGGGCCCAGAATGGGTCGGTACGATAACGGCATAGCTCCACTTCCTCTAGGTAATCCAGTTAATGCAGTCATGGGCCTTTTTGTGTTGTGGTGGGGATGGTTGGCTTTTAACTCCGGAAGCACTTACGGTGTAAGACCATTATAATTCTTAAGTATTAATTCTTAGTTTAATTACCTGTTTTGAATCTTCTAGTTAAGTGGTGATAAATGGCAATATTCAGCTAGAGCCGCCGTTATGACAATGATAGCTTCTTTTGGAGGCGGAACGGTTAGCATTCTGTACTCAATGGTAATCACAGATGGTCGAATAGAAGTGTTAAGCATCATTAATGGAATATTAGGATCGTTGGTATCTATAACGGCAGGATGTTTTCTATATAGAGGTATTCAAATTGATCACATTTAAGAAGGTCCTTGTAAAAATAGCTTATTATTTTTATAGCATGGGAGTCATTACTAATTGGCAGCATTGGATCTCTTTTGTCTTGTATAGCAATGCCATTATTTGATAAGGTAAGTATGTTACAAATATAAATAATAATTAAAAATGTTAATGTGAAAAATTACTACATCATTGTCTTATAATAACTATCCAAGAAATAACAGCTAATAGTTAAAACAACTACACCTCGTACTAAAGCACTATAGGGCATTGGATTATATAACTAATAGCTGCCGTCAAATGAGTTAAAAAGTAACGTTTTTTGTGCTTTTATCGTTATTAAAGCGCGTGACAAAAATTATTACGCAATGGTAATCTTCAGACGCATGTTTCACTGTATCACAGCTCATAAGTGAAGCTATGCCATAATTACGTGGGCCTTTTCAAATCAAAAACTCGCATGAGAATTATTAATGATTTAAGCTTTAAAATAGACCAAACGATTTTTTTAATAATCTTTTAATGTTATATATATAATAAATTGGCAATAAAAACTTTGAAACTCACGAAATTGAATATACATAGTTTTTCGTCACCAATCGTTCGTTATAAGAATTAACATATTATTTATATAGTAATACAAAATTATTTGAATAATTATTTTAAATCATTTAAATTTTAATATTATACCTGTATATTTTGTGACATTTTTTACAATCTTGAATATTTTTGTAGATTGGAATAGATGATCCAGTCGGTGCAAGTTCTGTTCATGGAATTGGAGGTATTTGGGGTAAGTTTTTAGAATTTATTATTTTACATATGCACTAATTTACCTAATTCCCTTAGGTGTGCTGGCAGTTGGGATATTTGCTGATGAACCAGTTCCATTAACCACAACAAATGGGCTAAAAGGATTGATCCATGGTAATGTGTTATTTCTATTTAAAGATTATTTTATTAATTTAAGATGCAACGTAGACATATATATATATATATATATTTATTTATTTATTTATTGACAAATTTGTACATTTTTATATTAAAATAATGAATGATGTAATAGTGTGTTAATTTGTCAAAAGGCTATCGCTAGTCGTTAATACGTAGAAGATGGAACGATGAAATAAAATCCACCATATTTGATTTTATTTCATCGTTAGGTTCGGTTTGTTTAAATTTAGGGTTTATACTAGGATTTCTAGGAAGGCAATATAGGGATAATATGTAGAAATTGAAAGGATTTTTGGAGAATTTTTCTGATAGAAATCGGTGGGGAATTGGATGGGGCAGTGTAGAATTTTTTTTTTGCGAGAGGAGGAATGCTTTATGCACCGTCGTCTCTTCCACAGAGATGGGTGGGACTCGTTCTGCTTCTTCTGAATAGGCCCTACTCACTAAACCTCCTCTCAGTGTTCTGGGGGAACCGGTGGTATCACCAGGTATTCTTCTTCTTCTCCCGGAACCCCTGCCAACTATTATGGCCTTCCTGTTATCTCCAGATCTGCCAGAAGGGCTTCCTTCCTGCATATTATAGTCCTGGCCATCCTGTTTTGTTTGTTCGGTAAGCATTGTAAGCACAAGGTTTTCAGCCGTCAGAGGCACCCCAGCACTCTCTCCAGCTGTGTTCTTTCGGTGTTCGACCGCCCGAACTCGAGCAGCGTCGCTCCCATTAGAAGCCTCCTGGTGCCCTCCACCCTCACCTTTGTTTGCCATTAGTCGAGCTACCGCTCTTACCGTCCTGGCAGCCCCTGTTGACGCTTCCAGTACCTGCGAGTAGCAGAGTGGGTTAGCCTCTCGTATGACCCCCAGGTATTTCAATTTCTCACAGCCCAGCAGTTTCACACTTTCGCCTGGTATCCGCTCAGCTCTTCTCCGGGAGAGTCAGACTGTTGCCGTCTTCTCCGCTGCCACAACGAGGAAGGCTCCATCTAGCCACCGCCTTTTGCGCCACTACACGTGTCCTTAATGTCCCTTCAGCTGATAACTATCAGCAGGTCATCGGAACACCCCATCGTACGCGTTCCACTTGAAAGAGCCGAGCACCGATCCTTGGGGTATGCCACCGGTCGTCATGACACTTTCTTCTGTCCGCGAGTCTCCCGAAAATACTAGCTCCCTGTCACTTAGGTAGCTCAGGAATATATTTATGAGGTACCCTGGCAGTCTTTTTCCGTACCATTCCTTTATAATTGTGTGTCTCGGTAGGGTGTTGAAGGCGTTCTTGATATCAAGCGCTATCCCCATACAGTGCTGTCTCCCCTTAATTGGCTCACTGTTTGCCCGTTCCACTATGCTCTTCACTCTGAAGTCCATAGTAGACCTGCCACGTCTGAAGCCGTATTGGTTTTCGGAAAAGCCTCTCCAGAGCCTTCCTCTCGCTATCCAGAAGACATATGGGCCTCTAAGCTCCCGGCGTGGTTGCCGGCTTGCCCTTCTCGGGCAGTAACACCACCCGAGCGCGCTTATATCTTTTTGGGAGAACGCCTTCTGCCAGGCAGCTGTTGTAGAGTCCCGCTAGTGTTTCCGGGTCGTCTCCAGGGATCAGCTTGATAACTTCATTCGGGATGCCCCAGGCCTTGTCGCCTTGCGATTTGGTAGAGCTGCTGCTGCTGCCGCTACCTCTTCCACCGTGAACATTTGCACGTCGCTTAGCCCGTCTAGCGGCTCCGCCTGCTGCTCCTCCCATGGTATTGGGCAAAAAGGGTATCCACCACCGCTCTAACCCCTCCGCGGACCAGCGAGCCCACGTTAGGTAACGGCGCCCCCAGTTTCTTTGCCACAATTGTATGGGCGGCCCCATTTATCGTTTTCTACCTCTTCACAAAGTTGCCGCCACTTATGCGCCTTGCTGCGATTTATTGCTTGGTGCAGCTCTCTCTCTTGCAGACCTCGCATGCCTCCTTTAGGTGTTTTGTGGCTCTGCCGGCACTTCTATCTCTGCTAAGGCGCCTCATGGCTACATTTGCTGCCCTCCTGGCCTCGGCTACATCCACGAACCACCAGTAGATTCCCGATCCGCATTTTCTCGGTATTGCCGCTTCACATGCGGCCCCGAGCCTCCTCAAGTAGGCTTCTGCTACAGCTTCGGCTCCCTGAGGCAATTTGGTCCTTTCATCATCTTTACCAGGATGTCCCTGTTGGTACTCTCTATCACCCCTCTTTCCCTAGGCTTTGGTAGTCGGGGTGGGAATTAACCTGCCATCCTGACGGAGAAGGAGATGTGGCGGTGATCGCTATGACTCTCCCTTTCCGCCTCGACAGTTCATTTATAGATCCTCCCCAGCATGACTAGAAACCAGGGTCAAATCGATTATTGACTCCGCATTTCTTCTGGAGAATGTACATTCCCCACTTCGAGGTCCTGCTCCGCTGTCAGGTCTAGCATCTTTCTCCCGCGCGTCTATTCTGTGCTCGCCCCACAAATATGCCTTGTGCACTAGCACACTAAGCCACTATTCGAATTGTGACATTTCAGCGTTTAGGGAAGCGTAGCAGGCAATCTACGTGACACCCGCCATACTAACCCAGGCAACGCCTTTCCTAGGGCTACCCGATGCCGTTGTCAGATGTTTGACCGCAGTAGTGTAGTATTAGAGGAGCTGGTTAGAAGGATTATGTAAAGGATTAAGAAGATGCCGGAGTTTTGTTAGGGTACGAAGGGATGTTTGCTCGCTAACTTAAATATTGTGGAAGGTTGGATTGCTGGGATTGGAATAGAGAACATAACCATAGTCAAGTAATCTTATAAATTTTTACAGCTGTTCTTCTATTGATACCATTGTTCAACGTACGTTAGACTTCTAAAGCATATTGCCCAAGAAGTTATTTTACCTTTTATTATGGCTGTATGTTTTTTAACATTGTTTTTTTGATTTATGGTTATGAGGTGAATTATTTTTGCAATGATAAGGAATTAGAAGCTGTGATTTGCGTGGATTTTAATGCGCCATTTTGCAAACCATCGTTAAAGGGAGTCAATAAGCTCTTGAAGAAATTGAAGGGCTTTGGTAGCGCGGGAGCAGTGTCATCCGCAAATTACAGGAGATATTTAGATAAATCAAAGTGGAGAGGATCAGGGTTAACGACATCAACGCAAAAACTATTATATAACAGAGGTGAGGGAGGAGAGCCTTGGGTGAATTCTTGGATGTATTATCTATTATCTAAGGATTGCACTTAAATAAAATAGTGAAGCAAGAAATATAACTGTGTTTATTTAATTATTTTTTGTACTTCTTTTTTAAAAGCTCATATAAAAACATATAAATTGCACAAAAACATACAAAAAATTTTGGAGAAAAAGAGCACTAGAATTTAGTGTTACAAATACATTTTTCTAGAGTACATGTTTTAAAAGACTATATGTTACTAGAACTAGCATTCTCTATCTGATTATCATTATCATTGTCACACGCTAATTAAAAACATATTCTGCGGAAGAATCTGCTTGTAGCGGTAAATTTAAGTCATTTTCTGATCTAAGTAATACTTTTATAAATATAAATTAGGATTCTCTGATCCGGCAATAAAGGGAAAAGAGTAATTCAATGTTTCCATGTTGTTGGGTAAATATTCAGGTGCAAAACGTCATGTGACGTTGTCTGATGCCTACAAGTCGTATTATTTAGTCATTTGTGTACTTAACTATATTGATGCTTTCAGGCCAAAATTTTCTTAGTCTTTTCCTCTTTTTAAATTATCTTGTTATTCATTTTAATACTTTCTGTGGTGACCTTTCATCGTTCATCATTTTTAGGTAACCATATAAGATGAATTGCCATTCTTTAATAGGAACCAATATTATTATTTGTATTATACCACGATGTTCAAAAGCTCAAATATTTTTAATCTTGCTCTATCTTGATATTCCATCGGCCCCTCTAATACCGTCAATTTTGGTGGATTTCAACTTTCTCTTTGATTGCTCTTTACGCCAAGTTTCTGGTCCGTATACCAATGTACTCTTTATATATCTGTTTTTAAAATTTTCACGATGTTAAATTTAGTACATACATCCATACAATCCTCTCTACTTCCTTGCCAGATAACTCCTTTCCTTTCAGTCCTCACACAACATGCAATTTCTTTATCCCTCGCTCATCTATTTATTTCTCCTCCTCTCCACCGTTCCGCATCTCGCTATTGCCAAGGTCACCCTCTCATTTCGTCTGAAACTGTTTTTCTCCAGATACCTTGGCCTCCTCCTATTGACTCATTATATCTATTCTTTTCTATACAGCCTTGTCTTTTTTGCCTTCTCATGCATCCATCCTGCCACATTCTCCCCTTGGTCCAGCCACTCCTTAACGATCTTTTCTGTCAATCTATCCTCCCATACATTCTACTCCTTTCTGCTCTCCATTTACCCACCCTTGCCCCCCCCAACATCTTCTTCAGGAGCCACCACTATTCTCTCTCCAACCTTTCGTACCTTCTGGCTCCCCATACCACCGCCCCATACATTAAGATAGGTCTCACGCACGCATCACTCTCGCACTATCATCCTTCCACCTTTCCCACTTTTCTCTCACCACCCCCTCGCTTTCCTGGCCTTCCCCTGTAAATACTTGATAAGCTCTTTATAACCTCCTGAATTCTAAAACATGAACCCCAAACAAATGAATACTTTCACCCTCTTGATCACCTCTCCCTTCCATTCTGTTTATCTTCCTCTCCTTTTCTTTTACCTCAGATTTACCTTCAGATCTCTCCCTCAAAATATTTGTAATTTTCGTTATTTTCTAGAAACAAGACAGAACAATCTTACTACGTAACTACTTAATATTTATTGACAGAGTTTATATTCTTTAAGATCTTTTTCTTTCGTTAGTACATACTCTTAATCATTTGCAAATAGAAGTATATACAAACACTCGTCATTGTCTACCTGGATTTCCATACATTCATTTTTACAGGTTATTTGGCTTAGTAACATAAATCTCGAACAACCTTTCAGATGAGTTTTGTCCAATATTTTTAGAGGCTTTCTTATTAAGTAAAAGTTTTGGATGGCTAGTTTAAAGTGTGATTAATATTTATTTCTCTCTAATTATTAATTAATTAGACTTATTGTAAGTAATAGAAATCCTGTGCCTATTTGGATAGATAGATGTTATATGGGTGGTACCAGCGCCTGTTCCACCGCGACCTTTTATCTGTTGGGGATCCCTGTTTATCTCTGATTACCAGCTCTAGCTTTACCTCTTTGATTAGTCCTATTAGGCCTGTCAGAGGGGCTTGGGTATAGGTCTCCGCGCTTGGGTTTGTAGTGCCCAGCTTTTGATATCTAATCCTTGCTAGACCATCGCAGTGGCATAGGATGTGGAACGAGTCCTCTTCTTCCTCTCGGCAGAATCTGCATGCTGCTTCTTCCATTAGGCCTATTTTGCTCATATGTTTGTTGAGCTTGCAGTGTCCTGTCATCAGACCTACTATTGTTTTGGCCATTTTTTTGTATTGGTTCATAAGTTTTGGCGATTGTTTCTGAAGGAACTGTTTTGCCTGTCTCTGTCCTGGTGAGTTCGTCCACCAGGTATGGGCCTGTGTCTCCACCTATTTTTTTATGGATCGTATGACTGCGGTTTTGGAGATTCCGCAGGAGTTTTCCGGGCCAATTACTGCTTTTGACGAGTCATTTCCCGGATGTCCTCCGTGTCCTGGGACCCATTTGATTGTTACTTTTTTGTGACAGCCAAGTTCATTAAGAGCTCGTATACAGTCCCCCACTAGCTTAGATTCGACCTGTGTGGAGCTTAGTGCTCTTAGCAGTGACTATTTGGAGGTTGACATAATATTAATATTGCAGAAATCATTTTATTTGGAAAATAAGTTTTCTATGTTGAAAGAGCATAGAGAACTATTGGTGACTGATATATTGGAATAGTAGTTATTTTTGCATGTTTAGTAGTAAGAAAGTCTGCAACAGCACATTCAAAGGTGTACATTTTAGGAAGGGCGTTTCTGTCATTCCATCGATTCCTTTGGGTCAATAACTTGCAACTTTTCCATGAGTACCTATTATAATTTGAAGTTGACGTAAACATTGGTTCAAATAACCTTGTAGATTATAGTAAGAAATATTTAATTTCAGTCAAAGAGTGAAAGTTTCTAAACATTGTATTGTATTAAGGACCTACAGTTGAGTTTGCTTTTTATTGAATAATTATGTTTCCATATTACAATAATTATACGATACATTCATTTCTTACTCTTAGTTTCAATTAAGATACAATAGTTATATTTTAAAAATACGATCGGCCAAAAGCATAGGTTAATTATATATCTGATCTAATAATTCTAAAGAACGTCAATCAATGAATTTAACATGTATGTTTATACTTTTACAACTTTTAAAATTCTGTAGCGTTTAAGGATTGAACTTAAAAAATAATGGGCTAAGGGTAGTCTCACTTATTATGTGAAAGAGTCAAAGAAAAAAACATTTTCTAAACTTTGTGTACGTATTTTATTTTAAAATTTTTTTTATAGGTGGTGGATGGTATTTACTTGGAGTGCAAACCCTTACCTGTGTCTGCCTAACTGCCTGGGGAATGTTTTCTTGTTTCGTGCTACTATATCTAATCAACAAAGTGGTCCTTATTCGTATGGAAGTCCACCACGAACTTATGGGTGCGGATTTAACGGAACACCATATAAAGCATAGTCAGGTAATTTTATTCATTGTTATTACATTCATTTTTTATGTAATAGTGTATGAATTCACAAGTTTTATCCTTCTAATTTTTAATTGTTTTAGGTTGGAGTATCTAGAGCAGTTTCGGCTCTTAAATCCGGCCTAGATACATCGGATGTTGAAAACATAATCGGTATTGGATTGAATCCTGGCCACGACGTCAACTTGGAAGTCCTGCGTAATTTAAGCATCAGAAAACGCTATAAATTTTCACGTGTCCTTCGCGACATCACCAAGAACCGGAATTTCGGAATAAATCCTGCGAGAAAGCTGTTTCCCCATCAGAGCGAATTAAAGAAAAAAAGCATCGACAGTTCTAATACCGTAGCCATGGCTCCAGCAAAAGTTGTCGCACCAGTAACCATTGAAACGAAGGATGGCGGAAGAGAGGATGAAAAGGTGCCTCCGCCATTAGCTTGGTTAGATTAGGAAAGCAGAAAGATTTAGGTTGTTAAGGGTTTGTATTAGGCACGTTAATTATATAATCTAAATTCAAGTTACACCATGAATTTTAGGATACTGTATTTTTATAGTATGTAATTTTTGTTTAACAGGTGACGTATGTAATAAAGACTGCTTTAGTAATACAAAAAATTAAAAGCCTTATGGGTTACGTATATTTCAATTATAAAATAACAATTTTACTAGGCAACATCATTGTAATCTACATTTAATTCCAAATTGATCAATTGTTTTAGTGAAATAGTTATGATATTAATAAATAATTGTTTTATTTTCTTTGTAAGTTCAATAAAATTTATATTGTAGAATAAGTTCTAATTGATGTTTGTTTTTGAGTTTCGTGAAGAGTATAATCAAATAAATAAATAACACTGTTGTATCCTTTCTTCACACTTTAAATTAAGTTATAATTATTTGTTTCTACAGTTTTCCATGGTGTAAATTGAAGAATTTAGATTTAAAACATCGTCGTTAAATATAAATAATACATAGTTTTAATTTTATGACACATGCTACGGTAAACAGAAATTTTTAATAAAATAATTTTAATTCTACTAAGCTATAACTTTTAAAGTTATTAAAGATATCTTATACAAGTGTTTTTGAAATTCTTTAAAAGATATGTAATATTTTTTTGTATCATAAGAATTCATTGTTGATATTTCATGGTACCAATATAAATGTTTTACTACTTAGCCCAACCAACAAAAAAACTAAAATCACAATATCAATTAATTCACTTTTGTAATGACCTTGAACCTGCAAATTAATAGTTATATTCATTTAATCAGAATAGTTTAATCGAAATAGTTTCAACCGTTATATTCCTAACTTTAGTATTATTAATAGTTCAATTAAAAATGTAAAAAAAAATAAACTTTGAACCTCGGTAATTTCTAAATAAAATAGTCAAAGGAGAATTCATTGGTAGGTGACGACCTTCAAAAACTAAGGGGACTAAAACATATTTTCAACAATTCATTAAATACTTTAGAAAGGTGACCTAAATGTGTACAATAAAACATCCTTTATATCTATATATACTATGATCTTAAGGTGGTAAGTTTGGTCTACGAGTACATCCTTTAGTAAGTCATTTATGTAGGTTGATATCTTTAAAATAGTAAAATAGAAATTTTTTTTCAGTGAATACTTCGTCTGGTGCCTCCATACATTTCTTTTTATTCAAAATAAAATACACGTCAGTAAGTACAATAAGCTACATAACCTGCAGTGCATCCGGATCTGTAAGGGATCGCCCTCGCCGCTTTGACTACCGCCTCCCATTTCTTGCTGTCTTCTAGCATAGTTTTTACTATTGTATCGGGTAATACTGAAGGTTACACTATGCACACTATTGTTTCTTTTTCCGAGTTCCAACGCCAACACACGAAAAACGTGTGCCGCGCATCGTCCCTTATACCTGAGCTCCAGACGTAACTATCGTCCGTCGTTTTCCCTATCTCTCGCTGTTAACTACCGAAGCAGCTGTTCCCCGTCATGACTTTCCTCAAATGGTACTTCAACTAGCCGTGCTGCCTGTTATCCAGGGCTCCAGTAGCGCAATAAGCTTCGGGATCCAGTCTCTTTTACTTCCCCCAATCCACCTCTCTTGATACTTTGCCTTGGGCATCCCACTTCTGATGGCTCTAAAACTACGGACCCGGCTATCCAACAGTAGTTCCGGCGGGGGCGTTGACTCCAGCACTTCCACGGCCTTGCTGCAAGTAGTCTTAAAAACCCTGGTTACCCTAAGTACCTCAGGTTGTACGGCCCCCTTAGCATCACCACTTTTCTTCTGCCTGTGCACTCTGCTCATGCCGGGGTTGCGTGTAACAGCCTCGATAATGTAGCTCCCAGCAGGACCCTCCTGATTACTTCTCTTGTCCCCCCCACGTTGACCACCTAGCCACTGCCATTGTTGTCTTGGTCGCTCTCACTTTCGTCTTCACCACCTGGCAACTGAATAATGGGCATCTTTTGCCTTAGGAGCCCGGATCTACTCCTGGGCAGCCACGCCGTTACCTGAATTCTTATTGCGGTCAGCCTTTCGCCTACCTTTGTTGCACAGCCTTTCGAGCACCTTCCTTTCCCCGTTCATGAGGCAGATTGGGCAATAATCGCTCGTCTCCCTGCCCAAGAAAGGGAAGTATTTCTTGGGGATGAGTTACCAGCCTGGTTCTTTTGGAGACCATTGGCATGATACCCTCCCTCAAGCAAGCGTTGTATACATAAACCAGTCCGTTGGAGGGGGGGGTCATCTTTACCCACGGCCCTAATTTCGATCATTAGGCGTTATCCCTAGACCCACTGCCTTCCAACTAGGAAGATCGTTAGCTGTGGCCTAGACTTCCTCTTCCGCTGGTAGCTGCCTCTTTCCCTCGCTTGATTCCAATCTTCAGAGTTGAGGCTGGGCGCGTTGATCCAATATCGCCAACTTTGCTTCTGATGTGTTCCTAATAACGATGACTAAAAAAAACATCTTGATTAAATATAATAAGACTAGCTGTGTGTAAATTCATAGTGAACATATTTGGAAGATTCTCCTTTAATGTGGAAAATAAAGGAAAAGAAAAGATTCATTTGAGTTATTAGTGCTGCCTATCAAGAGTAAAATTTCTTTTTTCGATGCTTTCCATAAATGGTCATCACAGCTTGAATTTTAGTTAAATTTGAAGGATGTTTAAAAATTAGCAAATTTCTAGAATGAGGATTTGCGTTAAGAAAAATAGTGACAATTAAGGGTATTCAATTTTGAATGGAATCTAAGTGCTTTGATTATTGATAGCCAATAATAATTAATGATGTCTTTGATAGATTTATCCTTTAGCTCTTTTTTGATTCATTTTTCATTACATTCAACAACTCAAAAATAGTATCGGAAGCTACAACATTTGCCCATCTTTCTGGCAGATTGTGGATTCCATCCCAAAAGCACTTCTCCGGCTTGGTGGTGAAGAATGAATCGAGCCAATTTTTGATACCCTGTTCTGAAGTAAAGCGTATTCCGGTGAGGGCATTCTGCATTGATCTGAACAAGTAGTAATCAGAATAGCCCCTTCTGACGATATAAGGCGCATGAGGTAGAACTTAGAAATTAAAACGAAATAAAGTGAGAATTGATCTAAAGTTCAAAAATTGAATACCCTTAAATGTTTGCAAAAAAAAAACTGCTAGGATGTAAAATTTTTCAAAAGGTACTAGAAAATTTTAGGATTTTCATGAAAAAATCAAAAACAATTGGGAAAAAATTCCAGAATTTATGAAAATTTTAGAATCTTTAAAGAAAACTATTACAATTTAGAAGTTCCAGATTGATAGTGCTAATCGTGAAATAGTTACTTGTACAACAAGTGTGGAAATGCAAAGCTAGCAAGCATAGAAATTTGTTTTCAAAATTCGAGAAAATTGGAACAGAAAATTGGAAGAGAAAATGCTACAATTACAATTTATAAAGCGAAATTGCTGGAAAATTCTATGATGCTTATAAAAAATAAATAAAGCAATAATTCCTGAAAATTCATGTAATTTAAAAAATACCCTCCAAAGAAATTCACGTTCTTTGGAAGTGAAAAAATAGTTCTCTAAATATTATAGAACAGTTATTGTAATTTTTTGGAAACCTAGAAGAAAATTATGTGAGCAAAGAACAATCTAGAAATACCGGAATTTGTGAAGAGAAATTGCTTGAAATTTTTTTATAATTTAGAACAGAAATAGCTAAACTTTCAATAAAACAAATAAAGAAAATTCACATAATTTAGAACAAAAATATGAAAATATTGGTTAATGATACAATTTATTATAAGCGATATATTGAGATAGGGATGTTTGAAGAATAATAAATTAAAGCAAGAAATTTGCGAGAATATTACACATTAAATAACAGAAATACCAAAGAATTTTGAAAGAATTAAAATTAATGAAAGATAGGCGGATACTTATGCCTTGTTCATGAAATGAAATTGTTACACACTATTTTGATGATCAATTATCCTGGACCTGCAGCAGCAAATAGAAGAGATGTATAAGAAAAAAACTACCACTTCGACTGTATAATTATGTAGAATCGAAGAAATGTATTGCATTAAATATCTTGAAGGGATGATATCGAAAAATAGAAAAGCTTTTGAATAAATAGATATTAAGGTATTTTGGTATCAAGAAGTATCTAGAGCTTAACTTGATTTAAACAGTTATAAATCTTTCTTCATTATTTTATTTTTTACATTTCGGACACAAAGTGACCATTATCAATGGTGTGATATTAACACCTAGAGCCTGATGAATATATATCTCAATATAATATCACGACGTCAGACAATAGAACGCTGGCAAGCTTTAAGTCCAAAGACAAACTGTACATTTGTCATATTATGTTGATATCGATTTAGAAGAATATTACTAGATATCGGTGATACGTTTTATCGAAACCATAAAACGGTCAACTAACGACATGGAGATTACAGACTCTAACACGAGACGCCATACCCTGGTGGTGCGAAGAACTCGACGATCTCAGAAGAGCTGCAAGAAAATCCTTTAATAAAGCAAAGAAATCAAAACAACAGTCGGACTGGATGGTCTATAAAAACATCCAATAAGACTATAAAAAAACTAATAAGACAAAGATAAAGGGCAACCTGAAGGGTTGAAACCAACTCGGCAGCTGCAAGGCTCAAAAAGATCCTCTCCAAGGATCCCTCACGACAAATAGGTTGCCTAAAACGAGAGGATGAAAATTACTCTTCTAATCTCTCGGAAGCAGCTGAGATTCTCATTAACACCCATTTCCAAGGATGTATGAACACCTCCGATGAAAGTTGGTCAAAACCCATACCCTCAAGGATTGGAAGGCGGCAGATTACCTCACGGAAGGGGCACGTATAATCTGGGCAATCAAAAGCTTCTCACCATTTAAAGCGCCAGGCTTGGACGGTATATTCCCGACCCTCCTCGAATGGAGGCTGGACATATCATCAGCCCACCTAGCCAGAATCCTCAGAGCATGTATTGCGTTCAGATACATCCCTCTAATATGGAAAGAAGTAAAAGTTATCTTCATTACATTACACTAGCCAAATCATACCGCCCGATTAGTCTAACGTCATTTCTCCTAAAACGTTAGAGAAATTGTTGCGAAAGATTAATTCGCGAGACGGCTTTGATTACGAATCCGATTCACGCTAACCAACATGCATACACTCAGGGGAGATCAACGGAGTCGGCTCTGCACATTGTTGTAGACCGAATCGAAGGATCTCTGGACAACAAAATGTCCACCTTGGGCGTGTTCATTGACATAGAAGGTGCCTTCGATAAAACGACCTTCAGAAAAATGAAAACTGTTCTCTCCACGCATGGTGTGAACCCCACAGTTAGTGGATGGATCGAAAGTATGCTGGAGAATAGGGCAGTCGTTAGTAACATCAATGCTCTTCTATGGATCACTGGCCTGGTGGCCCAGAGCCAGACAGAAAACCTCAGCAAAGCAGCTTACTCAGTTGCAAAGGATAGCATGCCTCAACACGACCGGGGCAATGCGAACAACACCCACTGCAGCAATGCTCTGCCTTCCACCTCTCGACTTATATGTAGAGGAGATGGCCACCCACGGCGACAGCACTGCACCTAAACTCAGTTGGACTCTGGTACAAAGGAGCAGGGCTGGTAGACACTGTCACCTCTTAGAAGAGGCTGTCAAGAAGTCAACCATCCTTGGAAGGAAGACGGACAGTTTGCCATCCTTCTACGTCTTCAATAGACCCTCAATGTATCGACAAAAAGAGTCACCGGGAGAGTAGAGGGTGGGGAAACTCTCCGAATTTACACCGATGGTTCTAAAACCAAAAGAGGGTCCGAGGCGGGTATTTACTCGCAACAAATGGAACTATCACGAGCTATACCCCTAGAGAACCACACAACTCCTCTGCAAGCAGAGATCGTTGGCATCATCTATGGGGCAAAAGAAATCCTACACCGTGACATCCGTGATAGGAACATCCAAATCCTTTCAGGCAGTAAGGCAGCAATACTAGCAGTGAGTGGTCACAAGATCACCCCAAGACTAGTTAAAGAATGTCACAACACCCTGAAACAAGTAGCACAATCAAACAGTATTGAGCTGCGCTGGGTCAAGGAACACAATAATGAAGAAGGCAACAGCATGGCAGACGAGCTGGCGCGGGTGGTTTGGCTCTCAGTGATACCACCATGTGTGGTGCCTATGCCATGAATTGTACCTTTCTCTCAAAGCAATCCAATACCCCAACGGACTTCTCAGTGATTGTTCACGCCTTACGCAGCATACTTCTGATCGGATAAGGGATTTTGTATATGTGGATTTTTATGTCTTTATGGATGTTTCTAGACTTTATAATTAGTATCCCTGAGAATAGGGCTCTATTGCTGCTTGCTATTCGTTCTTATATCTCCATGGTTTCATTATTTTGGGTATTTACATTGGAGTCTAAATAGCCTAACCCTCTCGAAGCTGTAGTTTCAAAATAATATGTTTTCTTTAATGATTTCCCTTTGCCAGTTACTTTGGCACATGAATTTTGTTTTACTTTCGTTGATTTTTAATCTAATATCTTCTGCTCCAGCTTCAATTATTATGAAAGCTCCATTGACTACTGTCTCTGACTACTATTTGGAGGGGTTTGTTCATAATGGTGTTTATATGAATTTGTGTTGTTTTCATTACGTGCTCGAGTGCCAGGTTGAAGAGCATTGGGGCTAATCACCCCCTGTTTTAGTTTTGGGTGTGACACAAATTTGTCTGTTAGGTCTCATTTTATTCGTACTCTGCATTTGGTATTTAGCATTGTGGATTTTACTTGTTTCACTAACTTTTGGAGATATATTAATATCAAGCAGGATAAAGAAGATCTTATTTCTATCTGTACTGTCATACGCCGGATACTTCCCGGTGGTGTTTTCGGCGTATTGTTCAAATTTACCCTTGATGACCGTTGTATAATGATGTATGTTGTGCTAAGTAGACATATTCCCCTATCGTTGTAACACGCGAATTTGCCTCCCTTTTAATGTATAAGGTATATGAGGCTGGTGTTCCACTCTTGCAGTATTTTTTCTGTGTTCCAGATTTTAGTTATTATTAGTTTATGCACTATGGCTACTAGTTGTTCTCTGTCATATTTTAGAAGATCTTCTGGGTCATTGTAGATACCTGGTGCTTTATTGTTCGTTACCTTTTCGAGTGCTTTAGATATTTTTTTCGTAGGTGGGTGAGTCGTCAGCTTCCTCATTAGCAGTTGCTTGTAGACGTGGGTCACATTCTGAGGGTATCTTAGTGAGATTGAGAAGATCTTGAAATTGTTGTTTCTATCTGTCTAGAAATTGCTATTTTCCTGATAGTAAGGTCTCGTTTGTATATTTGCAAAGTTATATTCTTGACTGAGACTTCATTTTGAAGAAGTTTATGTCCTTGTATGCTTCGCAGTTGTTATTGTTCCTAATGTTTTCTATATTGTGTTGAGATACGCCTCTTCTATTTTCTTGGCTGCCCTTCAGGATTATATGAAATATTATATTAATAAGATTAAAATTAAGATTCAAGAAGTTTTTTCACTTGAATATTGCTTTATTTTAAACTAGTTTTAACTTATACGTGACTAAGAATGATTGAATCTTAATTATAAACATTATTATTAGGAGATACATTTGATATAAATGAAAATCTAATATTGTAGACGTAGATGTATATTTAAAACAACTAAGATAGGGTTGTATAATTGCTTAAAGGTAGGTCCACTTAAAATAAGTTAAAAATCCGGCGGCGGAGGACTGGGCGGTGTGTGCTTCCTCCGTTTCTTTCCTTTGTGACTCTCGTGCAATAATTCTTGCCGCTCCACATCAACGTTATGGCGATTCTTTTTATTTCTCGAGTAATCCTTTACATCGTGCCGCCTCTTTTTTGCATCAGAATTCGTTGATTTTCTACAATGTATTAAAATAATCCCAATGGTGACGAACACCAAGATTGCCGATGCAGTGTATGCCAAAATTTTGAATTTACTACCATCCATAATCTACAAGACAAACATATAAATATAAATTTACTCTTTTAATGTAGTAGAAGCAACAGTAATAATATTTACCATTAAACTAAGACAGTTTGGGTCTTGTAAAAGCGAAGTACAGGTGAGGCAGGATTTTGACCCTACGCTAGGTTGGTACTGTTTTTTAGGGCACGCCGAGCAGTACGATTCATCTCCATCACTATACGAATTGGGACCGCATGCGACTGAAATCATATAATCTCATATTCGTTTCATCTCAGGTATTCTATACTCACTGCAAATGTGTCTGTCATCCATTAAACCGAATCCAGGCGGACATCCGATCAACAATTTTGGGTACTCCATCGTTTCATTACTTGTTACGTTATCGTTGGTTGGTGTTAAAGTAACTTCTCTTTTTTGATTATAAATTACTATAATGTATATTGATTACATGATTACGAATAAAAATATTAGTTGAGGTTTACCTGGTTGAGTTTCAAACACTTGCAAATTGTTAACAACAACAGAAATCAATTTAGCGTAGATTTTAAGCTGACACCAAATATCGCATTGTGTTGCATTGAGGGTAGGCACGATATCAATCAGAGGTTCCATGTGATAGACCAGAGATATGTACAGATAATTTTTATCCTATAAAAGTTTCTGGATTAAAATTAGAAACTAGTTTCATGGACAATAGGTGGCACCTTAAGAGTATTATCTTGCCTTGCGAATTAAAACTGAACTTATTTATGAGAAACAACCATAATTTAGAGATATAAAATATGTATAATTAATTAATATAAGCATACCTTTTTATTGAAGCAACGACACTTCTTAATATCAACACGACATATTCGATGGTCTTTGCCACAAATTACATTTCCAATGTCCACATTGAAGTACATTTTGATAATCTCAGTATCTTCCATAACACAACGGTCGCTCATGTAATATAATAAAGACGTGTTAACATCAAACATTGGTAACATTATAATCGACAGTTGATGTTTAAAGGTTTGCGTTTCAGATGAATTACTAGACATCGTGCACGTGTAATTTCCACCATCTTGTGGTACTACATTATCTATGACCAAATCTCCAGATTTAGTCTCTAACACTTTGCCCTCTAGAATGAAAGTAATATTAGAGTTTTATTTATTGGCGAATAACCCTAGCCAACCTGTTATTGGTAATCCATCTTCAGTTGTCCATTTGATGGAGTTATTATTTTTACTTATATTCTTCCTATCTGCACATGGTATTCTAACATTTGTACCTGGTGTTACATACTGATGATTACCTGAAATTGGTCTGTAATATATTTTATAATTTTATTGAGCTAATGTTATACCTGAATCAGAAAACTTTGAATATTTTGTTAAGGCACTGACAATATCGAGATTGTGAATGACTTCACGTTTCCTACTCGAATCCTCCCTGCCCATGCCGAAGGTAGCACTACGTTTCCTTCGTCGATGTGGTTTTACTCCTAAACTTAAATCATTCTTTGAAGGGGCGTACATGTCACAGATATAAGAGGAGGTTGTTCCGTTTAGCATTTTATTCATCGACTTTTCCTGCAAATCCTTTACCAAACTGTCTACCGAGCAAATACACTTCTTTCCGCTCTTATTTCCAAATATACAGGAAGATGAACTACCAGTACTACTAGTAGTTAAAGCAGTTTCATGTATTGGTATAATTGATGCATTGTCAGAAGTAGTTTTTCCTAAAAGATTACCATTTGCAGATGTGGAAGTATGTTCGATAGTAGATGTATGATCATTATTAGTGAAGCTTCCAGTTGATGTGTCATGTTGAGTAATTGTTATATTACCATTAGTAGTCAAATGTTCACTAATTGTAGTATTATGAATACCAGATATACTACTTTTAATTGTTGTAAGCTTATTTTTAGATAAACTTTCAGTAGATTCTGATTGTTCGTTACTGGTCTCCGTCTCACCAATTTCTTTATTTTCGTTAGTAGCTAAAGAATCAAAAATGATGTGTTTATTAATAGCCATGCACTCTTTAGTCAGTGCGTCATTTAAATGATCACGTGTTTCATTGCCCGATTCGTTATCAGTCATATTACGATTAACCTCAGTTGAAGTCTCAGCAGTCATGACAGTCCTCTCGTCACGTCCAGTCCCAGTCATTGTATCTGTAACAGTAATAATAAACTTATTACTATTAACATTATTCTGTAATAAGGTAAAAGTCTGTGTGATTTCATTTCCCAAAAAGTCTGGACTAAACGTTATGTCTTCATCTATTAGTACACATGAGTACTTCTAATATTTTTCAAAACTGAATTCCCTGTACCCAGTTTAGTAAATTTAGCTTAGTTATGATAAAAGGTCAGTAAGTCTATATAAATCTCTCTGAACGAAGGTGCTTACTGTTGTCATTAGAATGTCTTCTTGTCGTTTGTGTTTTTGTTAGTACGTTTAGACACTTGAAATGCATTACACAGTATTACGTATATAACTTTTATGGTAATAAAAGCTTGAACTTTTAAGATTTTACGCAGATTATTATCATCTTTACGTAACTCACTTAATTCAACTGAATAATTAATTCTTATAGTCTTATTTACAAACTATTCAAAACTTGTTACAGGTAATGTAATGATCACGTAATTACTTACATTTGCATTACACGTGTCTAAACCTGTATGAAAATAAGAAATTCGACTCACCTTTAGCTAATTTCTTTGTGGTTTCACACAACTTTCCATCTGTTACAGGCGTAAACATACATTTCTTAGGAGCATGTGTAGTTGTACTTCTAGTGGTGGTTGTTTCAGTTGTTGGCGTAGTCTTCAAAGTTAAACAGTGTTGTGTTATTTTACTCGAAGTAACGTCTTCTTCTTCAGTAAAATAACTGGCAGTACTTATTTCAGTAGAAGTGGTAATAGCCTTAGTTCTTTCAGTGTTAATCCTATCAATCACTCCCAAACGCTCTTCTTCTCGCCAAGTATTATTTGCACCTGTATGCTTCATTGGTTCCATACTATATAAATATACAGTACCTTCTTCAGCAGTTGATGTATGCTCTTCATGTTCTGTTTTTGCCGAGTAACTTCCATGCTGTGTAGTACTTTCTTTGTGTGCTTTATGATGATCTTCATGGCTTTTTGTTTTGTGATGTGCTTGCTTCTCATGTTCCGATGGTATAGTTCCATGTTCCTTATGCTTAGTTGTAGATTTATTTTCGTGTTCTTCATGTACTTTGTCATGCTCTTTACTTTTATGTTCTGCATTCTCAAAATCCGATTGTGTAGTTGATTCGACATAATTTTCAGATTGATTTTTCTCATAACTCGCGAATGTTGTACTGAATTCTCTATGACTACTTTGTTCTTCGTGCTCCTTTTCTTTGTCCAAACTTTCATCCTCATAATGTGCATGTTTTGAACTAGTATGTTCATTATCTTTATATTCATGAGTAGATTGGCCATGGTTCCCATGTTCTTCAGTTGCGTGTTTACCGTATTCAGTAGTATGAGTATTTTTAGTTGAACTGTAATTATGTTCGGAATCTATTTTTCCTTTATCCTCTTCATGCTCCGACTCAGTTATATGTGTTTGCTCAGATGTTGATGTTATATGTTCGAAATGTTCATTTTCTACAGTAGTATGTTCGGCTACAGGACCTCCGTATTCCTTTTCTGGCACATTCTGCGTAGTTTTGCCATTTAATTCACCCTCAGAAGTAGGTGTAATTTGTTCTTCTTCAAGATTATTTGTACTAGATGTATGTTCTATATGTTCCAATCCAGTTATGTGTTTATTTAAATGGGTAGAAACATCATGTTCGTTTTTTTCTGTGGATTCATGACCTTTTTCTTTTTCCTTATGCTCTAAAGTATGACCATGTTCTTCCACAGTTTTATGTTTCGTATGATCTTCCGATCCAGTTATACTCTCCTCTTCTTTATGTTCATGTTCTAAAGGAGTATTTTCATATTCTTCACTCTTAGTTTCAATAGTTGTACTTTCGTGTTTATGTTCCCCAACTTTACTCCCAACATGATAATGATCATACGTGGTATGTTCTTGGTTTTCTTCATGCTCATTATGTTCATGTTTCATTGTTATACCTTCTTGCTCTTCAATTTTATTATCCTCATGTTTGTGCTCAGTCGTAGATATTTCATATTCGTTTACCGTTTGTCCATAATGTTCTGAAGTTTCTTGTTCAATAGCTGTACTCTTATGTTCTCCAACTTGATGGCCTCCATGATTGTGTTCAGTTGTAGATATTTCATGTTCTTTAAGCGTTTGTTCAGTATGTTCTAAATTTTCTTGTGTAAAAATTGTACTTTCATATTCCAGGGTACCTCCTTGATGTTCATGTCCCGCTCCACCATTTTCATGTTCATACTCTTTATGTTCATGTTCTATAGTTACACCGTTATGTTCTTGTTCTTCTACATGCACTTGGGTTGATTCATGTTCTTGATATTTATGTTCAACAAGTTCTTCTTCAACTTTATTTTCAGATATTTCATGTTCCTGATGAGTTTGTTCAAAATGCTCTGAAGTTTTATATTCAGTTGTATTCTCATGTTCAGGCCCTTTTTCGTGCTCTTTATCTTCTTTATTTTCAGGTACGCCTTCCTCTTCTGATTGTGTTACATGTGTTTGAGTGCTTTTATGTTCAATATGTTCGTGTTCAATTGATGTACTTTCATGTTCTTGTTCTCCAATTTCATTCCCAACATGCTCACGTTCAGATGTGGTTATTTTATGTTCATGATGTGTCTGTTCAGAATGTTCAGAACTTGTATACAGAGAAGTTGTACTTTCTTGTTCTTGTTCCTCTTGATGTTCTTTTTCAGTGAATTTATGTTCGTGTTCTTTATGCTCCAATTCTTCCTGTTCATTCTGAGATGTGGTAATTTTATGTTCTTGAGTATTTTCTGAAGTTTCATGTATGGAAGTGGTACTTTCCCATTCTTGCTCCTTTTGTTCTTCTACTTCAGTGTGCTTATGTTCGTGTTCTACAGTCATACCTTTGTGTTCCTCTATTTCTTGTATTTGTGTAGTGCCGTGTTCTTTATGTTCTTGTTCGACTGTTGTGCCTCCACTTTCAAGTACTTCAATTTTATTTTCGGCATTTTCCTGCTGAGACAAGGTTTTTTCATGGCCTTCGAGAGTTTGTTCTGAGTGCCCCGATATTTCCTGTATAAACGTGGTACTTTCATGTTTTTGTTCTCCCTCGTGCTCTTTAGGTTCTTGTTGAGTTTGTTCGAAATGTTCTGAAGATTTATATTCAGTTGTACTTTCACCTTCAGGTTCTTTTTCGTGCTCTTTATCTTCTTTCTGTTCTGATTGTATTATATGTACTTGAGTGCCTACATGTTCTACTGATGTACTTTCATGTTCATTTTCTCCAATTTCTTTCCCAACATGCTCATGTTCTGATGTGGATATTTTATGTTCATGAAAAGTTTGTTCAGAATGCTCAGAACTCGTATGAATAAAATGTTCGTGTTCTTTATGCTCAAATTCATTTTCACCAAATTTCGGACTAATATGTTCATACTGAGATGTGGAAATTTCATGTTCTGTGTGTTGAGGATTTTCTGAAGTTTCATATATAGAAATTGTACTGCTCCATTCTTGTTCTTTATGTTCTTCAACTTCAGTGTGCTTATCTTCATGTTCTTTATGTTCGTGTTCTACATTTATATCTTTGTGTTCTTGCATTTGAGTAGTATCGTGTTCTTTATGTTCTTGTTCAATGGTTGTGTCTATATTTTCATGTTCAGTTTTATGCTCTACTGGTTCATGTTCAGACTCAGACATTTCATTTTCTTGTAGGGTTGTACTGCTCCATTCTTGTTCTTTATGTTCTTCAGCTTCAGTGTGCTTATGTTCATGTTCTTTATGTTCGTGTTCTACATTTATATCTTTATGTTCTTGAACTTGAGTAGTACCGTGTTCTTTATGTTCTTGTTCAATGGTTGTGTCTATATTTTCATGTTCAGTTTTATGCTCTACTGGTTCATGTTCAGACTCAGACATTTCATTTTCTTGTAGGGTTGTACTGCTCCATTCTTGTTCTTTATGTTCTTCAGCTTCAGTGTGCTTATGTTCATGTTCTTTATGTTCGTGTTCTACATATATATCTTTATGTTCTTGAACTTGAGTAGTACCGTGTTCTTTATGTTCTTGTTCAATATTTTGATGTGCAGTTTTATGCTCTACAGGTTCATGTTCAGACACAGGCATTTCATTTTCTTGAAGGGTTGTACTGCTCCATTCTTGTTCTTTATGTTCTTCAACTTCAGTGTGCTCATGTTCATGTTCTTTATGTTCGTGTTCTACATTTATCTCTGTGTGTTCTTGTAATTGTGTAGTACCGTGTTCTTTATGTTCTTGTTCAATATTTTCATGTTCAGTTTTATGCTCTACATGTTCATGTTCAGACACAGATATTTCAGTTTCTTGAAGGGTGTTGCCAGAATGCTCCGAAGTTAGATGCATAATTGTTGTACTTTCATGTTCTCGATCTTGTTCGCTCTCTTCGTGCTCTTTTTGCCCTTCATAATTTTTATGTTCATGTTCTTTATATTCATATCCTGTAGTCGTACTTTCATGCTCTTGTTCTTCTACATGTACTTGAGTGGTATCGTGCTTCTGTTCTTCAATAGTATGCATATGTTGTTCAGTTGTACTTTCGTGTTCTCGATCCCCTTCATGCTGTTTATGTTCTAGCTCACCCTCAGTATTTTTATGTTCAAATTCATTTTGTTCGTGTTCTGTAGTAATTCCTTCGTGTTCTTGTCCCTCTACATGTATTTGGCTAGTGTTATGTTCTGTGGTTTTACTTTGATGTTCATGTTCTTCTTCAGTATTTTTATCTTCATGTTCTTTATGTTCTTTAGTTACTCCTTCGTGTTCTTGCATCTGGGAAGTTTTATGCTCATCGTGCCCGTTTTGTAAAGCTGTTGTTTCATGCAAATGTTCTTCAATTTTATTTCCTTCGTTTTTATATGTTTCTTCTGAATACCCAGGCACAGTTATTTCGTGTTCTTGGAGTGTTTGGATAGAACTTTTAGAACTTTCTTGTATAATAGTTGTGCTTTCGGGTTCTAGTTCCCCTTCATGCTCCCTATGTTCTTGTTCACCAACAGTATGTTCATGTTGAGGTGCTTTATGTTCTACTTGTATAGTTGTTTCTTCATTTGTAAAAGTTGTATTCTCATGTTGTTGCTCTTCTTCATGTTCATATTTCGTATGTGCAGTTTCATGTTCTTTATGATTTTGATTTACTGTTGTAATTTCATGTTCCTGCTCTTCAATATTAGTTAACAAATGTTCTTGTTCCCCTTCGTGTTCCTCTACGGTGCTTTTATGTTCATGTTCTTTATGTTCTTGTGTATCATGTTTATTTTCTACAGTTGTATATAGTTCTTTTACTTGAGTGTTATCGTGTTCTTTAGTTTTATTGCTTTCGTGCTCTACTGTTGTACTTATATGCTCCCGTTCCTCAGTTTCATTTTCTACATGTTCATGCTCAGGTGTAGACATGTTATGTTCTTTATGTGTTTGATCAGCTTTTTCTGATGTTTCGTGTATAGCAGTTGTGCTTTCATGTTCCGCCTCTCCTTCATGTTCGCTATGTTCTTGTTCTCCCTTAGTATGTTCATGTTGTTGAGCTTCTGTTGCGCTTTTGTGTTGTTGTTCTTCTATATTTACATGACTGATGGTATGTTCTTTATGTTCAAATGTAATTGTTGTAGTTTCATGTTCCTGAACTACTTCAGTATGTTTGTGTTCTTCATTTATACTCTCTGTCTGTTTGTGCTCCGGCATAGATATATGCTCTAACGTTGTTTGTACAATAGATGTAACAACTTCTCCCTCTTTCTCTGGATGCCCATATTCTTCATCAACATGTTCATGTTCTTTATTTTTAATTTCTATAGTTACGTTTTCGTGTTCTTGTGTATCATGAACTATAGAATTACTGTGATTTCTGTGTTCATGTTCAACAGTTGTGATTTCATGTCCTAGTTCCTCTTCCTTTTCTTTCGTTATATCTTCTACATGTTTATGTGTAGATGTAGATATTTCATGTCCAAAATGTTCCGTTGAACCTTCGTACTTATGTTCTTCAGTTTTATGTTCGTGTTCAGAGCTATATTTTTCATATTCACTGGATTCTTGATCTACTGGATGGTTAGACGTTTGATATTCTAAAGTTGTACTGTGGTTTTTGTGATTTTTGTCTTCATGTTCATTTTGTAAGTGTTTTGAGCCTGTTTTATTTTCCAAATCTTCATTTTCTACTGTGGTTTCATGTTCTTTCAGTTCTTGCTCTTCTTCTTTATGTCCATGTTTTAAAGTTGTTGCATGCTCAATTCCTAAAGTTGTTTGCTCTTTTTCATTGTGTAGGGTGCTTTCGTATAATATATGTTCCGATATAATATCATGTTCTTTTGTTTGTTCTAACGTACTTATAATATTTGTATAGCCTTCTTCGTATTTATTTGTATTTTCGGTACTTAGGTGTTCGCTTAAAGGAAAAGTCTCCTCTTTATGTTCTCCTATATGTTCATGTTCAAGTGTAGGAGTACTAGTGTCATGGTATGATGTGTTTTGTTCATTTTCTTTTCCTTCAAAAATCGTAGTTATATGCTTATAGACATTTGTAATTTCCTCCATATCTTCATGTTCTTGAGAAGAAGTAGTAGTTGTGTTTTGAGGGACTTGTAAAGTAATGTCACTAAACTCGTTTGATCCTTTAAAACCATGTTCCCCATTTTTACCACCAGAACTAATTTCAGCCTCAGAATATAAACTAGTGGTGCGTTTTTTGGTTGTAGTATGTTCAAAAAGTTCTTCAACATTTTTATTATAATTATCTGAAACCTCTGTATCCAATAAGTTAAGTTCTGTAGAGGATGCATTTAAAACATAATTGGGTGTATGTGAGAATATGTCTAGAAGTTCATCGATTTCTGAAATAACGTTTTCTTCTGTAGACAATTTGTTAAATTTTTCTGTAGATTTATTATGTTCTATAACATGTTCCGTGGTTGAGTATATTTCGATATGTTCTAATTTAGTATGTTGCTCAGCTTGGTTCGAACTTTCTTCATTTAATGTCAATTCTTCAGGTAATTTTGAAATATGTTCTAATTCATTTTTTAAGGTGTGTTGATTACCTTGAATCTCCAACGTGGAAGAATGAAAATTTTCTTTAAATTTTGTGGTATGTTTATTTTCATATTTGGTCGAATGTTCCGTCGTTTCTTTATAAAATGATTTTTCTTCATCTTCGTCCAATGTTGTAGTATATTTTTGATGTGGATTTAAAGAAGTATCTTCAATTTCTTCAGATATATGAGGTGTTTTAGAATGTCCTTCCAAAATAGTAGTATGCTTGCTGTGATCAACTGAATGTTCTGAATGTTCATGATCATGTGGTTCTATTGGATTTTCATTAATTTCTGTAGAGTATTGAATATGATTTTTTGTAGACTCTTTATTCTCACCCAAAATATCGTTTTCGTATTCTTCGTAAGAATGCCCATCATGTTGAGATAAAGTGGTATGTTCGGGTAATTCGGAAATAGTGGTATGATTTTTTTGCTCATGTAATTTTGTGGAATGTTCTTCTATTGGTTCTGTAGGTTCATGTTTATGTGATATGGGTGAATGTTCTTTATGTTCGTGCGGTTTCGTTATGGGCTCTTCGTTTTCCAATGTGTGATTTATTGTATTATTTGGTATTGTTACAGTTTGCTCCTTTCCTTCTTGTTCATTTTCATCCTGTTTCTGAGATTCATTTTTATCTTCATTCGTTGAATGTTCATATTTAGAAGAAATTGTATGTTCTTTAGTCTCCACTAGTTCCTCATCTTGTTGAGAGGTGCCGTGTGGAATTACACCGGTTTCTTCTTTATAATCTGTTGATATGTGTACATGATTTTCTGCTATTGTTGTACTAGTATGAATATTAATTTCTTTCTCGTTATTTTTGTCTTCTTCAATATGATGCATTTTTGTTGAATGTTTATCTATAGGAGTATCTGTATGTTGCTTAGACTCTACACTTTCATCCTGTTTGGTTTCTTTGTTAGTATGTGTTATATGATGTTCTCCTCCGTGCACGGACGTGTTTTTATGTTCTTTTACTTGTTCTTGTTGTTCACTGTCGGTTGAAGTATTGACTTCGGTTTGTTCATGTTGATTATGCTTTTCCGTTTTACTTTCTGTTTGCATTTTATGAAAAGATGTACTTTTTGTATGTTCCTGTGTACGTTCAGAGAGATCCGTATTTTTTGTAGTAGCTTCGGTCTTATGTTCAGTGATTAATTCTTTTGTCTTACATGTTTCACACATCAGTTCAGAAGTACTATGTTTAATAGGAGTGACTTCTTTAATTGTATGTTCTTTAGGCAGATGCGTCGATGTAACCGTAGTGTGATGCTTTGTAGAATGTGTGGTATGTTTCTTAGTGGTATCCGTAACATGCATAGTAGAATGTTTGTTTGTATGGCAGGTTTCGCACATTAATTCTGAGGTATTATGGTCTTCAGCTTGAGTCGCATGTTCTTTAGATGAGATTCCTAAATTAGCAGTTTTATGCTCTGTTGTATGTACAATATATTTTGTGCTCGATCCGTGAGAATTCTCCGTTTGTGTATTTAAATTTATTGTAGTATGTTCCTCTTGTACGTGGGTAAGCTCGTGTGACATGTGGAACATATTGTTATTTGCTTCAGAAATTGAAAATAATAACTCTGGCGATATTGCTGTATGTTTTTCTTGTATATCTACATGTTCTTCGGGTAAATTAGTTTTAGAAACAGAAGACGTCTCCGTATGTTCCTCTTGTAGAGAAGTTAGCTCATGTGTTATATGCAACCCATGTTCATGTTCTTCAGATATAGAGGCAGGTACATTAGAGGATGTTTTCGTATGTTTCTCTTGTGTAGGAGTCGTTGACTCTTGCGTTATGTAGAACATGTCTGCATGTTCTTCAGAAATAGAAACGGGTATTTCCGGAGATGTTTTCGTATGTTTATCTTGTGCAGGAGTTGTTGACTCGTGTGTTAAGTCTATTACCTCTAAATGTTCTTCGCTAACAGCCGAAGGTGATTTAGGAGAAGTTTTCATATGTTTCTCTTGTACGGGAGTTGTCTCTTCTGTTGTGCTAGATATATCTAAATGTTCTTCAGAAGTTGAAGCAGGTATTTCCGGAGATGTTTCTGTATGTTCTGTCTGAGTTAAGTGAAACATTTCTGAATGTTCTTCGGAAACTGTAAAAGGTATTTCAGGGATGTTTTCGGTATGTTTTTCTTGTATAGATGTACTATGAATATTATCAGTATGTTCTTCAGACGAAGGTACTTCTATAGATGTTTCCGTGTACGCTTGTTCATTTGTTACGTGAAATAAATCTGAATGTTCTTCAGAAATCGAAGAGGGTCCTTCTGGAGACGTTACCGTGTGTTTCTCTTGTATGGAAGTTGTTTCGTACGTCAGATGCAACAAGTCTGAATATTCTTCGGAAACAGAAGGAACACCTTTTGATGATGACAATGTATGTTTTTCTTGGACTGGAGTTGGAGATGTACTTGAACGACTTTCACCAGGTTTAACTGAAAACATATGAAGATCATTGGTAAATGCCTCGTGAATCGTTGATAGGTGTTCGATCACAGAATTATCAGTGTTTTTAATTTCAGTTGTAGTTTTATTCGATAGTGAAACTAATTTATAGTCATCATGTATTGTTTCGGTAGATGCAGTTAGAGCTGTTTCTTCCTCACTTATTTGAGAAAAGTGAAAATTTTCCGTGACAACCTCTTCGATTATAGATGGGCCATATGTTTCCATTGTTTTGTGTTTAATGTGATCTGATGAAATTGTCGATGTTCCTAAAGTACGTTTTAGTTCAGCCAAGTTTTTATGTTCTGTTGTGTGTGTTTCAATAATATGTTTACTCTCATTGCTACTTTCTTGTTTATGCAATGTGGAATTTATTGCATAATTTTCTTCTGAAAGTTCCTCACGTATTGTTGATGGACTGAATTCAGTTGTAGCTAATGTGTGTTTGATTTGTTCATGTTCACTGCCATATGATGTGTGATGTTCTGTATGTTTCGGTTCTTTTTGATTCGACGTTGTTTCTTTTATTGAGGTAATACGGCTGTGTTTGTCTTCGAAATGTTCAGAGATATGAGTAATTGTATGCCCCCCTTCTGTTAGTTCTTCATTTTCCACCAATGATGTTTGTTCTTCTGACGTTTCCTTATGTGTAGGCGAGTATGTAGTTTTGGGTTCTCCATTTTGCCCTTCTTCTTTGTAAGTTGATGAGTGATGAGTATCATTTTCAGTTGTTAATATATTTGGCTTAGACTCTATTGGCTCGTTAGTTTCTCCTTCTGTTATTTGATCGTATTCTTCACTAGTCATACTAGTTAACCCCTCCGTATCGCCGTTCTCTTCAGATTCATCAAAAACCATAAATTCTTCAGTTGAAAATTCAGAACTTTCCTGTTCTACTTCTTCTTTTGGCTTCGTTGTCATTAATTCTTCAGTTTCTTTTTCAGTAGATTGTTCTTGATCATGCCCTGTCGTTGTTTCTAAAGGCTCAGATTCATCAATTTCGAAACCATTACGTACACTGGATGTTCGAGGCTTATGCGTTCTGGTTAAGTTTTCAGTAATTTCTTCGATCGTTACTTTAGCAGTTATTTCACTAGATAATATTTCGCCACTTTCAGTTACTACTGTATAATGACCTTTTGAGGTTTTATGATGACTCTGTGTATGTTCTTTATTTTTTTCATGGCCTTCTCCCTTATGCGTGTCCTCATTTTGATGTTTGGTGGACGTTCTTATCATTTCATGATCTCCTACTTTTGTTATTTTATGTTCTTTGTCATTGTGTTCATTAGTTTTGTTATGCTTATTATGGTCCACATTTTTGCCATGAAAATCATTACTTTTTTGATGTGATTTATCACCATTTTCATGTTCTTCTTTAGGACTATGGTTCTTCATTTCATTCTCTTCTTTATGCTCTTTATGTTCATCCTTATGATCTTTAAACTTTTCATGCGTTTTGTCTGGATGTGGTTCATTATGGTCGCTATTTGTTATATCTTTTGAAGAAGATGTTGTACTCTTATGACCAAAATGAAAAAGACCTTTGTGTTTATCTGTAGTTGTTGTTGTGTATGATGTAATTTTCTCTTCCGAAAATTCTTTTGTGCCACTCGTAGTTGTTATTTTTGAACCTTTCTGGTGTTTCTTCTCCACTGTAGTCTTATGTACACTGTGTGTATTTTCTTCCATATTAGTAGATGTTTTATGTGAACTCTTTAAAAGTGAATGCCGCATTATTTCATCTGTTTCTTCTTCGTTTCTTTCAGTTGTATGAAGAAAGTTGAAACTAATCGGTATAAACGGAGTAGATGCTTCAAAAAGAGTTGTATCTTCTAAGTCCGCAAGGTTTGGAGGAGTTGCAAATAATTGAGGCATTGAGGTAATGCCAGTAGACAGTGGTAGATTTGGAAGATGTTCTAAAGGGAAGAGATTTGAAGTGATTTGCGGGATAGAGAATTGCGTCAATGGAAAAACTGTTATTGGAATTTCGCTAATGGAAGCTGTCGCTGTTATGAAAGTTTGTATTGAAACCGGAGGCTTAAAAGTTGTTGTTATATGTAATTGTTCATGACCACTAGATTGTTCTAAAGTAATATTTAAAGTGTTTGCTAGATGACTTGATGTTGTGATGTCTTGATTACTAAATAAATTTGATGATATTGTAGATCCAGTTAAAGAAATATTTTCTTGATTTAATTTCGATGGTTCTGTCATTGTAACTTCTGACGATGTATTTTGACTTGTAGTTACAGCAGAAGCTTTAAATAACTCTCCAGGATTCAATGTAATATTTGTGTTTTCACTTAATGTTTCCATTGAAACAGAATGGCTTTGGTTTTCTGTTTGCATTAATAATATTCCTGATTGTGAGGTTATAGCGGGAGAGCTTACTTCTGGATGTGTTGTTTGTTTTGATGTTTCAGAATAATTCAGAGTGGTAGTTGCTTGTTCTTGTGAAAACACTGTTGTTGGTATACTTCCTTGTTCTTTTACTATATGAACAAATGGCTCTTCTGATTTAGTATTTAATAATGTGACTTGCCCATTAACAATTGTGTTCTCTGCAGTTATTTCATTTGTTTTAATACTCGTTTCAGTATTATTTTGTGTTAATGTAGAACTAATTTGTGTTGTTGTTTGTACTTCTACTACATTTGTCAGTATTTCTGAATGTGTTGTTTGTTCGGATAATTCAGATTGTTTCGCAGCTATAGTTTCTTGAGAAATAGAAGAAACTGTTGATGTCGTGCTACTAATTTCTTGTGCAACACTAACAGATGATGTCTCCTCTAGTTTCTTAGTGGCTGCTGGAACTAATTCTTGGGCTATTGTACTTACTGTAGTTATCTCATTTGCATTAATAGTTGTGCTATTTTGAGCCAAAGATAAATCTGACATAGAACTAGCATTAATTGTTGTTTGTAAGGACGTAACAGATGAGCTTATTTCCTCTACTTTCATATTTGAATCCACTTTGGTTACCTCATTTAATTTTAAATTGGTTTCGTTTTGTGATAATGATTCAGATTCACTATGAGCTGATGTTTCTGTTTGAGAAAACAAAGCCGAAGAGCCAACTTCTTCAACTGTTAAATTTGTTTCCTTTTCCAAATGTGTTGTCTGTTTTGATACTTCAGAGTGGTCTGCAACTGCAGTTGTTGATTGTTCTTGGGAAGTAGAAGAGATTGTTGTTGCTTCATTAGTTTGTTCTTGTTTAGTAGTTGCTATTGTAACTTCTTCTTTAATGGTTGTATTTTGTGAGAACATAATTGAGGGGCCTACCTCTTCAACTTTTAATTTTGGTGCTTCTTCGGTTTGCGTTGCTTGTTTTGATACTTCAGAGCTATGGACAACTGTAGTTATTGATTGATCTTGTAGAGGAGAAACTGTAGTTGAAGTACTACTTAGCTGAGTAATTGTTTCCGCAGTAGTTGTTACTTCTTGTAATGTGGAGGAAATTGTTGTCTGTGTATTATCTTGTTCTTGTTTAATCGTTACTGTTGTAATTTGTTCTTGGACAGTCGTACTTGTAGATATCTCTTCTGATTTAGAAGTTGCTTGGTTAGATTCATTTTGATTTGATACATAACTGGCTTGGGTTTCAGTTTCAGAGAATATAGCAGAAGAGCCGACTTCTTCAACTTTTAAATTTGTCGCTTTTTCTGATTGTGTTATCTGTTTTGATATTTCAGAATGATCTGTAGTTGTAGTTATTGATTGTCCTTGAACAGAAGTTGCGTTTTGTGAGAACATAATAGAGGAGCCTACCTCTTCAACTCTTAAATTTGAAGATTCATCTGTATGTGTTATCTGTTTTGATATTTCAGAGTGATCCATAGCTGTAGTTGTTGATTGTTCTTGGGTATTAAGAGCAACTGTTGATAGTGTATTAGCTTGTTCTTGTGTTAAATTGCTAGATATCAAGTCTTCTTGTTTAGTAGTTACTGTTGTAACTTGTTCTTGGGCTGTTTCACTGGCTGAAGTGACAGAGGAGCTTACCTCTTCAACTTTTGTCTGTGTATTTTCTTGTGTTAAATGAGTAGTCATTGGCTCTTCTTGTTTAGTGGTTGTACTTGTAGTTTGTTCTTGTGTGGGTATATTTGTAGTCAACTCTTCTGATTTAGGAGTTATTTCGTTTTGACCTACAGATACAGGTTCATTTTGATTTGATGCAGAACTGGTTTGTATTCCTGTTTCTGAGAATAGAATAGAAGAGCCAACTTCTTCAACCTTTTCTAAATGTGTTGTCTGTTTTGATACTTCAGATACTTCTATAATTGTAGTTACTGATTGTTCTTGAGGAATAGGAGATACTGTTGTGGGTGTACTAGTTTGTTCTTGTGTTGTATTACTAGATGTTAGGCCTTCCTGATTAGAAGCTGCCAATGTAACTTGTTCTTGAATATTTGCATTAACTGTAGTAGTATTTTCGGAGAACATAATAGAGGAGCCTACTTCTTCAACTTTCACATTTGGTATCTCTTCAGTATGTGTTATCTGTTTCGATATTTCAGAGTTACTGACAAGTGCAGTTGTTAATTGTTCTTGAAGAGAAGAAGAAACATGTTCTAGTGTACTAGTAATCTCTGATGGCATATGAGTAGTTGTTTCAGCTGTAATTATTACTTCCTTTGTCTGTGTTATATCTTGTTCTTGCGTTGTTTGAATAGAGACTGTCTCTTCATGTTTAACGGTCGTTATTGTAATTTGTTCTTGAGTAGTTACACTTGTAGTAATCTCTTCTGATTTAGAAGCTTGTTCATTTTGAACTGAAGATCCAGGTTCATTTTGGTTTGATGTAGAACTGGCTTGTACTCCTGCTTGAGAGAACATAACAGAAGAGGCAACTTCTTCAACTTTTAAATTTGTCAATTCCGTAGCCTTGGATTGTTCTTGAGAAATCGGAGAAACTACTTCTTGTGTTGCATTACTAGGTACTAAGCTTTCTTGTTTAGTTCTTGCTGTTGGAAATAGTTCTGGAGTACTTGCATTGACCGTATATCCATTTTCCGAGAATATAGTAGAAAGGCCTATTTCTTCAACTGTAGCTATTGATTGTTGTTGGAGCGAAGGGGATACTGTTATTGGAGTACTAGTTAGCTCTGATGTCATATAAGTCAAAGCGGTAGATGGAGTACTTTGCTCTTGGATAGTTGTAAATGTTGTAGTTGTTATATTCAATGATTCATTTTGAGGTGATAAAGAACTAGAAAGTATTACTGGTAAACTAGATTCTTCTTGTGTAACATGCGACATTGTTATCTCTTCTGGTTTAGTAGAAGCTTGATCTTGTGGAGTAACACTTTGAAGTATAGATGTAGACTCTTGCTGAGGTGATAGTGAAGTCGCTTGTGTTTCTGCTTGCGAAAAGATAACAGATGAACCCATTTCTTCAATGATTACATTTGTCGTTTCTTTTGAAAGTGTTGTTATTTTAGATATCTCCGAGTGATCGATAATACCTGTCACTGCTTGCGTTTGAGAAATAGAAGAAATAGTTTCTGATACACTAGCTTGTTCTTGTAGTATATGAGTTGTTGTACTAACTTGTTCGTGCACAGTGGTACTTTCTGGTGCTGTTGCCTCCAATTTTGTACTTGCTTCTTCAATTTTTGAGTTTGTTATTTCTTGTGAGTGAATTTCCTTAGAGATATCAGTTACTGATTGCTCTTGTGAAACATAAGTACTTGAAGATGGTGTACTAACAGTTGATTTTTCTTCTAAATTATTTAGCCCAATACTAGCTTTTTGTGTACTGGTAGCAGACACTGTTTGCGAGAACATAGGAGAAGTTGCTACTTCTTGAATTATTACATTTTTTACTTCTTCTGAAGTTGTTGTTTGCTTAGATATTTCAGACTGTTTCAAAACCTCCGTTGTTTGTTCTTGGGAAATTGAAGTAATCGAACTTTGTTCTTGAAGATCTTTTGATGCATTTGTTGATATATTGCTTTGTTCTTTCGTAACTGTTGTAGTCTCTGTTTTTAAACTTGTTTCACTTTGAGACAAAGATTCAGTTTTTTGTTGAGATAATATTGAACCATCATGTGTTGTTATTGTTTGTTCCTGAATTGATTGACTAGATATATTCATTGTAGGTGTATTATCTGGTTTTAAACTTACTCCAGTTTGAGGTAAAGATTCATTTTGATGCGATACCGAAGCAGCCTGTGTCTCCGTTTGTACAAACATGGCGGAAGTGGCTACTTCTTCAACTTTCAAATTGCTAACTTCTTTAGAACTTGTTGTCTGTTTTGTTATTTCTGATAAATTTGTAATTTTAGTTGCTATACTAATGTTTGTTGCGTTAGTCATAGTTGTAAAAGTACTATTATTTTCTGCATGTTTCGCAGTGCTAATTCCTGTAGTGAGGTTGCCCCGTAAAGATGAAATACTAACATTTCCTGCTGCTTTACTTTCATTGTGAAATGATTCTGGATTTAAATTCGCCAGTGTTGAGTCTTCGTCATCGGAAGCAACAAATTCACTTAAAAGACTTGTAAACGCAACCAATAAATCGTCCTCTTCCTCATCAAGATTATTTGGTGTACTTGATGTTCCACGAATTATTATTGTTTTTCCATCTAAAGTAGTTTGTAGGTCACCCAACTCATCTTTGGACGTATGACTATTTGTTGATCTTAAAGATGTGGTAACATTTTCAGTTTCTGATGTTTGTACGAAGATCTCTTGATCACTAGTTAATTCAACATCGGTGATATTTTTATTTGTTTGATGTAATGTTGTATTTTCCTTTATTGGAATCATCGTAGATATCTCTTCTTTAGAAAACATGTCAGTTATAGTATGCATAGTGTTATTTAAATTAGTGGGAGTTATTTCATTGGTAAACTTTTGTATAAGATAATTTTGAGCAGCACTCAATGAAGCATGGAAATCATCTGTGGTTGATTTGCTTATTTCATAATCTTTAGAGTGACCAACCGTATGAGTTGTTTCTTGCAATGAATGTATAAGTGTTGAGGTTTCAGGTATGTGAGTAGCTTCTGTTATTAAAGTATCTACTTGTGGAGTAGATTTTGAAGAGATATCTAATATAAAATTTGTTTCAGAAACAGATGACGTTTGTTCAGAAAATACAGAATTAATAGACGTATCTTCAAAAGAAGTTTTTGAATCATTCAAATTGATTTGCGGCAAGGGAAATGGTTGCGTAATTGGACTAATTGAAAAATCGGAGGTTTCTTTTTCGCTAGCTTTACTCTCTTCTGTCACTATTGTAGGAAAGTCAATTAATTTCGTGTATGGTGAAGTGTGAAGATCGTATACAATATTTGTTGTTGCGTTTGTAATATTGTCCTTCAATTCAAGCGATGCATTTTTTCCTACTGAAAATGTAAATTGTGTATCATTTGATTTCATCACCAAGTTATCAAAGCTTGTCTGTTTCGGTTTAGTTAATTCATTCATTTCAGTTATAGGAAATGCCTCGGTGTAATTCGATTTAGGCTTTTCCGTTTCTGACGTTATCGTATAAGATATATTTATCTTAGCCAAATCTATAAAAGTACTTGTTTCTACATCTATTTTTATACTCTCTTCAGTTGATTCCTCATAATCTTCATCTGTCGTAGATATTGTTGGATCAGCAAATCCAATTTCTTCCGTTATTTCCTCTGGCCATCCAAAACCGGTATATTCTAAAATCTTTGGGGTTTCATGGGATTTATTGGCTACATCGGAATTTCTATTTACTTTTATTGAGTCGTAATTATGAAAAGGCATGATGGTCTCATTATCATCGTTTTCTGTTGCAGATTCGAAATCATTCATATTACTAATTGAATGTAGTTCGTCATTTGTTGTGTCAAATATATATTCTCGTCTAGGTTTTTCAAAATTATTCTCATTTGCCAGAGTGGGAATACGTGTAGTATCCAATTCGTCAAAAATGCTGAAATCTGCTGATGTGGGATTAGCACGATTGAATTTCAAATTTGCTAAATCGTTGCTAAGTGTGACACTTTTATCAATATCTGCATTTACAAGATTATTATATGATGTCGAAGAAATACTATTGAAGGGGTTAAAATTATTAAAAAGGAACGGATTTGAAGTCATAGATTGGAATCCCAAGGTCTGTTCCAAATTGGAGTTATTTTCATCATTTGTGTGAGATTTGTAGTCAGTAATAGTGGGCATTGCTTCGAATTTTAAATTGTTATCTAAATTTGAACTCATCGTAGTAGTTTCAGACTCTGACTGTTGATTTGATTGTTTCATTGGTTCAAACAACTTAGAATGGTCTTCGGAATTATGTTGTGATTTGTAATTTACAGATGGTGCAGCGTACCAATTTCCTTGAATAGTTACATCAGTAGTAAGCAAATTTAATGATTCGCTAAATAAATTTATATCAATTGGAAATTTAGAGGATAAAAGATTACTACTTGATGAAACAGATTCACGTTGTACCATAGTATCAAAGGTTGTAGTTGGATTTTCAATTTGGTTCATTTCATTATATATTTTATCCAGAGCTTCGAGATTACTTAGCGTTATTGCTTCCTTTTGCACTTCTTCATTTTGATTATTGAATGTTATTATTTCTTTATTTGCCCTTTCGATTTTATCTTTTAGTTTAATTGTATCTATATTTCCTTTATTATCGTCTCCTCGATCAGTTTGTATCAATTGTTGGTTAGTTAAGTTATATAATAAATGTTTAATTAGTTGATTTTCTTCAGTGGTTACAAAGTTTAGCTCGGTAGATTTATACATAGTCTCATCATTTTCATCGTCAACCATTCCTTTTTCGGAGGGCGTATTACCGAATAATTTTGAAAAGATTCCCCTACCACGCCTCATCAGCCCATGTAATTTCTTCAAACGGTTTAAACGTTGAATGTTGTAATGGATGGATCTTCGCCGTCTTCCATAAGGGCCGATAACTGGAAATTTGGAATATGGTTTAAAAAACGATCATCAATTGCCCTCTTTCCAAAGAGTCTCCTCCAGAAATTCTTTTTCTTCTTCTTCTTATTTTTTGGTCTTAATAGTGAACGGTTATCACCCATAAGCTCGGCGTTGTCACTATCTTTGTTGTGAATAACATTACTTGGATGTTGTTGTTTATTTTGATTTGGTTTATCAGGAACAGCTTTTACTGGTTGACTGTATTTCTCTGAAATCGGTTTTACTGATTGGACAGGTTTATGATTTACAGGTTGCTCATTGTTTCTTCTAATGTTGTGAGCATATTCTTCGTTTTTATGATGATTAGGAACGTGTCGCTTGCCACGAGGTTTATCCGCTTTAATTTCATCAAGGATTTGTTGGAGTTCATTTGCAACATTTAAATCTCTTTGTAGACGGTTCAGCCTATCTTCTTTAGTTTCGATATTTTCGTAATCATAATCTTGAACTATATTTGTTTTCGGTGCATGATTTTGGACACCTATTACGCTTACTTCTGGTTGTTTGGAAGATGCCTGTGATGTTATTAAAGAAGATGTAGGCAATAATTCCGTAGATGTTCTGGATGTTGTTTTATCAGTAACACTATATGCTAAAATCTTGTCAGTTGATGAAGGCATTATTTGCTTATCAGTATTATCTAGATTAGGTGAACGCGTTCCGATTTTAACAGAAGATGGCTTAAGTGTTGTTTTATCACTACATAGTGCAGTATCTTTACCGACAGAACGTATTAACACTTTCTTTAATTCTTCAAGTGCATTTGCAGTAACCTCATAATTAATATCCGTGGATGAATCGATTCCACGTTTAGCAATAACATTATCACGGTCAATAAAATCGGTTGTAGTAGCTAATGTAGGTTTACCATTCGATCGCTTAAGCTTACCTCCGCCACAATTAATTATCTTGTAAGCCAGTTTTTGCAAAGCTGAACGTTCAGCATCCGAGATGTCCGATAAAACATTATCGCTAGTGCCACTATTACAAGACGATGATGTAGAAAATTCAGCTTTTGAAAGGTTATCTAAAGTTTCCTGAGCACAGTGCAGCGGTTCTACAGCTTCAGCTAGTTTCTGATCCACGACCTTTAAATTTTCAATTAATACAGGAAGTGCATTTTTATCTATAGATTTTTTGATCAAATGTTCAGGTGCGGGTTGAGATACGACGTTATTATAAGAGGATATAGTCGTCCCAGCAAGACCATGCATCGATGTACCGTTGTCCAAAGAACGAGGAATGTCTATATGAGCTGGAATGAGTTGCGCAGGAGATAATAGCTGAGAGTTAGATAAATTCATATTAGCTAGTTTAAAAATTGTGTAGTGGGGTGTTGATGATACTATATCGGAAAGGAGTCCACTTATCTGGCGACGAATGCGGATTTTGGGTTTTATTTTCTTTATTTTCTTGTCTTCTTTCGTTTCGTGGCATTTTGGTTGGTGTTGGGATTTTCCATCAGATTCGCTGCATTCTGAATCTACGTCGTCATCATCATTGCTTTCGCAGATGTTTTCTTCAGGTTTCTTTGTCGTTGTTTTTTCTTCTTCATTTTTATTTTTATGACCTAAAATAAACATTCTTTTAAACAAAGAAATAAAAATATAGAGTTAGTGAAACTTTAATTTAAAACTAATCTAAAGCGGTAATGATACGAATAATCCATGTCTAAAAATATTGAGGTTAATTAGAAAACGACGTTATATATAATTTAAATTATCGTTAAAGTAAATTAGTATTTTGAATCTTAAATGTAGGCTTAGTTATGAAATATATATACTTTTTCTTAACCGACCCTTAATTAATTTAGTTTAATCAATAGAAAAACTACCTGGTTTTGAATCACATATTGGCGGTGGATGTGTTTTACAAGTCGTCTTCTTTTTTTCAGAGTCTTCAGAACATCCCTCATTAAAACTCGTTTCTGTTGTCGTTTCGTCATGATGAGTACTACTTTCATCTTCCTCCTTGACTGGTGGACAATTTTCATTTGGGTTAGAAACAGCAAGTTCATCTTTATTAGGTATATCGTATCCGCCCTTATTACCATCATCCTCCGGTTCTACGTTGCAGTCTCCTGCTAATGGATCATTAACTACGACATCCTCATCAGGGTACATTACTTTATCACATGATTCTCCTGTGCAGTTTTGTCCTTCACGTACTTTAATTTTAACTTCATGCATCAACTGATTTTCCCATTTATATGGATTTGGTTTTTTAGGCATCAACTTCGAGTCTGTTTGCACTTGAGCTGTATTTATAGGTTTTACAGGCTCAGATATGTTGATAGACTTTTTGTTTATTGTACTGATAGGTGTTTGTGTTGTTTCTGGTGTTTTTTGTTTCGAAAATTTGGTCGTATATGTAATATCCGCCAAATTTTGAGGAGTATTTTCATTAACATGAACTACACGTAGCAATTGATCCATATTATCGATTATATTCACTTCGAAATTCTTAGACGTAGATGTAGACGTAGTGCCCGTCTCATGATAGTTTTCTTGTTTCTGACTTTTTTTTGCTCTACTTTTAAAATTATCGGTTATCACTAATGAATCGTCAGTATCTAATTTCTCTAGAGATGGGTTTGAGGAAGTAGTTTCCTTTTCGTGCTTTAACGTATCTATTGAACGGTAACGATGCTCGTGAACTATTTTACTATCCATATAGTTATTGTACCTAAAATTGTATAAAAATATGAATACCTCAAGTTACTTTTACATTGATCTTGGTAAACAAGAATACTTTTAACTAAATTTATTTTTGAAATCACATAAATTTTAATTATTATATTGAATGTATATAATTAATAATCAGTACAGTTTATTAATAGAATACGTGTCACCAATCTACAACAATTCACTTATAAATTACGCATTTCAATAAAGAACTGTAGCAATATTCAAACGACTACTACCCGAAGGAAAACAATCAGACCTGATAAAAAAAATTACACAAACAGGTTCTTATCAGAACCATCAAAACTTACAAATTCAAAGATATAAAGCACATTGTAATCACACACAAATATTTTGTGCAAAACTTTATGTACAGTAAATAAAGAAATATTTTCCCACCTAAATGACTCTTTTCGTTTATGAGACCCTGATACGTTTTGTGAAAAATTGGCCAAAATTTTAACAAATATACTCCAAGGTAAGTTTTCCCGCCAAATTACTCTTCTCACTTCTGCGATTCTGATACCTTTTGAGAAAAATTGACCAAATTTTATCGAGTATAATCTTGGGTAAGTTATCTCGCCAAATTACTCTTCTCACTTCTGCGATCCTGATACCTTTTGAAAAGAATTGGCCAAAATTTTAACAAGTATAGTCCAAGGTAAGTTTTCCCGCCAAATTACTTTTCTTACTTCTGTGATCCTGATACCTTTTGACAAAAATTGACCAAATTTTAACGAGTATAATCTTAGGTAAGTTATCTCGCCAAATTACTCTTCTCACTTCTGTGATCCTGATACCTTTTAGGAAAAAGTGACCAAATTTTAACAAGTATAATAAACGGTAAGTTTTCCCGCCAAATTAGTCTTCTCACTTCTGCGATCCTGATACCTTTTGAGAAAAATTGGCCAAAATTTTAATGTGCATAATAGAAGGTAAGTTTTTTGCGCCAAATTACTCTTCTCACTTCTGCGATCTTGATACCTTTTGAGAAAAATTGGCCAAAATTTAAACGAGTATAATTTTGGGTAAGTTTTCCCGCCAAATTACTCAGCTCACTTCTGCGATCCTGATACCTTTTGAGAAAAATTGGCCAAAATCTTAACGTGCATAATAGTAGGTAAGTTTTCCCGCCAAATTATTCTTCTCACTTCTGCGATCCTGATACCTTTTGAGAAAAATTGGCCAAAATTTAAACGAGTATATTCTTGGGTAAGTTTTCCCGCCAAATTACTCTTCTCACTTCTGCGATCCTGATACCTTTTGAGAAAAATTGGCCAAAATCTTAACGTGCATAATAGTAGGTAAGTTTTCCTTCCAAATTACTCTTTTCACTTCTGCGATCTTGATACCTTTTGAGAAAAATTGGCCAAAATCTTAAGGTGCATAATAGTAGGTAAGTTTTCCCGCCAAATTACTCTTTTCACTTCTGCGATCCTGATACCTTTTGAGAAAAATTGGCCAAAATTTAAACGAGTATAATCTTGGGTAAGTTTTCCCGCCAAATTACTCTTCTCACTTCTGCGATCCTGATACCTTTTGAGAAAAATTGGCCAAAATCTTAAGGTGCATAATAGTAGGTAAGTTTTCCCGCCAAATTACTCTTTTCACTTCTGCGATCCTGATACCTTTTGAGAAAAATTGGCCAAAATTTAAACAAGTATAATCTTGGGTAAGTTTTCCCGCCAAATTACTCTTTTCACTTCTGCGATCCTGATACCTTTTGAGAAAAATTGGCCAAAATGTTAAGGTGCATAATAGTAGGTAAGTTTTCCCGCCAAATTACTCTTCTCACTTCTGCGATCCTGATTCCTTTTGAGAAAAATTGGCCAAAATCTTAACGTGCATAATAGTAGGTAAGTTTTCGCGCCAAATTATTCTTCTCACTTCTGCGATCCTGATACCTTTTGAGAAAAATTGGCCAAAATCTTAACGTGCATAATAGTAGGTAAGTTTTCCCGCCAAATTACTCTTTTCACTTCTGCGATCCTGATACCTTTTGAGAAAAATTGGCCAAAATTTAAACGAGTATAATCTTGGGTAAGTTTTCCCGCCAAATTACTCTTCTCACTTCTGCGATCCTGATACCTTTTGAGAAAAATTGGCCAAAATTTTAGGGTGCATAATAGTAGGTAAGTTTTCCCGCCAAATTACTCTTTACACTTCTGCGATCCTGATACCTTTTGAGAAACATTGGCCAAAATTTAAACGAGTATAATCTTGGGTAAGTTTTCCCGCCAAATTACTCTTTTCACTTCTGCGATCCTGATACCTTTTGAGAAAAATTGGCCAAAATGTTAAGGTGCATAATAGTAGGTAAGTTTTCCCGCCAAATTACTCTTTTCACTTCTGCGATCTTGATACCTTTTGAGAAAAATTGGCCAAAATGTTAAGGTGCATAATAGTAGGTAATTTTTCCCGCCAAATTACTCTTCTCACTTCTGCGATCCTGATACCTTTTGAGAAAAATTGGCCAAAATCTTAAGGTGCATAATGGTAGGTAAGTTTTCCCGCCAAATTACTCTTTTCACTTCTGCGATCTTGATACCTTTTGAGAAAAATTGGCCAAACTTTAAAAGAGTATAATCTTGGGTAAGTTTTCCCACTAAATTACTCTTATATAATAATAATAATAATAATAATTTATTGATGCCACCAACATTAAATATGTTTTACATAAGTCATTTTTAAACTAAATTGTAAAATGATATTAACTAGCAATTAAATAATATAATATAGGTATATATGTAACAAACTTAAAAGGACAAAGTTGGTAAAACATTTCTACAAGGTAAGTAAGACTTAAATTATACATTAAAACGTTTTAAAAACAAGAAAACAACACATAAAATTTAAAATCTATGGTCCAAGAATTCATCAATTGAATAAAAAGCATTCTGTACAAGTAATTGTTTTATTTCCTTCTTAAAATGAGGCAAAGTCAGTTCTTTCACAGGTGATGGTAATTTATTGAAAAATTTAGGTCCAAAATAATTTACTGAGTTTCTTGATCTGTCGACTCTAAAACTTATTTGATTTAAATTATGTGAATACCTTGTGTCATGGTTATGAATCTCGTCACGAGTTGGGTATTGAGAGATGTTTGATTTCACGTACAACAGTGCATTGAGAATATATATGCATGGGAAGGTCAGAATATTATGTTCTATAAATTTATGTTTGACATCGTCTTTGTATTTTAGCCCTGTAATTATACGTATTGCTTTTCTCTGTAAATTGAAGACTCGCTTTGTATGGCAGGAGTGCCCCCAGATAAGCACCCCATAGTGTATTATTGAAGAAAATAGGCTGTGATAGGTTGTCCACAAAACTTTAGTATCAGTAATGTCATGTAAATTCCTAAGTAGGTAGAGATATTTACTTAGTTTTTTACTTATATAATTTACATGCTCCTCCCACGATAGGTTAGAGTTAAGAAGTATCCCTAAGAATTTAACTGTATTATTATAAGGGTTATCAATTTTCCTGAGTGTGAACCACAGCATTTCACTCTTGTTCTTATTTAAGGTGAGTTTATTTTCTACGAACCAGCTTTGAGCCTTCGCCTGTGTGTTTTCAACCATGGATTGTAATGAAACAAGATCTTTATTCTTATTGACAAGAGTGGTGTCGTCAGCAAACAATACCACCCCCGTATTTTGCATGAATAAGGGTAAGTCGTTCATATATATTAAGAAAAGTAGAGGCCCCAGGACAGACCCCTGAGGGACCCCACATTTTATTTCCTCCATTTTAGAAATAGTATTATTAAACGACACCACCTGTCTTCTATTTGTTAGATATGACTCTAAAAGTTTTAGACTAATCTCATCTACATTGTATTTTTGTAACTTATTTAAGAGAATTTCATGGGACACACAGTCGAAAGCTTTTGACAGGTCACAGAATTGGGCTGCAGAAATTTCCTTTTTTTCGATACCATCACTTATATCCCGCATGAGTTCCAATATCGCTGTAGTTGTACTACTATTTTGCCTAAAACCAAATTGATTCGAACTCAAAATACTATTGCGTTCCAGGTGATTATAGAGTTGATCTTTTAAAACAATTTCTATGGTTTTTGATAATAGAGGGACTATTGAAATTGGTCTGTACTCATTTTTGTCATTAAAATCTCCCTTGTTTTTGAAAATAGGTACAACTCTTGAAATTTTAAGACAATCCGGAAATGTTCCGGTGCTGATACATTCATTTATAAGATTAGTTAACGGTATTAATATGACATTTACTATAGTTTTAAGAATGGTGGCATTAATGCCATAATAATCTTTACTTTTGTTGTTTTTTAGTTTAGAAATTACATCCCTAGCTTGGTTAAATGAAACTTCTTTAAATGAAAATACTGTGGATGGTGTTGATATACACACATTAATAGAAGAGTTACTTCTAGGTAATGAATTTATTAGATCTGAACCTATATGGGCAAAATAACGATTAAAATGATCCGAACTAATGTTACAGTTATTTGGTTTTGTGTTGATAATAGGGTTGTTACGTTTTATTACATCCCATATAGCCTTTGGCGAGTAATTATGCGATTCAATATGATGGTTATTTGCACGCTTTTTGGCCTCTTTAATTTTGAGTCTGTATTGTTTGCGTTTTTCAATTATTAGTATTTTTGTTCTAACACTATTGTCTCTGTCATATGCCTCCCTTAAGAAACTTAGTTCTGACCTTAATAATTTAAGTTCACTGTTAAACCAGTATTTATCAAATATATTTGTACTATTTTTATAGGTTTTTTGTTTAAACCTTTCTGTACCTTGTGTCAGTATTTTCATCAATAAATCAAATTTTTTATGAATATCTAAATGGTTATAATTTGTGAAATTAAAATCAATATTTTTTATAAAGTTATGAAAATGAAATAACCCTAATTTAGTAATTGGTCTACAAATAATATTTGACATAACTGATTTTCTAATTTTAACATTAATACTTAACTTCAAAATTATTGCAAAGTGGTCAGATAGAAATAAATCTCTCACTAATGTGTAGTGTTTATCATTCGTTTTAATAATAAAATTATCAAGGGTATTTAATCCTCTGGTTGGTACATTTACGACTGTGGTTAAATCGAATGAACTTAGAAAATCTTGAAAATTATTTGCTAAATGATCTCTAGTATTGAATTTAATGTTAAAATCACCTGTTACAATTACTTGTACAGAGTTTATTTGAATTTTGTCTAAAATATTATTTAAAATATAAAAAAAATTATTAATATCTCCTGTTGGAGGTCTATAAACTGTTATAATTACACAGTTGTAGTCATTTAAATAAATGGCAGACATTTCACATTCTTTTTCAACAGACATATTAATAATATCTTGTCGATTTTTAAAAGTTAAACTATCACGAACAAATATAGCTGACTCACCATGCTGAGACTTCTGTCGTGTAAAATCAGAAGCTAGTTTATAATTTGAAATAATAAGTGAGTCAATTTCATTTGGTCGCAGCCAATGTTCGGTGAAACACAGGATGTCGTGCGAATTGTCTGATACATATGTTTCAATATCGTGTACTTTGTTACGCAGGCATTGAACGTTGAGGTGAAACACGTCCAGGGGGTTGACGATGTCCTCGACTGCGTTTGTGGTACTCTCCTCCTGCTCGGCGAAAAAAGGTACGAAAAGGCTGAACACGGATTTCATTTGGCCAAAAGTTTTCATTCATTATCTCATCTCTTGCTGATTCGGGGGCCGTGACTTTAAAAGAGCTTGAAATTCCATCAGACCTTAACTTGTGCACATTAACATTAATATTTGATTTGTATTTAGCGGTGATATACTTATGCAGGTCTTCTTCACTGACATTTGATTTAACATTTGCTACATGCAACATAACAACGGGATCAGCCGCCGTTATATTTTCCTCCTCGAGCCTCTTCCCAACGATGGTCGTCGGATTTTTATTTGTTTCTGATATAATGTTTGATTTATGTGTCGATTTCTTTGGTTTTTCATTTCGGGGCGTTTCGGGTATTTTAGTTGCCGTTTGATGTTTGTTTACATTTGATTGACCGATGACAGCTGGGGCCGCTGCCAATTGAGTATGCGCCGATTGCTTTCCACTCGGCACTGTTGACATGCTGACAAGCGGCATTGCCGATGTTATTTCGTTGAACTTAAGTAATAAATCCACCTGTTGTTGAAGACTGTGAATAGTGATGTTTTGGTTTTCAATTAAGTTGTCCTTCTGCTTAAGTAACTCCTTTAAGTACCTTATTTCGAGGTGAATTGCATCCGGAGCAACGGGTCCCCCCGGGTCTAACTTCTGCGTTCCTGATGCCTTTTGAGAAAATTTGGCCAAAATTTTAACAAGTATATTACAAGGTAATTTTTCCCGCCAAATTACTCTTCTCACTTCTGCGATCCTGATACCTTTTGAGAAAAATTGGCCAAAATTTTAACAAGTATAATCCAAGGTAAGTTTTCCCGCCAAATTACTCTTCTCACTTCTGCGATCCTGATTCCTTTTGAGAAAAATTGGCCAACATTTAAACGAGTATAATCTTGGGTAAGTTTTCCCGCCAAATTACTCTTCTCACTTCTGCGATCCTCATACCTTTTGAGAAAAATTGGCCAAAATTTTAACAAGTATAATCCAAGGTAAGTTTCCTCGCCAAATTACTCTTCTCACTTCTGCGATCCTCATACCTTTTGAGAAAAATTGGCCAAAATTTTAACAAGTATAATCCAAGGTAAGTTTTCCCGCCAAATTACTCTTCTCACTTCTGCGATCCTGATACCTTTTGAGAAAAATTGGCCAAAATGTTAAGGTGCATAATAGTAGGTAAGTTTTCCCGCCAAATTACTCTTCTCACTTCTGCGATCCTGATTCCTTTTGAGAAAAATTGGCCAAAATCTTAACGTGCTAAATAGTAGGTAAGTTTTCCCGCCAAATTACTCTTCTCACTTCTGCGATCCTGATACCTTTTGAGAAAAATTGGCCAAAATCTTAACGTGCATAATAGTAGGTAAGTTTTCCCGCCAAATTACTCTTCTCACTTCTGCGATCCTGATACCTTTTGAGAAAAATTGGCCAAAATCTTAACGTGCATAATAGTAGGTAAGTTTTCCCGCCAAATTACTCTTTTCACTTCTGCGATCCTGATACCTTTTGAGAAAAATTGGCCAAAATTTAAACGAGTATAATCTTGGGTAAGTTTTCCCGCCAAATTACTCTTCTCACTTCTGCGATCCTGATACCTTTTGAGAAAAATTGGCCAAAATTTTAACAAGTATAATCCAAGGTAAGTTTTCCCGCCAAATTACTCTTCTCACTTCTGCGATCCTGATACTTTTTGAGAAAAATTGGCCAAAATGTTAAGGTGCATAATAGTAGGTAAGTTTTCCCGCCAAATTACTCTTCTCACTTCTGCGATCCTCATACCTTTTGAGAAAAATTGGCCAAAATTTTAACAAGTATAATCCAAGGTAAGTTTCCTCGCCAAATTACTCTTCTCACTTCTGCGATCCTCATACCTTTTGAGAAAAATTGGCCAAAATTTTAACAAGTATAATCCAAGGTAAGTTTTCCCGCCAAATTACTCTTCTCACTTCTGCGATCCTGATACTTTTTGAGAAAAATTGGCCAAAATGTTAAGGTGCATAATAGTAGGTAAGTTTTCCCGCCAAATTACTCTTCTCACTTCTGCGATCCTGATACCTTTTGAGAAAAATTGGCCAAAATGTTAAGGTGCATAATAGTAGGTAAGTTTTCCCGCCAAATTACTCTTCTCACTTCTGCGATCCTGATACCTTTTGAGAAAAATTGGCCAAAATGTTAAGGTGCATAATAGTAGGTAAGTTTTCCCGCCAAATTACTCTTCTCACTTCTGCGATCCTGATTCCTTTTGAGAAAAATTGGCCAAAATCTTAACGTGCTAAATAGTAGGTAAGTTTTCCCGCCAAATTACTCTTCTCACTTCTGCGATCCTGATACCTTTTGAGAAAAATTGGCCAAAATCTTAACGTGCATAATAGTAGGTAAGTTTTCCCGCCAAATTACTCTTCTCACTTCTGCGATCCTGATACCTTTTGAGAAAAATTGGCCAAAATCTTAACGTGCATAATAGTAGGTAAGTTTTCCCGCCAAATTACTCTTTTCACTTCTGCGATCCTGATACCTTTTGAGAAAAATTGGCCAAAATTTAAACGAGTATAATCTTGGGTAAGTTTTCCCGCCAAATTACTCTTCTCACTTCTGCGATCCTGATACCTTTTGAGAAAAATTGGCCAAAATTTTAGGGTGCATAATAGTAGGTAAGTTTTCCCGCCAAATTACTCTTTTCACTTCTGCGATCCTGATGTTTTTGAGAAACATTGGCCAAAATTTAAACGAGTATAATCTTGGGTAAGTTTTCCCGCCAAATTACTCTTTTCACTTCTGTGATCCTGATACCTTTTGAGAAAAATTGGCCAAAATTTAAACGAGTATAATCTTGGGTAAGTTTTCCCGCCAAATTACTCTTCTCACTTCTGCGATCCTGATACCTTTTGAGAAAAATTGGCCAAAATGTTAAGGTGCATAATAGTAGGTAAGTTTTCCCGACAAATTACTCTTTTCACTTCTGCGATCTTGATACCTTTTGAGAAAAATTGGCCAAAATGTTAAGGTCCATAATAGTAGGTAAGTTTTCCCGCCAAATTACTCTTTTCACTTCTGCGATCTTGATACCTTTTGAGAAAAATTGGCCAAAATCTTAAGGTGCATAATAGTAGGTAAATTTTCCCGCCAAATTACTCTTCTCACTTCTGCGTTCCTGATGCCTTTTGAGAAAATTTGGCCAAAATCTTAACAAGTATATTACAAGGTAATTTTTCCCGCCAAATTACTCTTCTCACTTCTGCGATCCTGATACCTTTTAAGAAAAATTGGCCAAAATTTTAACAAGTATAATCCAAGGTAAGTTTTCCCGCCAAATTACTCTTTTCACTTCTGCGATCTTGATATCTTTTGAGAAAAATTGGCCAAACTTTAAAAGAGTATAATCTTGGGTAAGTTTTCCCACCAAATTACTCTTCTAACTTCTTCGTTCCTGATGCCTTTTGAGAAAATTTGGCCAAAATTTTAACAAGTATATTACAAGGTAATTTTTCCCGCCAAATTACTCTTCTCACTTTTGCGATCCTGATACCTTTTGAGACAAATTGGCCAAATTTTAACGAGTATAATCTTGGGTAAGTTTTCCCGCCAAATTACTCTTCTCACTTCTGCGATCCTGATACTTTTTGAGAAAAATTGGCCAAAATCTTAAGGTGCATAATAGTAGGTAAGTTTTCCCGCCAAATTACTCTTTTCATTTTTGCGATCCTGATACCTTTTGAGAATAATTGGCCAAAATTTAAACGAGTATAATTTTGGGTAAGTTTTCCCGCCAAATTACTCTTTTCACTTCTGCGATCCTGATACCTTTTGAGAAAAATTGGCCAAAATTTAAACGAGTATAATCTTGGGTAAGTTTTCCCGCCAAATTACTCTTCTCACTTCTGCGATCCTGATACCTTTTGAGAAAAATTGGTCAAAATCTTAAGGTGCATAATAGTAGGTAAGTTTTCCCGCCAAATTACTCTTCTCACTTCTGTGATCCTGATACCTTTTGAGAAAAATTGGCCAAAATCTTAAGGTGCATAATAGTAGGTAAGTTTTCCCGCCAAATTACTCTTCTCACTTCTGTGATCCTGATACCTTTTGAGAAAAATTGGCCAAAATCTTAAGGTGCATAATAGTAGGTAAGTTTTCCCGCCAAATTACTCTTTTCACTTCTGCGATCCTGATACCTTTTGAGAAAAATTGGCCAACATTTAAACGAGTATAATCTTGGGTAAGTTTTCCCGCCAAATTACTCTTCTCACTTCTGCGATCCTGATACCTTTTGAGAAAAATTGGCCAAAATCTTAAGGTGCATAATAGTAGGTAAGTTTTCCCGCCAAATTACTCTTCTCACTTCTGCGATCCTGATACCTTTTGAGAAAAATTGGCCAAAATCTTAAGGTGCATAATAGTAGGTAAGTTTTCCCGCCAAATTACTCTTCTCACTTCTGTGATCCTGATACCTTTTGAGAAAAATTGGCCAAAATCTTAAGGTGCATAATAGTAGGTAAGTTTTCCCGCCAAATTACTCTTTTCACTTCTGCGATCCTGATACTTTTTGAGAAACATTGGCCAAAATTTAAACGAGTATAATCTTGGGTAAGTTTTCCCGCCAAATTACTCTTCTAACTTCTGCGTTCCTGATGCCTTTTGAGAAAATTTGGCCAAAATTTTAACAAGTATATTACAAGGTAATTTTTCCCGCCAAATTACTCTTCTCACTTCTGCGATCCTGATACCTCTTGAGAAAAATTGGCCAAAATCTTAACGGACATAATAGTAGGTAAGTTTTCCCGCCATATTACTCTTCTCACTTTTGCGATCCGGATACCTTTTGAGAAAAATTGGCCAAAATTTTAACAAGTATAATCCAAGGTAAGTTTTCCCGCCAAATTACTCTTCTCACTTCTGCGATCCTGATACCTCTTGAGAAAAATTGGCCAAAATCTTAAGGTGCATAATAGTAGGTAAGTTTTCCCGCCAAATTACTCTTCTCACTTCTGCGATCCTGATACCTTTTGAGAAAAATTGGCCAAAATCTTAAGGTGCATAATAGTAGGTAAGTTTTCCCGCCAAATTACTCTTTTCACTTCTGCGATCCTGATACATTTTGAGAAACATTGGCCAAAATTTAAACGAGTATAATCTTGGGTAATTTTTCCCGCCAAATTACTCTTCTCACTTCTGCGATCCTGATACCTTTTGAGAAAAATTGGCCAAAATTTTAACAAGTATAATCCAAGGTAAGTTTTCTCGCCAAATTACTCTTCTCACTTCTGCGATCCTCATACCTTTTGAGAAAAATTGGCCAAAATTTTAACAAGTATAATCCAAGGTAAGTTTTCCCGCCAAATTACTCTTCTCACTTCTGCGATCCTGATACCTTTTGAGAAAAATTGGCCAAAATGTTAAGGTGCATAATAGTAGGTAAGTTTTCCCGCCAATTTATTTTTTTCACTTCTGCGATCCTGATACCTTTTGAGAAAAATTGGCCAAAATGTTAAGGTGCATAATAGTAGGTAAGTTTTCCCGCCAAATTACTCTTCTCACTTCTGCGATCCTGATTCCTTTTGAGAAAAATTGGCCAAAATCTTAACGTGCATAATAGTAGGTAAGTTTTCCCGCCAAATTACTCTTTTCACTTCTGCGATCCTGATACCTTTTGAGAAAAATTGGCCAAAATTTAAACGAGTATAATCTTGGGTAAGTTTTCCCGCCAAATTACTCTTCTCACTTCTGCGATCCTGATACCTTTTGAGAAAAATTGGCCAAAATTTTAGGGTGCATAATAGTAGGTAAGTTTTCCCGCCAAATTACTCTTTTCACTTCTGCGATCCTGATACCTTTTGAGAAACATTGGCCAAAATTTAAACGAGTATAATCTTGGGTAAGTTTTCCCGCCAAATTACTCTTTTCACTTCTGCGATCCTGATACCTTTTGAGAAAAATTGGCCAAAATGTTAAGGTGCATAATAGTAGGTAAGTTTTCCCGCCAAATTACTCTTTTCACTTCTGCGATCTTGATACCTTTTGAGAAAAATTGGCCAAAATGTTAAGGTGCATAATAGTAGGTAAGTTTTCCCGCCAAATTACTCTTTTCACTTCTGCGATCTTGATACCTTTTGAGAAAAATTGGCCAAAATCTTAAGGTGCATAATAGTAGGTAAATTTTCCCGCCAAATTACTCTTCTCACTTCTGCGTTCCTGATGCCTTTTGAGAAAATTTGGCCAAAATCTTAACAAGTATATTACAAGGTAATTTTTCCCGCCAAATTACTCTTCTCTCTTCTGCGATCCTGATACATTTTGAGAAAAATTGGCCAAAATCTTAAGGTGCATAATAGTAGGTAAGTTTTCCCGCCAAATTACTCTTTTCACTTCTGCGATCCTGATACTTTTTGAGAAACATTGGCCAAAATTTAAACGAGTATAATCTTGGGTAAGTTTTCCCGCCAAATTACTCTTCTAACTTCTGCGTTCCTGATGCCTTTTGAGAAAATTTGGCCAAAATTTTAACAAGTATATTACAAGGTAATTTTTCCCGCCAAATTACTCTTCTCACTTTTGCGATCCGGATACCTTTTGAGAAAAATTGGCCAAAATTTTAACAAGTATAATCCAAGGTAAGTTTTCCCGCCAAATTACTCTTCTCACTTCTGCGATCCTGATACCTCTTGAGAAAAATTGGCCAAAATCTTAACGGACATAATAGTAGGTAAGTTTTCCCACCAAATTACTCTTCTAACTTCTGCGTTCCTGATGCCTTTTGAGAAAATTTGGCCAAAAATTTTAACAAGTATATTACAAGGTAATTTTTCCCGCCAAATTACTCTTCTCACGTCTGCGATCCTGATACCTTTTAAGAAAAGTTGGCCAAATTTTTAACGTGCATAATAGTAGGTAAGTTTTCCCGCCAAATTACTCTTCTCACTCCTGTGTTCCTGATACCTTTTGAGAAAAATTGGCCAAATTTTAACGAGTATAATCTTGGGTAAATTTTCCCGCCAAATTACTCTTCTCACTTCTTCGTTCCTGATACCTTTTGAGAAAAATTGACCAAATATTAACGAGTATAATCTTGGGTAAGAAAAATTGGGCAAAATTTTAACGAGTATAATCTTTGGTAAACTCTTGCGCCAAATTACTCTTCTCACTTCTGTGATCCTGATACCTTTTGAGATAAATAGGCCAAAATTTTAAGAAGTATAATCAAAGGTAAGTTTTCCCGGAAAATTACTCTTTGCACTTCTGCGATAACTTTTAAGAAAATTTGGCCAAAATTTTAACGTGCATAATAGTAGGTAAATTTTCCCGTTAAATTACTTTTTTTACTTTTGCAATCCTGATACCTTTTGAGAAAATTTAGTGAAAATTTTAACAAGTATAATCGAAGGTCAATTTTCCCGCCCAATTACTATTCTCACTTCTAGAATCCTGATATTTTTTGAGAGAAATTTGTAAAATTTGAACAAGTATAAACCGCCGTAAGTGTTTCCGCCATATTACTCTTCTCACTTCTGCAATCCTGATACGTTCTGAGAAAAATTGGGCAAAATTTTAACGAGTATAATCTTGGGTAAGTTTTCCCGCCAAATTACTCTTCTCACTTCTGCGATCCTGATACCTTTTGAGAAAAATTGGCCAAAATGTTAAGGTGCATAATAGTAGGTAAGTTTTCCCGCCAAATTACTCTTTTCACTTCTGCGATCTTGATACCTTTTGAGAAAAATTGGCCAAACTTTAAAAGAGTATAGTCTTGGGTAAGTTTTCCCACCAAATTACTCTTCTAACTTCTGCGTTCCTGATGCCTTTTGAGAAAATTTGGCCAAAATTTTAACAAGTATATTACAAGGTAATTTTTCCCGCCAAATTACTCTTCTCACTTCTGTGATCCTGATACCTTTTGAGATAAATAGGCCAAAATTTTAACAAGTATAATCAAAGGTAAGTTTTCCCGGCAAATTACTCTTTGCACTTCTGCGATAACTTTTAAGAAAATTTGGCCAAAATTTTAACATGCATAATAGTAGGTAAATTTTCCCGTTAAATTACTTTTTTTACTTCTGCAATCCTGATACCTTTTGAGAAAATTTAGTGAAAATTTTAACAAGTATAATCGAAGGTCAATTTTCCCGCCCAATTACTATTCTCACTTCTAGAATCCTGATATTTTTTGAGAGAAATTTGTAAAATTTGAACAAGTATAAACCGCCGTAAGTGTTTCCGCCATATTACTCTTCTCACTTCTGCGATCCTGATACCTTTTGAGAAAATTGGCCAACATTTTAACAAGCAAAATCTTAGGCAATTTTTGCCCTCCAAATTACTCTTCTGATTTCTGCGATCCTGATACCTTTTAAGAAACATTGTCCAATATTTAACGTGCATAATAGTAGGTAAGTTTTCCTGCCAAGTTACTCTTTGCACTTCTGCAATCCTGATACATTTTGGGAAAAATTGGCTAAAATTTTAATGTGTATATCTGTAGGTAAGTTTTCCCGCCAAATTATTCTTCTCACTTCTGCGATCCTGATACCTTTTGAGAAAAATTGGCCAAAATTTTAAGAAGTGAAATCTTAAGGTAAATTCTCCCGTCAAATTACTCTTCTTACTTCTGCAATCTTGAATACACCAATCTAACAATTTTCGTTAATTTCATTGGGTGTGAAAATATTGTGTCGAATATTTTATACTGTCCATTCATGTTTCATACATTCATACCTGAACACTAATTATGCTTTGCATAACGTATTTTTATTAAGTTGGAGTTTTTTATTTTTTCTGTATGCCGTTTACCACTGAGCGAGTAGGTATGACAACCAGCCGCTTATGTAGACTTAGGTCTATTTATTGTTATGCCGTATATTCTAGCGGGCTTGGCATGAATCACCTGTGCCGACCCCTCGAATAATTTGACACTTGTTATTGATAACATTCACCTTGTGAACGAAATGTACATCCAACGCTTAACTAAAGGATATGTTGAAAGGGATGGATAGGTATTTGCATGAGAGAAGGCTGTATGTGAATGTAGTCTTTTAAAAATAAATGATGGTAGAAAGAGGGAAACCCTTAAAATTCAGGGTTAATATATTTAGACATTTGTGATTTCTTTTTAAAAGTACGGTTAAATATATGAATTTATTAAAAATTTAAAAGAATACTTCCATCATATAGTATAAAATATTAAACATTTAAACTTCACGCAGGGATAGGCAAGGAAGAAGAAAATATTTTAGTGAATAAAATGTCCGAGTAGCATGCAAATTGTTGTAAACACCGCTTATAACAATTTATCACTGCTTATCAAACTTTTCAACAATTGAAAGTTTTAAAATTGCAATATATGGTAGCAACTAATATTTTGCCAATAAATAATGAGGCTTTTGTTTTACTGTGAGATACTGTAATCAAATTTAATTCCACATGTTAAGGTTATGAATAACTTGAGCCATTAGGACAAATGATCTAGCATTGAAGTGCCTCTTCAACATTTGTAATAGAGGCTTAAATATAAAGATACAAACTTAAAGGTTTGCTTATTAAACTATTAGGCAGAAGAGCCGCACTTTTATCAATTAAAACTTCTACAATTGCAGATTTTTATTTTTAACAAACCAATATTTTGTGTAATTAGCATTTAGTGAAATAAAACTTCACATAATTTTATAGTAAGACACGATATTTGCAAAATCGCAGAGAATACAATTTAAAATTTATTAAATGTAAATGCATTACTAGATTATTGCGCAAGAAAAAGCTAACAAGTTTCGCTTATGTTTTTAAATTATGGAATTTCGTTGGTTATAAAGGCTTGTCACACAATTTTAGCGTAATTTTATAACAATTTAACGCAAACGATTTAGACTGGTATATTTTAAATAATATTTAATTACTTACCTTCTAGGATATCCTCTAGCCTTTTTCTTAACAGGATTTTGGGTGTATGAAGCGGTGGTTGGTATCAAATCAACTTTCTTCCCACTCCTAGGTGTGGTAACTACTACTAAAAACGTGGCTGCGTAGTTTTGCATCTTCAGATAAGCATCATTGGTAGCTGCAGCCAAATGGCCTAAGTAAGTCCTACCCGCCGGATTCAAAATTGGAGACATATTAATCAGCCTCCTTTTCCTGTTCATGATTTTTGGATACCGCAACTGATGCATTTTGAAATTAATTAACGTATCCAACCTGTTATCCCCCGAAGCGCCCACTTTTGAATGGTCGTTCCCGATCCGAGTTTGTTTCGATTCCTGATTACCATCTATTACGTCCACCTGTAGATCCCGTAATTTGTTGCCGTTTTCAGATCCGCAGTGCACAAGTGACAAGATCAGCATGAACGCATATAAACTGTAATTACGAGTGTTTTAGCTGGATTATGTCGACTCACCGAAATCCGTGGATTTACCGATTTAAATGCAATAGCATCTGACAGCGTGTGGATGGTTTAGGGTATCTATCATTATTGGCACGTACAGTTCGTGTCTCCGTAGGATTTTCAGTAGACAAAAAATACACTACGGGAAGTGTCTATCACGCACTGTCAGAAATGTCAGGGATTGTTTGTTCCAATGTATAGGCGATATTCGCTGACAGACAGGTGGATGACGTTTTACCTGCTTTTCTCTTTAACGAAATCACGAACCAAAGTTCAATTGTAATTAAATCTACTCTGATTTTTATAGTGAACGTTTACACTCGGCTAGAAAATAATATATAAATTGTCCGCGTTTAAATTCGTATAAAAATAACCGTGGATATTTATTGGTTTCGTGTTTGATGATTTTATTATATATTATAATTAGAGAGCGGATTTCTAGCATTATGCTTATCCATAATATTAATAGCATCGAAACAATTTCTACATATCTATACGAATCGCTAATTTTTTTTGCTTTTTTTGCTTATTTTGACTTTTTGTGCTTATTTTGACTTTTTGTGCTTATTTTTATGCTTTTTTTAGATTTTGATGCTTATTTATAGCATTTTCTTAAACATTTAAAAAACATTTAATAAAAATTTCACTCTGATATTAAATTAATGTGCTAACATAGAGAATTTTTGTAAGAATCTCTATCCCATCATTTATAATTTATATTTGTATTACATATTTTCTTCGTGTCTTTTGACAACATAATTGTTTAAAATCTTCATAATATGATACAATAATTATTATGAATTTTATTATTAATAAATATTAGTATAAATTACCATTTTACAATGGATTAGTTTATAAATAAGTAGATATAATAGACCGTCTCATTATTCAGATAATACAGACGAACGCTTCATAGGAATCATACCTATGATATTCCGGATATAAACGTCGTTAAACTAGCCCCAAACAGGGGCCCCAGTAAGTATTAAATGTAAACAAAATTAAGTGATAGCTAATAATTAGGTGTTCTACAACCGTATCAATTTTCTACTCTCGGCAAAAATACGGATAGGACGACTGGCGCATATTTATCGTTTTCGTTAATTTTCATATTCAAAACCGTACTATTGAATTGACATTCCAAAAACTTTGCTCATTTATCAAAAATTACTATACGCGTGAATCATATTAACCTGGGGAATCACATATAAATTATATTATATAATTCACATGTATATTTAACCCATAATGCAAAAGGTGAAAACCACAATACAAGAATTAATTAGAGACTATCCAGAATTAACAAGTGAAAATAATACATTATTTTGTAAGGCATGTTTAAAATAGTAAGTTTTATTTTAGTTCCCAACTGCATTCTAACTAGTCAATACTTGTATGTAAAACATGTTATTACAACACTACATCAAGTACGTTTGAAAAAGTTCAAGGCTGAACTAAAAAAAAAAAAGCATAATTTCACAATCTTTAGCATCACCTTCAACAAACGATGGACAATTTAAATTAAATTCACATTTATGCAAAATGCTTTTACATTCGAATATCCCTTTAAGAAAATTACAAAATAATGCATTTAAATCTTTCTTGGGAAAATATTGTAAAATGCGCATTCCTGAGAAAAAATTATGTAGCTCTTGCTTACTATGAAACCAAAAATTAAAGATATTATTAACAATAATTATATCTGAAACCATAGACGCTTGTTTAATTTAATAATTAGAGTTTAACATAAAGACACCCGACCAATAGTATTTTGATATATACAAAAAAATTAAAGAAAACTGATAATAATATTATAGTAAAATTCATAAACGATGGACTGACATTTTACATCTTTTTCCCTATATACTATATAGGGAAAGTATTGTTTTCGTGAATTTTTTTTTTAACGGAAATGTCCGTTTTGAGGTCCCCTGAGACCATTCCACTACTTTCTGGAAAAAAATTATGTCTGTGTTTGTGTGTGCTGCCGGAGGGCGTTGTATAAGAATAACGAATGATCCTATTGAAATGAAACTTTAAACTTAAGATTGAAATAACACAACACAGTTCAGAGAGTTTCACATTTATTCATTATTTATTGTTGTAACATGTTTCGCCACAGAGCTGCTTTATCAGGCAGATGAATACTAAAAGTATTCAACAATAAATGTGAAACCCTCCCAACTGTGTTATTTTATTTCAATGTGTTATGGACTTTCATGATGTATCCGCCTCGTCAATTCAATATTTAAACTTAAGTTTAAGTTGGATTGTAGATAGTAGTGTGCATTCAGTTATTGAATTTTCAAATTGTTGGTATATATGTTTTACAGTAGTTGAGTCCGAGTAATAATAATAATAATAAACTTTATTCATATTTACCTAGGATATAAGCGTCAATTTTTTATATCTATTTAATATAAGCTACAGTCAATATTAAACGTTATAAAATGTTCAATAAATAAATAATTAACGAAACAAAACACAGAACATTTCATGCAGACATAAACTATGGAAACAGGTCGATAGTTATCTTCATTTGATGTTGATCCCTTCTTATGGATTAGTATAACTTTTGCAAGTTTGAGAGAATTTGAGAATATTCCTGATTCATATGATAAGTTTGTGAGATAACGCAGAGGGTCCATTATTTCGTTGATAGTATGTAATAAGACTGAAGTACTAATAATAAAATAATTGGCCTGCACTCTTTCCATTATTTAAGAACATAAATGTCTGATAAATTTCATTTTGTGTCATAGTCTCTAAGAACATTGAATGCTATTGCCTTGTACTTTTTGTACATTCTTTTGATAAATTCATTCGAAAATGAGTGTTTAGTTTTTTTGTTCGTAATAGTCGAGAAGTTCCGGCTTAACCGTAAATTTTTGGATATAGATAAGTTGCGTTAAATCGTCATATTTTGATCTCAGGAATCTATGGTACAGCCATTTCCCCGCATTAACGGGACACCCTGTATATACAGGGTGAGTTTTTTTCGATGTTCTTTATGGGGATCTCGGAAACTATAAGAGATAGAGAAACGGTTAAATGGGGAAAGAAGTGTAGATTTACGAGACGAATAAAATTCCACTTCCAAAGTTTTCAAAAAAGTCAAGGGTAACTAGATATTTTGAAAAAAGTAAAAAGTGTCAATTTTTTCAAATCAATATATCTCAGTTATTATAATAGATAGACAAAAACTGTAAAGGACGAAGTTTTATATAATTTTACGTAGATTAATAAAAAATAATCAGAAAATTTTTATCACCATTATTTTCCGAGATATGATGCAAACTTACATTTTTTTAATGGAAACCATAGTTGGCTATGGCCTCATTCAAAAGGTATTTTTTTTCTCTTTAATCCAATATGACATATGACATAGTTATTTCTAAAAATAAGTGAGTTATAGTCATTTTAAATTTTATTATGAATAAAAAATGGGTAACCGTGAAAAAGATGAAAGTAAAACAATTGCAGTTGTTTATAATAATAGCAATATTATAATTATTAGTTCTACAAAGTTAAATAAAAATGAAAAACCAGCATAAGAATAATAATTTTGTAATTATCAAATGGCCTTCTGTATGTGGTATAAACACATTTGTCAAGAGGATAATACGTTTCTTACAAAAATATTATGAACAGATGAATCACGATTCACTAATTGTGGTATTTTTAATCACCACAATGAACATAGATGAACTTAAGAGAATCCACGAGAAGTTTCACATAGAAAACTACAAATTAAATTTGGGTTTAATCCATGGTGTGTTTGGATTAATAATTTTCGGTCCATATATTTTTGAAAGCTCACTAAGTGAAACTGATTACTTTCATTTTCTTCAGAAAATATTTGAATATACGCTCGATTGTTTAAATTTATCATTACAAGCAAGATTAAAATGGTTTCAATATGACGGTGCTCCACCTCATAACATGTTGGCTATACAAATTATTTAAATGATGCTTTTCCTAACTCATAAGTGGGAAGAAATAAACCAATCCCAGGGCCACCTAGATCTCCCGATCTGCGCGTTTTAGAATTTTTTCTGTGGGGTTATGTAAAAAACAAAGTATATGAAAAATCATATCAAATTGTGGAGGATCATAATCTAGTTGTTATTGAAACATTTAATTCAATTTAATAATAATAATAATAATAATACGTTTATTACGGTAATCACCATTTACAATTAAATATACATAGAATATAATTTGAGAGAGTATTAACAGGCATATAAGAATCAAAATTAAGATTTAAACTACAACTAAAATTAAACTATATTAAAATTAAATAAGTATAATACATATATCTAAGTAAATCAAATTAATTATGAATTTTCAATTAAATTTTCCTATTCAATGATCTTTTAAAAGAAGAATATGATTCCCTAAACATATCAAACCACGGATTGGTACAATAGATGTTAGCAAGGGTCATCAGGCGGGTTACTGAGTTATGAGTGTCAGCAGCTGTCCGGTAGGTATCAAGATGATATATCTTATTCGTGCGCGTTGACCTCTGTGGGATGTGAAATGATAATTGCCTCAGGAGATATGGCGAATCCAGCGTTCCATTCGATAGACGATGTAAAATACACAAATCAGCAATAATCCTACGCTCTTCCAACGTTTTTAAATTGAGTTTAATCCTTACGGTTGAATATTCACCCTGAATATGATTCAGCCCATCTTTATATTCAATGCAGCGTAAGAATTTCTTCTGAACCGCTTCCAGGCGAGAGATGTTGACGAGTGAATGTGGAGTCCACATTCACATGAGAATTGAATTGAATTGACATGAGAATAGTCAAAAAGCCATAAATTCAATTTTAAAAAGATATAATTTATGTCATAATAGTATTAATAGTGGACTCTTTGACCATATTTTTTTAGTATTAAAATTTCTCTCCCATTGATATATTGATAATTACAGAATTACTTTATTCAGTTGTTTTATTTTGGTTTATATCTGTAAAACTAATAATTTCAATATTGCTAATATTATAAACAGCTGCAATTGTTTTACTTTCACCTTTTTCATGGCTACCCATTTTTTATTTATAATAAAATTTAAAATGACTATAACTCACTCATTTTAAAAAAAAAGAGAAAAAAATTACCTTTTCAATGAGGTCACAGCCAACTATGGTTTCCATTTAAAAAAATGTAAGTTTGCGTCAAATCTCGGAAAATAATGGCGATAAAAATTTTCTGATTATTTTTTATTAATCTACATAAAATTATCTAAAACTTTGTCCTTTACAGTTTTTTTCTGTCTGTTATAATAACCGAGATATATTGATTTGAAAAAATTGACACTTTTTACTTTTTTCAAAATATCTAGTTACCCTTGACTTTTTTGAAAACTTTGAAAGTGGAATTTTATTCGTCTCGTAAATCTACACTTCTTTCCCCATTTAACCGTTTCTCTATCTCTTATAGTTTCCGAGATCCCCATAGAGAACATCGAAAAAAACTCACCCTGTATATATACCGGGTGTCCCATTTTAATCCGCCAGTAGCGATAATTCTGAAACATTGCATTGAATCAAAAAGTGTTCCAAATGAAAAGTTAATGGTTCTGAGGGGGACATCTGATGCCGTAGACTTTGCCCACCCAGCCCCCCAAGGGGGGCGGGAACAGGGGGCAACTTTAAAATCTTAAATGGAAACCCCTATTTTTTATTGCAGATTCTGATAGAGGGTTAAAAAGTATGTAAGTTTTATCCGAAACATTTTTTTTATTGGTCGAGAGATGGCGCTGCAAATGTAAAAGTTAGGTTTTTGTCAATTAAATTGCGAAAATCGTCACGTAATTAACTGTTATTATTACTTAAGACTTACTCACAACCTTACAAGGTTGTTTTTTTCTCAGCCTGCCCAAATACTACTCGACTCAATCGACAAATCGGAAATTTTAGATTCTGCGATAACTTGGCGCGAAGTAATGATTTTTTAAATGTAAATTGTTTTTAATGAGGAGACAGAAACAATTTGTGTTTTTTTGTGAATTTGGTATCGCGTTAACGTGCACTCGTTACCGGAAAATTGTGTAAATTGTCAAGAGTCAAAGATTCATCCGAGTTACCAACCAATTAAAAAGAGTGTATTTTTGTGGATTTTCCGAGGGCGCCTATTTGATTTTACCGAGTGTAAGTTTAGGCTATGTGGGGGGCCAGGTCAAACACTGTTTGAAAAAAAATGACATTCTTTTTTGAATTATTTTACCATTATTTAATTTGAAAAAGAAGTACTCAATCGCTATTTTTGAGTACTTTACGTCTTTGTAGGGGGGGGCGGGGGTAGTATTTGGGCAGGCTGAGAAAAAAAAACAACCTTGTAAGGTTGTGAGTAAGTCTTAAGTAATAATAACAGTTAATTACGTGACGATTTTCGTAATTTAATTGATAAAAAACCTAACTTTTACATTTGCAGTGCCATCTCTCGACCAATAAAAAAAATGTTTCGGATAAAACTTACATACTTTTTAACCCTCTATCAGAATCTGCAATAAAAAATATAGGTTTCCATTTAAGATTTTAAAGTTGCCCCCTGTTCCCGCCCTCCTTGGGGCGCTGGGGGCAAAGTCTACGGCATCAGATGTCCCCCTCAGAACCATTAACTTTTCATTTGAAACACTTTTTGATTCAATGCAATGTTTCAGAATTATCGCTACTGGCGGATTAAAATGGGACACCTTGTATTATTTAACCTTAAATTTCACACTTGTTTAAATATTATTCATTAATTTAACTTCCTATTGTCATTTGTTTTTCCCTTTACGCAGCCCTATTTTATTGCGTCCTAAGTCACCGCTGATACAGTGTGTCCTTGTAGGTGTTTCTTTTTATTTTTCAACAATGAAATATTGTATTTAATTTTACTATGGATTGTTTAAAGTGAGCGAAGAAAATCGAAGGTGAAGATTACATCAGCTGTGATGAATGCAAGCATCACTTACACACTAATTGTTCTGAACTATATTCTGTTGAGGTTGTGTGCCTCCGCTCCAATAGTAGGCGCTAAAGTTAAAGACATTTGCCTGAATTGCTAACAAGGTTCTAATCAATTCCTAAATTGATTTTCAAGATATTTAGCTTGCAGGAGGATGTTCGAAAATTACAGACTGATCACACTATTGTTAAACAGAAACCCACTGGAACTTATTTTATATCTAATGAAGAGATCATTCGGGAGCTTCAAGAAAGGTCCAATCGTTCTTACCATGTAGTTATTTTTGGTACCAAGGAGGTTGGTTCTTTATTTATTTATTTTTATTTATTTATTTAGACACTTAAGCCACCATTTACAAAAATATACAATTATAATATTTGAAGCGGATGTGAGCGTCAATATATTAAATCTAAATCTTAAATACTAATATACCGTGTGTCCCGTTTGAAGACGCATCATAGGGAATTCCCATGTAAAATTTTCAATTGCAGTTTGTATCTCTATTATTGAATGAAAATTATCAAAATAAAATTAGAATGATTGCTTTATTTACTAAGATTATTTTAGAGGTTTTATTTTTGTTGCATCTTTAGTTTTAATCGAAATATAGCCTAAAAAGTGTGAACAAATATTGGATAATAAAATCCTCAAAATAGTAGTTGCCGTGAAAAGTCAGTGCTTGTCATCTAAATTATATAACCCACAAATAAATAATTCAATTCAAAATGAGTGCTTACAACACAGAAGGAAAAGTTCAGTGCGAGTTCAAAGGCACAAATCCATTATTCTTGTTGAAATGAGTTAACTCAAAGGTACAATTGCCCGAAACAGAATAAAACTCTTTTTAGTATTTCTCATTTATTTTCTACAAAATTTCAAAACCGCATCCAGTTAAATTATAATTATTATACTATTCTAAATTTAAAAAGAATGCTTTTGTAAAGAATAAGCATACATTGAAACCGATAAATACGTTAATTTGCTTTCAATAAAAATAAAACTAACAATGCTATTTTTAAAATTCTTGCCCATACATTAAGTTTTTATGGATATTCACTTCTTGATGTTACAATATGAAGAATCTTTTGAAACCATTGACGATTATTTTGTTCGTTATTTTCAGACACCAAATAGAAAGTATATTCATCTGTAAAACACACACTATTTGGAAATCTCTTATTCTCGTTACACTTGTCCACAATAATTTAACAAAATTTAGATCTTGAATCAGGATCCACTGCTCAGTTCTTTATGAATTTAGCTTTTATAGGGTCGGTAACTATAACCTTCCACTTGATGTTAGATGTACTGTTATCCTTGCAACACATTTGTTACGGTTTCTTCAGATTTATTTCTAACAATATGTTCATCGTTTACACAACCATTATCCTCAAATTTCTGATCAATTCTAATAATTGTAGATTGACACGGCACTGGACATTTATACTAAATAAGTCGCAAATGTCCACCAAAACTCAATTTGATGATCTGAACTTTTTCTTTTGTGGTGTAAGCACTTATTTTGAATTGAATTATTTGTTTGTGGCTTAATCAATTTAGATGACAAACACTGACATTTCATAGCAACTACTATTTTGAGGATTTTATTATCAAATATTTGTTCACACTTTTTAAGCTATATTTCGATTAAAACTAAAGATGCAACAAAAATAAAACCTCTAAAATAATCTTAGTAGATAAAGCAATCATTTTAATTTCATTTTGATAATTTTCATTCAATAATAGAGATACAAACTGCAATTGAAAATTTTACATGGGAATTCCCTATGATGCGTCTTCAAACGGGACACACGGTATAAAGGTTAAAAATAAAATAGAATTAAAACAGTTAAAATAGTAACACGGATGTGAGCATCAATATAATAAAACTAAATCTTTAATACTAGTACATAAAAAATGAAATACAATTAAAATAGTTTCATGTTTACATATTAAAAGTTCCTTTTTTAAATTAAATTTACATATTTAAATCTGTGTACAGAGAATATATTAGCTGTATAAATTCTGGGAATGTATAAAAGCATTTCTGACGTAAAAAAATTTTTGGTTTTAGTTTGAATGAGTTAAGCTTAGTGCATTGTTTCATTTCGTTCGGTAATTTATTGTAAACCAATCCTCATGTAAACCTTGCTGTTTTTTCATACTGTTTACTGTGGTGTATCCCGCATGAAGTTTATGTCAATGGTGTCGAAGGCCCATGAGAAATCGTAGAATTCCAGGAGCGCGACACTTGCTGTTTCGGTTGAGCGGACTTCGCGAAATCCGTGTTGGGCTTCGTTGAGAATTTGGTACTTCTCAAGGTAGCTTTGTAATCTAATTGTTAGTATTTTTGAAAATGCATTCAGGATGGCTATATATATATATATATATATATATATAAATACTCCAATGGGACTACGATTTCCATTGCCACTGCTTTCAGTACAGTGTGTATTCCGTATTGTCCTGTGCTTGCGTTATTTTTAAGATTTTAGATTACGCGGTAGATTTCATCTTTTGATACAGACCCAAGATACATGGACTGGATCGTGTTGCTTGAGGTGGAGCAGGTATTTGATATTTTGTCACCAAAATGATTTTTTAATTTAATATCACTTACCGTTGAGTAATACTGAACAAATATGTCGGCAACCTCTTGAGTATTAGTTCTTACTTCGCCAGAAATATTTAGGTTCGTTTTGCTTTGTGAGGTTTAATTCATCTCATACCAACTTCCATTGTTTGATGGAGATTTTAGATATTACTCTGGTATGATGTTCCCTTTTTGCGGCCTCAATAAGCTTTTTGTGCTTTCTTTTTGCATTTCTATATTCCAGTCTCATATTAGGTGTCTGGTTCTTAGACAGGAGAAAGTGTATCATTTTTAGGTTTTGGCTGGATGTTTTAATGTCGTTGTTGGCCCACTTGTTTACACGTTTGGACTGTTTTATTCTATTTATTGGACATGATATGTTATAGAAATGTAAGAAGTGCTCAAGGAACGAATTGGACACAGTGTTGGGCTTAATTGTTTTAATGAAATCACAGTTTGTTTTACTTAGGTGTAGTTTAAGTTCGTGCAGGTTGTGTTCTTTCGTGTATCGGGTTTGCCGAGTTTCTTTGATATTTTTATCCTTTGGATTAGACATAACTTCGATTGAGCTAAATTGAGTATCGTGGTCAGATAGTTGTAGATTTATATTTTTACTGGTCCAATGGCCAATAGGGATGTTCGACACCATGTAATCAAGTTGACTACTGGATGTTCCTCTATCAGTGGTTTGGACCTGCGTAGGCTCTTTAATCAGTTTAAATGATAAGAATATGTCATTTAACATTTTCTGTTGTTGATTGTATTTTAGTAAATCTACATTTAGGTCACCACATAAAACGGTGTGCGTATGTATTTTGTCAACTGCTGCCATAAGCTCATTATATTTTTTTCTATTTGTTAGAGTTATTGTATTTCAGATTCTATGCAGAAACGTGTTACATCTCGTAGTGTTTTGCATATGAATTTGTTATCCGACAGAATCATGCATCCTCCATGTTCTTGTTTTTTTATAGTGTAGTCGGCTACTTTTGTGTATCCCGGAATTTGTATGTATTTGATATTATTTTGGTTGGTCCATGTTTCCGTTAGACATAATAAGTTTGGTTTAAGTTCATCTATTGCAACTGCAATTTCATCGGTTTTATTAAGTACACTTCTAATGTTCTGGTGTAGAATTTTTAATTTGTAATTTGTTTTGTTTGTAAGAGTGGGGTCTTGAATTCCTGTTGGCCATATGTTGGGATCTGTTATCATAAGTCTGGCTTCTTCTGGGGCTCCTACTTTGAAGGATTTATATTTTTCAGATGAGAGGCGATCAGTTCGTTCAATTGTTTCGATGGTAAAGTTTGATGTAGAAAATTTGGATGATAGCAGTGTTTTAAGTTTATCCTCAGTGTACTCGTTTTTAAATTTACCTATGTGGTACCATATTTTTTTTGTTGGTCTGTACATCACTCCATCTATATCGTTTTGATTGCCGATTATGATTTTTGTATTATTTTCGTTATTAGGAGTACTAAGTATTGTTTTGTTATTGCTGTTTTTGTTATCGTCGCCTACATTGTTGTGATTGGTAGTTTTGTTGTTTATCTCGTTACCATTGCCATAGTGGCTGTACGTTTATTATTAGTTGTTTTATTTTTATTTATGTCAGGTAATCGTTCCTTCGGTTTGTTTATTTCTATGATCATTGACCTGTCTTTTTCAATCGGAATATTATTTTTATTGTCGGAAGCGGCGTTCTTTGGTTCGTCTCGATTAATTTTTTGTCTTCTTTCTTCGCAGATTGGCGATGGGTCGATTTGTAGTGGCTGCAATTCAGTCGTCCTTGTGTTATAGGCGTCCTCTTTTGAGTTTATTGTGATCTTTGGATTGCAGTTTTCTGATTCTATGATTTTTGATGTGGTTGTCTGTATTATCAGCTGATTCTGAGTATTTATTTGGGCTTGTAGAAATTTAATATTATTGCTTAAGGTGATGATGATTTCATCTTTGGCGACTTGTAAACATTTTAGATATTTAATTTCCACTTCCATAATTAGTGCACTAGTCTTGATCACTGTTTCACTGCTGCTAAATGAGTCCTCCGTCTCGTTTTCATTCTCTTCCGCCGTGTCGTTTGCATTGTTATTGTTTAGCACTTGCATGTTCGAGCAGATTATTGTATTTTTGGATAGTTGGATAACATTTTTAACGTATTTAATGCAACCCGGGTGCATTTTGTTCCCACAGTTAATGCATTTGGGTCGATTTTGTGGTATAGAATGGCACCATTTGCACTTTTCACTCACTTTTTTACTCAGAGCGTAACATAGATTCAATCATTTTTAGTTCATTTTACAGAAAGAAATACGTTCAAACTAGTGTTGCTTTGATAGCCTTGCTGTTTTGTAATACGCAAATCACTTTTGTATTATTCAATGTCTGTCGAGGTATTAGCTAGAGAAGTAGTTGTTTCAAAAGTGATTTGTTCTTGTAGTCTTAATAAGACTCATTTGTTGTAGATTTTACGAAAATATTTTCGTGTTTTTTCTAATTATTAGTGAATTTTCTACAACGTAAAGGACTTATATATTTTTACGTTTTCTTAGTCGCAAAATATGTCTTACAATTTTAAACAGGTTGACTTTATATCTCTTTATAGAGCCCTTTCCAATGTGAATTGGTCAATGTCTCCGATAAATGATGTAAATATAGCACTACATTACTTCTACAATATTTTGTATGATATTATTGATTTGCATGTTCCTAAGAATAAACCTGTTTCAAACTGTTAACGGTGGAGGCTTCTACTTCACAAATAAAAAACATTTTAACTTTGTATAATACTGACTTTATTAAGTGACTATAGTTTAGTGACTCTAGTTTCGACAATTTTAAGTGCTCGTGATCTCGGAGTATTATTTTTTTCATCCCTTAATTTTACATTGCATATAATTGATGTATGTTGAAAATCGTCACTTGGATTTGTTTTTCGCGCTAGTAAATATTGTCAAAACCATTCATTACTTAAAAGACTTTATTACGCATTCTTAAAGAGTAAACTAGAGTATGCATCTCTAATCTGGTACCCTCTATATACCTCTCAGAATATGCCCATTGAGGGTATTGAAAGACGATTTTTGAAATTTTTATCTTTTAAACTGCATGGAGTATATCCGGAAAGTCTGCAGACTGACTGTAACCACTTACTTCTAGGGCATGAGTTTGTATCAGTAAGATACGGGATATCTACCATGATAATTTTGTAAGAAAATTAATTAATAATGAAATTGATTGCAGCTTTTTATTAGATAAAATTCGGTTGCATGTACCTCATGTACCTCGTCTAGGATCCAGATATACTTCCACTTTTGCCTTTCCCAGATCCCGTACAAATATTCTACAACGCTCAGCAGTCTATATCATGTGTAAAACTGTGGAAGTCATTGATGTTTTTGAATAAAATTTTTGGTTGCTTTTTATTTTTATTATTATTTTGATATAATTATACTGTAATTTGACAAAATTGTGTCTTTTGTATAATAAAGTCTATTATTATTATCAGTTTTGAAGATTAGAGTACGTGTTCTTCGTTTTAAAGTGAACTTGTTCTTTTTTAAGGTAAAACCATGGCACATGAGGTAGCAGTGAAATGTTAAGTCTTCCCATTCAATGTATATTTTTACGTTCATTAAATCTAGTAGTTTAACACTACGAAACTAGTTTGTTGATAATTTTTATTTGTTTTTATAAAAGTTACATTAAATTCACTGAGCGTTTCATTTTTTTCTACTGTGGTAGCTTTAATATCCTATTCATTTACTTTTTTATTAAAGCTTGTGATTTTTACTTTTGGTTTTCGTAATTTAGATGTTTCAATTCTTGAAAATTCTAGCTTTGCTACAACCAAATAACTTAACTAAAATTATTGCTATCCATGATGGGTTTCTTAAAGAAGAACAGCTATAATAAGGGTTGTAAATACTTTAAGTGATTTAAAACAAGTAAGCGATCAAACTAATTATCTTCTCATCAGTGGAGGGTTTGAGCCAAAACGTTGAGCAAGCAATAATATTGAACTTTTTGCAGACGATATTGACGATATAATAGTGTTAAATAGAGACGATGACAGCATCATCGACTCTGTTACTACATTTGGAACAATATGGAACACCATAAGTGATACATTAATTGTGATGTCTTACCAGTCAGAGCAAAAACGAAGAGCATCTTGTTTTGAGCTTAATTGGATCATTATGATTGATTTTAATTCAAGATTTATGGATATCCAAGTGTTTGATACATTCAACGCTGGCTTGAGTATGCTGGAAATTTGAAACAAGTTCCATCAGTTTCTATTCCGAGAATAGTAGCTTCGCCGACGGAAACTCTGTGATAATGTTCTATTAGCAGAGAGTGAGTCATACAATTTCCAACAATGTAAATGTTTCTATTACACTGATTCCAACGTTTCGTAGCGAATCGAGTTGGAGACATTCATAAATTAACAGAAAGCCAATTCTGATTACACCTCTCAACAAAGAAAAACCCAGCAGATACCATCTCTCACAAGGGTTGAAGTTTAAGAAATAGTCAACTATGGTGAAGGGGGCCAGCGTGCCTCCGGAAAAATATGCCTACAAGTGAATTCATTCCTGCTGAGTCACCCACAATTAAAGTGCAACTTTGCTAGTATATACACAAAAGACTATATATTTCTAAAATATTCAACGTTTAAAAGAAGAGTTCGAGTGAGTAATGGTGCGTAACGTAAGCTCTCATTTTGGAAGATTATGTCACCCTTAACGTCACCTTCACAGAGTAGCTGGGAGGGCTTTACTCACTGCAGAAGAACTATGCACCTTACTGGTACAAATTGAGGCTATATTAAATTCAAGACCTTTGTGCCCGCTTACTAACGACCCTAATGACTGTAATGTTTGAACTCCCTATCATTTTGTAATTGGAGATGGTATAACATCTCTAAACGAAGTGGATTTCCAAGAAATATTTAACAATGATTTGAGCAGGTGGCAATGTCTCATGTCTTTTTGTTTCTATCCGGGTATATTCCTACTTTCACCCCTACTCTCTTCATTACTTCTAAAATATTAATTTGGATCCCATAATTTAGAAAAAATATTCTTTTACATTTGCCTGAGTAAGTATACAGTTTATACTTTTGTAAAATTTGTAATTTCTGTGTGTTGTATTTTAAACTTGTACCTTGCTTCATTTGTTGTTCATAAATTTATCATTGTATCGTTAATTTATTGCGATGCACATTTGATTTAAATAAACCAGTTTATTCCTAAAATAAGGTTTATTAATTTTTCAATCTAATCGCCCAAATCGCGTAAACAATATATTTGTAATTAGAGGTTAATTAACATAAAACGTTTCACCACGGGATAAGTGAGAATTTAATTCATCGTAATAGACTTGTATGTAAAGATATCATTTCCAGAGCTTGTGCTTTTTTGTGCAATACAGTTATGTAAAGTATATATAAAGATTATGGTTCCAAGATAGGATGTAAGGGTAAATATTCTTTCTTCTAAGGGATTTATCAGAGCCTCGATTAACAACTACAAATCGGATTTGTTGCATATATACGTGGTCTAAAAGAAAACCATTTTACAAGATACACATTCGCATAGAATAAATATATTTTGGTAAATTTAATTTTTGTTATGACACGTTACAACTTGAGTTATTATCACTCAAACTTGTACATATTTGTTAATAGAGAAGTTAGAATCAACTTCATCTTTTATATCACTAACGTCTCATCCAACAAAAAACTAGGACTAGGTCTTTTGAACTAGGAAGACACCACTCGCCCAAATACCATTAGAAAACAAACTTTTCCGGTATTTGACATTTTTGTAAAGAAATTTTAATAGATAATCCTTCCATATTTTTAATAACCTGTTTAGGTTAGTTTAACGAAACCTGTAATTGAAATTTAATTCTTCAATAAATATTTTCGATTAATTACATAATCATGAAAATTGAGAATATAGAAACCCTAATAACTGATGAGTTTGTAAGCTGTGGAAGATTCGAATGACATATGTACATGAAACGGTAATAATGTGGAAGAATAATTTTAAATTACAATAAGGAGATCAAACTTGCAGTAAGTATAGGAGGTTTTACTAATAAACAGAGTGAAATAATCATTTCAAACATGATAAACAGAGAATCTAAGAAAACATCCAAACATAAGACAAGCAAAAATCGTATTGAAACCATTAAATAAATAAAATAAAAATGCATGAATCACGATCTCATAGTATGTAAGGTTTAAATAGCAGAAATATCAATACTCAACAAGGATGAATACGCAGATAAAGTAAACACAACAGCGAATTCAGGTGAAAAAATCCGACAATGGAATTTTGAAACCTAATGAAATACTTTATAAATATACCAGACACTGAAGAGAATAAAACCGAGAGCACTAAACTTATATTGAATGCCAAAGATTCTCAAATAAAGAAATGAAAATTCGACCAATGGTGTCATACTACCAAGCACCAAGGTACAGATTCATATATTGGATTGATAAGGCTGATACTTGGCAAAACTCCATTATGCAATTATTAAACAAAAACACGACAGTTTAGAGTTTTGCTTTATTTGTAGATATATTGCTACAATTGTTTGAAACCACAGTGTGGTGAAACAATTGTAGCAGTGTATCTACAAATAAAGCAAAACTCTAAACAGTCGTGTTTTTATTTAATAATTACAGATACATAATACAGTCAGGCTTTGCAAGGACTGAACGTTGGTATTATGGCACATGACTATCCTACTACTCTCCTGTCAGTGGAACAAATAGAGTCCATACTGGAGTGCATCATGAACTTATGTTTATGTTTATTAGTCTTTAGCTTTCTTTCCAAGCAACGGGGAATGAGGAAAACTACAAATTTCTCGGACTGCACGAGCGCCCTGGGAATTCGGGGTCACCTGCAGAAACAAATGCGACAAAAGCTCGATGAAGGGAAGGGGCAAGAGCTTCAAGAGGTCCTGGATCCGGACAAAAGTCTGGAAACAACAATACCTTTGGAAGATAATCCGCCTCTGCAAACCACAACTGGTTCCTCAGAGACAAACACGCCTCCAGGAATCCGAAAAGCTCCAAGAGACTGCTCGACCAAGAGACAACCCGAGACGCAGGCTGATACGCGTCCAAGGGGCAAGAACATACCCCAAGACGAACTAAACAAAAGCCCACAAATGAGAGAACAGTGTGCGTGCTTCCAAATCAACCTGCAGCCCTCAAAGACAGTATCAAATGCCTTAGACAGCAGGCTTTCTAGCAGACGGTTCCAAGTAGGGCCAATTCAAGAGACCTGGATTCTACGAGGAGCGATTAAAGGACTTCAGAACCCATCATATCATCTGGTATGTAACAGAACGTGCAGCAAGTCACGGCTCGCCTTGATTTTCAGGAAAGATATTAACTATGCTTGTCACACAGGACCTAGTGGCAGTGGTTATGGTCGTACCAACGGGAAATGGCAAGAAATAAATTGTAATTGCCTCGGCGAAGTTTGCTACTGCAGCGAGGCTTGGAGAGTATTACTCCAGGACTCAGCGAGATATAAAAAGCAAGCTGTGCACTAGGGTACATATTCCGGTTGTGGAGGGAGGCAAAAGTAGTATTTTTCCTAAAGTGCGCATTAGGCCATTATATGAACCTAAATCATATCGACCCATCAGCCTAACTTCATTTTTCCTAATGACTGTGGAAAAAATATTTGTTGAGCACATAAAGAGTGACTCATATATAAAAGCACCCTCGCATGTCAGGCTGACAAATTCACCATCGATGCTCTACACCACCTCGTTAAAAAGGCAGAACGAGAAATCCTGTAGAAGAAAATAACACTCGGCATATTGGTAGATATAGAGGTTCCTTTCACAACACCTCATTCTTTGCAAACAAACGAACGGCTTTATTTACCGGAGTGCCTTGGATTATTTCAGCTTTCGTTTCAGATTTTTTCGACTGCAGATTTGTTGTAGCTATTATGTTTGCAATTTTGGAGATGTTTGGAATGTCTTTCTCATAATTTTTAAATTTTTCGATAAAACCCAATATTTAATTTATGATAAAGAATGAAGATAATTTTTCCCTCAATTTCTTAGGTCTCACACTAACAAGGCATATTAAGAGACTTAAATACAAAATGACTGTTGTATTTTTGTAGATTGTGTAGTAAAGTTTTTGTTGCTTGCAAAAAACTATTAAATTATTTGTACATACATGACTGCTATTCCTGGAAGACATCCTGAAACTCCTCGACGGGACCACGGTCTTCCAATGCTCTCCTTTTAGCTCTCTCTTCAGTCGGGGAAACAAAAAAAGTCACACGGAACTTAGTCAGGAATGTAAGGCTGGCAGACCACTAGAGTGTTGCTCCGCACCAGGAAATTTGTAACAATGAAGGCCTTGTGGCGGGGGGCATTGTCATGGTGGAGTCTGACTGTGACTATGATGTCACCCCTAACGCGTACGATCCGACGTTTCAATCTCTTAAGCACCAGCAAGTAAAATGCTGAGTTGACAATTTCTTCCTGTGGTACAAACTCAAAATAGACGATTTCTCTGACGTCAAAGTTAAGAAAATCTTGCTTATTTTGAAGCAAATCCAACAATTCTTGATAGCGCGAAACTCGAAGTTTTTTCTAGTCTTCCGTCAACACTTTCGGTACAAGCTTCTCGCAGACCTTGCAAATTTGCAGATCCTCGATCTCTATCCCACGTAATGTTTAGGGTGTCAGCGATTTACTAGAAGCTCATGCAAAACTTCGTCCATACGATTCACGTTTTCCTCGGTTCTTTCCATTGTTGGGCGTCCAAAATGGGGTTCGTTGGCAATCTCCCCCAAGGCCTCCTCGAACGCCTTGTGCCATCTCCCGGATGTGTCCTTGAAATGCAATCATGCCTCTTGAAGTATCAGGAATGTTTCGGTTGCATTATTTCCAAGCCGCACACGAACCTTGATTGCGTATCGCTGTTCAAGCCAATACTCTAACGCACCGTTACAAAATCGAAAAATACCCTTCACGAAGAGGCACATCTTTCCAGTCACTGCTCGGAGCAAACTGCCTAGCAGCTGAATTAGTACGCTGCGATGAATAGTCGCATCACAATAAAATAACGCGCAGTACTTTTATAACAGACCCTGTATTACTATTAATAATCTTTTACTAATCTATTATTTGAGAGATCTTATTATAACATAGTGGTTTTAATATAAACATTTACTGCACTTGCCTTAAAACATATGTTTACATCTTACGACAAACTATAACTATATTATAATAAAAACAACGTCTCAATTTCGATTTTTCGTGATGTCATTTTAATTTAAAAAATAACGACAAATGTTAGTTAATATAACCTTTACCATTAGATTGTTTTTTTAGCTAAAGACGAATAAAGATACGTCTAATCGAAACGGAGAATGTTTACCGATCTAAAAAGGGAATTAATGCAATCATAAGGCTTCGATTTCGAGTATTTCCCACCGGACAAAGAAAAACGTCCAATCGCCCTAATACAGTTATCATCTCCGTCCGAGTTCAGGCGAGGACACAGGTGTTTTCCTTTTGCTCTGTCTCAGGTTGGAAATTAAAGAACCCCCGCACTCGCCACCCCCGGGAGGCTAATGAAAACAAAAGACTGCGAAGCCAATAAAAGTCCCGTACCGATCTGGATTACGTCTCTCTAGATGCGCAACAAATAAATAATAATGTAGATTCAAACTGTTGCGCGCTGTACGTAATTCATTTTCATCGAAGTCCAACAGATAAAAAAATATTGGATAGACGATATCTGTTCGTTAAAAAATACAATAAAATATATAGCGCGTAGCGGATGTGTGGGATTTTATTTTCAGCATCCTATTTTAGATTTAACTCTAGATAATCAGATATGCATTAAAACTTAAAACAAATATTTATCGAAATAGAATAATTACTTTTTGATAGCTGTATATCTTAATATATTTCCATACGCAGTCATTCTTAAAATGAGGAATTTTAAAATAAACTACACTTTGTTTACATCACACACAGGATTTTTTTGTGACTATAGTTTCCTTTAAAGTTTCTAACTGCAAGATTTATGCACCATCAATCATATTCTTAAAATAAATTAATCCATTGATGTAATCTATACTAAAAAGCACGCCAAATGTTATTATGTAGTTTATATCTAATTTATTTACTATCTAAAATAATTCGCTTTTACTAATTAACATTAACGGATTTCAAGCGCTCATCATCGGAACAGTATATAATGCGAAAATAAACGCGATCGATTATCCGATTAACGGTGATTTGTTTATTAGCGCGAACCATTAATAAACAATTAAAATGTGTGGTCGGAATTCCATTGATGGTGATTGGTGTTAAAACCGGCACGTTCCAACGATATTGAAATTTAATCGGGGATTAATAATTCCGCCGGGGGCGGCTTAATTGCATCCGATTGCAGATGTCGAGGGCCTGCTAATTGAAATAATGTCATAATTGAGCTTAATACGCTTATCGACAGCCGTTCCCCAAATATTATCATCGATAATCGCCGATATGTTATCAATTATTTACTCTACAAATTAAAATATTAACATTTATTACAACTAATTTAATTAAATCAAAATATGTTTAAATTATTTACGCATTTAAAAAGGGATTTAGTGGAAAATAATTATGTATTTAATTTATAGAAGAAAATGTAATGAAAAAGAGAAAATGATTTTTTTTAAGAAAATAAAATAGTTTGGAATAAAGTATCATTATAGTGTCATTTAATTTTGCCAACTCTCTTAGGAGGTTTCTCTAAGTTAATAACATTAATTTTTGTATTTTATACTGAATTGAAGCGAATTGAACTATTTAGAAGAATTAAATAATCGAATAAATATTATGTAGTTGTATGCAAATAAAGTTTGTAATATTTTTGCATAAATCACAAACTTAATAATGAAAATTAAAGCAAAAAATTAAAACAAAATGAATTAACATGTGCATACATTCAAATATATTTCCGGGTCTTTAAAAGCTGCCTTGGTAAATTCAATTCACAAAAACGGGGATCGGTATGATCCGAATAATTACGGTCCTATATCTTTGCTTCCATTGCTGGAAAAAATTCTACAATATCAGTTAACAGAGTATTTTGAAACAAATAACATATTTTGCAGTGAGCAGCATGGCTTGAGGGCGAAGCGCTCTACTACAAATGCGGTTTTGGATCTTTGCATCTAGTTGAGGAGGTAGTTGACTGTTTTAAGGAAGGAAACGTATTAACCGCCACGTTCCTGGACCTATCGAAGGCTTTTGACTGTGTATTGCTAAGAAAACTATATTAGTATAATCTGCACCTTAGTAATTGCCATCTTATTATGTCTTACTTGTCAAATAAGGATAGTGTACTACTAGTGCTGGTACAATATCAAAACCTCGTGAAATTAGTCATGGTGTAGCGCAGGGGTCTATTCTCGAACCTCTGCTCTTTTTAATTTACAATCTGCCAAGCTACATTCCAGGATCCCAATCTTACTGGGATGCTCATGATGATGCACTCGCTGCAAAGTTGAATGTAAATACATTCGTTCTCCGAAGTACAGCGTGTGAAGTACCCATGAGTGCTCTGCGAATTTCCTACTTTTCCCTCATTCAGAGTCATATTTTGTATGCCCTAATTTACTTGCTTCTCGGCGCCGGAGTCTTCTATAATAATGTTTTGAGTGAAGGGAATTTATGAAGTACGCAATAAAAATTTGGTAGGATGTGTCACCTGCGCGATGTCAATCTCCGAAATGAATCACCTGATGACATTATCGTAGGGCATTTGGGATTAAATGAAGTGATTTCTCATTTCAGAGAAATGAGAAATTATAAGGAAATAGGTGGCTCACCAAGTGACAGATAGTGCGAGCATCATTTTGAATTTTTTTTTAATTACTCACGACGAGACAGGACGGTTTAAAGTAACCATTCAAGGACAACCCAAGCTGATTAGGAAAATCTAGTGAATATTCACGGCGGAAGTTTTTTGCACTTGAGTGCAGACTTTCGAAAACGCCAAATATCTACAGGTAATATAGGTAATTCATGAGAGAATACAAAACACTAGGTCACATGCAAGGAACGAGTGGCGATGACATCGGTTATTATTTATCTCATCACTGCGCCATTAAGGTTGCAAGCATAACAAAAAAATTACGCGTTGTATTTAACGGATCATCGCCTACATCCATAGGAATATCGTTGAATGACATCCTGATGGTATGTCCGCCATTGAAGGACGATTTATTCGCAATCACGGCGGATGTGACGAAGATATACAGGTAAGTGCGGCCCGATGACCGGAATTCCAGAAGAATTAGTGAAGAAAATCACAAGTGGACGAATTTGTATCATATGAGCTCACCACCTGACATATAGTACTGCCTCCGCAGCTTATTTAGCAATTCGTTTCCTTCTTGAACTTGCGCAATTGCAAACAAACAATTTTCCAATTAGAGGTGCAGTTTGCTTATGAGACTTTTATATATACGATGTTATTTCCGAAGCTGACACACTTACTCCGCAGCCTATTTGATTCTTTATTTCGATTTAATCCAGGAAAATACGATTTCAGACCTACTGAAAGTACGTGACCAAGTAAGTGTCCTTCTCACAAAGAAAGGATTTGAACCTAAATGCTGGACCAACAACACAAAATCTACTTTCAATGACTTTAACGTCGACGGACTCGATTCTGTAATATTGTTAACCAACTAAAAACCACACTTTGAGCTACAAGAAATATCCAGAAAATATGATCCCCTTGGATTAATAGGAACCGTGACAACCTCAGCTAAGATAAAATTCAATGTTGATGATCCACTATCAGGGAATTATATTAACCGTGGACAATCTTACGTCAACCAATTGCCCAACGTTGCAGATAAAACCATACCACGGGAGTCCAAATAGAAATTCATGTAATTAAATAAACACAGTTATATTTCTTACTTCACTATTTTACTTAATCACTAAATGTACATTTCGAACACTACGTGTCCATTATCAATAATTAACTGATGTTTAGAAAATTTTTGATAACAAATATATACAGGGTGAGTTTTTTTCGATGTTCTCTATGGGGATCTCGGAACTATAAAAGAAACGGTTAAATGGGGAAAGAAATGTAGATTTACGAGACAAATAAAATTCTACTTTCAAAGTTTTCAAAAAAGTCAAGGGTAACTAGATATTTTGAAAAAAGTAAAAAGTGTCAATTTTTTAAATCAATATATCTCGGTTATTATAACTGATAGAAAAAAAACTGTAAAAGACAAAGTTTTAGATAATTTTATGCAGATTAATAAAAAAATAATCAGAATTTTTATCGCCATTATTTTCCAAGATATGACGCAAACTTACATTTTTCTAAATGGAAACCATAGTTCGCTGTGACCTCATTCAAAAGGTAATAGCCGGAGATAATACTGGAAACTACAAAACAAGCGTTAATTTCAATTTGGAGATAAGCTGTTTCTAGAATTAGTTTTACCTGAAATCGGAATTAAATCGAACAGTGGATTATTTAGAGGACTCAGATCGAAATTAAGGAGTTTATACATGTGTATTTTCATTTCTATTGCTTATAATGCGTTCAAGTTAAAATAATTAGATTGTTGTAATAATTTTACTTTTTTGATAATTATGCCCTGTTTGTAGAATATGATGGGCAAATGCTGACTTATTAGGATTGATATTTCTAATGTATGTTCTTTAAACCTAACATTAACATTTCTTTGTGTTTGTCTGATGTAAATTTTTTCGCAATTTGAACAATTTAAAGAGTAAATGCCAGAGTTAAGGCAAGGGTCTTGTTTGCTAAACGTATTACCTAGGAATTTATTAAGTTTTGTATTAGAATAATATGCCGGAATGCAGTTGAATTTTTTAAGAATTTTATTTAAGTGATGGTTCGCGGCAGGTGCGTGGACCATTTCAACATATGTATGTTGATTTTCTGAATTTGATATTGGGTCTAATGTTGTAATTGATTGCATGTAATGTTTTTTCATGTGTTTGTTGATAAGTTTTTGTATTGTTTTTTGGTTGTATTTTAATGAGTCAGAGTAATTTTACGTAATGAGGTTGAATTCAAGTTCTTGGTATTGTTTGGTAATCGGGAGGTCCATGGCTCTGTATATCATACTGATAAAAGCAGAGAGTTTATGTTTAAATGGAGAAAATGAGCTCGAGTGAATATAGTTGTATGTATGAGTTAGTTTTCTGTGAATATTGAATTCCAATTTTCTGTCTTTTCTAATAACAAGTAAATCTAAAAAGGCAAGTTGTTTGTTGGATTCAACCTCATACGTAAATTTAATGCTGGGATAAAAACTCTTCAGTTGAGATAAAAATTCAGAAATATTGAAATCGCTTTTTGTGATGGTAAAAATGTTATCCGAGTACCAGATCCAAGTTTTTGGAAAATTGTTCAATTCTGTTTTAGCCCTATTTTCGAGATTATTTAGAAAAAAAATCGGAAAGAAAGGGTAAAGGGGTTACCCATGGCAATACCAAAGGTCTGTTTATAGTAATTCTAAAGTGTTTAAATCCATTACCATTTTTGTTAATTTAATTGATTGATTTTATCTGTGGAGATGTTATTTTCTATTAAAATGTGTTTAAGAATATTTAACGTGTCGTCTGTTGGTATGCTGGGATACAGTGACTCAACATCGAATGACAGTAATTGCTCATACGGTGCTAATTCAACGTTATCCAACATTTTTGTAAACTCAAATGAGTTTTTTAACTGAAAAGCTGTTGTAAATTTTAAGATTTTTAAATTCTAACTAACCATTTTGCTAATTTGTAGGTGGGTGAGTTTATATTCGAAACTAAGTTCCCGAGTTTGTGTATTTTCGGAAGGCAATATAATCTAACTAACTTGGGGTTCTTTAACTTGAGTGTTTTTAGCCGTTTTTTTTAATTTATTAAATTTGTTGACTCTTTTAAAAGTTATTAATTTTACTGTTGAAGGTAGCTAATGGATTTTTAGTTTGTCTTATGTAGTGGCCAGTTACTAACATTTCTCTAACATCTCGAAAACAGTATACTTTGTTAACAATAACTGTGGAATTAAATCATCTTAACTAAAGGACAATTAACAATACGTGAATTAGTTAAACGCCCCCATCTTACTGCTGAGATGATTGTAGCTCTCTACATGTGGTCGCTAAAATAAATTGTTAAAATCAGGAGCGCACGTATGGGAGCTCAGCGTCCCAACTGCAGCTACAAATGTTGAAGAAAGAACAGGATCTAATTGTAGTTAAAGAGGAAGAAGAAGAGAAGCGCACGTGCAACGTTCAAGTAAGTTCAGGTAATCACACCAAACCCCTTCCTCGACTGATTCAAGTTGGCGGGCGTCTAAACAACACTGATTTTCCTATAAATCGACGCTGTCCGATTGTCAGCGAAACTTCGGATAAAAAGATTGGTAATCCAGAGTGTACATAAAGCCCAATTACATACAGGAATACAAGGAACAAGCGAACATTATTCGATCATGTGCGCAAATCCTAATTTTAAAGATCCACAAATGGCTGTGCTTCCATGATGTAGGAAACAACATCTTCGGTCTTTTTTAGAGACCTGGTGTCGACTAGTGTGGGCCTTTTTCAATTAAAGATGGGTCTCAAAAATCCAAGCGCATGATAAAAACGTATATTTATATGTTGGTGTGTTTTGCCACATATTGAACCATTATGTCCTTTGTCAGATGCCCCCAAAGAGTTTAGCGCCCTGACGCCTGGACATCTTCTGATTGGAGAAACGTTGATATCGCCTGTGGATCCCAACTATGAAGACATTCGGGAATCTAGGCTTTTCAGATGGCAAATGCTCCAGAAGATAAGGTGGCATATATGGAAAAAATGATCTTAGGAGTTCGAGCTTCATCAACGGGGGAAATAACAAGGACCCACCATCAACAAAGATCGTTTTGTCATAATCGAGGAGGATAACCTTAATAAAATTGATCAACATGTAAAAATTGATTGAATGCAAGCTATTTAATGGTCGCGCTGCCGGCGAATTGCCACTGTCTCGTTTGTTTATCAGATATAATGTCCCAAGGGCAATGATAATCCGCGATAATTTTGACTACCCGAAAGTGTGTTGCTTAGTAATTGCCCGACGCCGTCAGGCGGAGGGCAATTACTTAAAGCAACACACTTGAGGGAACTAGTCAAAATTATCGTGTATTTATCATTGCGCGAGGGGCATTCGGTAAGATAAGTTCTTGAATAACTTACAAAATATTAAAAGTTATTTATTATATAAACAATTTTGAAAGAACAATGATTAAGCGTGTAAGTTGGTACCTCTGGCGTATCGCTCCGTCTTTTGTCATAATTTGGCGGTTATGTTTTAATTCGTATTTCCTAACCTCACAAAAATGCTCGAACGGCCTCCGTAAGTATTCACTTTTAACCGTGTTTTCTAGTGTCGTTTTTTCTATTAACTAGTTGGTTCATCACATTCTATACCGAAGCGTGATTCGGACGGACCTGATTATACATTGACAGATCGATTGTATTTTTTAACTCAAGGGCAACTGCGGATATGGTATAAATGTCAACTTGACATTATCGATAATTTCCCTAGGGAGCTTTTCAGTTCTCGGTGACATTGCCGCCTTAAGTGTGCGTAGCATGCGGCGTTTGTCAAAAATGAACGAATCTGATTGGTTGCTCATTAATGAAAGAACTTATCAATAAAATTTCATTATATTCAATGATGTAATAATTTACCAGAACAAGTCGCAGAACAGTGCTGATTTACTCATGATACTAGAATGATATTTTTACGGTAGATGCTTTGTTCACTGCACTCTTGATGAAACTAAATTATAACATTACATAAATTTAAATTAGAACACTTGTTGTGTTTCATATTGTTGTATTTATTTTTCATATGTTTCGATCAGCGACGATTATTTTCAAAGTTAAAATTTGTAATTCCTCTGAAAGTGATAGTCGCTGATCGAAACATGTCAGAAAATAAAAACAACAATTCTTCAGGCACTTGACTTTGACTAATTTATAAAATGATTTGCCACCCTCTCCTTGATTATGGTAATGTCTTTTCCTCCAACTCCTGCAATCCTTCTATTCATAATATTACCTAAGAATATTAACCATAATCCTCAATCCTCTGCATAATCCTTCCAACCAACTCCTATACGAGTCTACCTCTGTTATTCCTTTTAATAAACGTCTTCTATACCTTAGTCAAAAAAAAATCAAAAATCCCTTCAACTGACATATCCTTCTCCTCGCTGTACTGTTTACGCAGAAATCCTTACCAAAACCCAAAATTCAAAACCCTTTCACTCAAAACATTTGAATACATTTCATCCATTATCATCAGAAACAGATTGACGAGACACACTGAGACTGATAACTCTAGCCTGAAAGACCACTGCTCAATAACCATTTAACATACTATAAAATTATTCTATATATTGTATTTATTTTACTTGTAATTTTTGTCGATTAACAAAGATGTATAAAAATTACAATTGGAAATTATTAAAATCGGACTTTAAAAAAAATTAATTTAGTACTTGCACAACTAGACACACGTCAATTTTAAAATAATATAATTATACTAAATTTAAAGTTAAAACTATAATGTACAATGCAAATAATATAAAGCTAGGGGATAAAAAAAATAACAATAATTTAACAGGGAGATGATTTAAAGGTAACAAACACTGTAGAATATAAATCAATAGAGTGATGATATTGATTACATAAACGTGAGAGACGATAAATAGGGGAGTAAAGGCAGTGTTCGGTATGCGATAAAAAATGAAACATCTACGTGACGAGATGTAGTATCTAGCTGTATTTTAATAAGAAAGTCAGGTTATCAACCTTATTAGGAGTTACCTTACATAAGACATAAAAAACATACATCTTATATTAAAAGATATAAAATGTATTAATAATATTGACAAACAAAATGGTATCGCATATTTAATAAAATAAGTACAAAGTATCCGTTTGACCCGTGCCGTGTGCTAACATGTTCAGTTGTTTTTTTTTTTATAATGTTCAAGAAAATAAAGAATAACGCAAGAAATTGTTATGGATTAGTCGCCTGTTGTCGTAATTTCAACAAGAACAAGAGTAAATAAGAATGAATTTTATTTACAATAGTAGCATAATCCCCAATGCAAGATATTAACAAATTATTATCGAGCTTATATTTTAGTATTGTAGTATAGTATTAGTCAAGGAAATAGTTTTTTCAACAAATGAACTATGTTGTATTCGTTCATTACTTTTAAATAGATAAATGTATAAATAAATCTTTTTTTCAATTCGCGGATGACATTTATAAATAAAGATGTAAATATCACTGAAGCTTCTATTGCAAAGAATCGAGAATCAGCTCTGAAAACTATTTCATACGAAATAAGCTCACGTTATATATAAATAAAACTAACATTTTCGCTTCGAATGGATGCCACTAAAGAAACTTCAATAGGATTGAAAACCACAAATAGACTTAGCATTATCATGGCGAAGTGATGTATCTGATTGTTTAAAACTAGCTGCAAACATCTATACGACTATCCCTCCTCGAAGTTTTATCTTATTAGGTTAGGGTTAGGTCCATCCACCACTATTGATCATAGTGTGGGGGACAAAACTCCCCCCTGAGGACACCCCTTTGTTACAGTCATAGATAGTGGATCCTGCTAGAGAAGCCGTTACTAGTCGGCTTTGAAGCATTGCCTCCACCCATCTTATCGTGGAAGGAGTGCTCCAAACATAGATGTTAATTCAGCTCGGTGACTCAAGTCCTAGGCTCCTTTCAACCTACTACATGGTTAAAGAAACACGTGTAAAATTAAACTATATCATTGATACAAAACTAAATTATGTCGGTTTTCTGATTTATCCCCCAATAGATATATAGTATACCTTACACGAGGACTTAGCTAACTTGTTCTCACCACCGTACTAACAAAATCGGCATTATTATAGTTATAATATTTTTTGTTTGTTATTTAATGTTCTGTTTTATAATATCCTTGCGCAACTGTATAAGAAAATCCTTCTGTTGCGAATTCATACTTGTTTGTTTGAGCTTTCTTCGATCAATCTTAATATTATAAATTACACTTTTACCTTGTAAAGTATTGTTGTAAATAATTGATTAGTAGGTAAAAATTTATATTCATACCCTAATATTCTACATATGCGAAAATCTAATATAAATAACATAGGACTAGTTCAGCATTCTACCATTCTATATGTGTAATAAAATATTTTTAATTCTAGTTAAAAAAAATATTTCCTAACCAGCAATCTTTTATATACTCCATTTATATATATTTTTTTTTTTAATTTGCTTCTCCCCGCAATATTCTAATTTTCGCGAAAGAGGTCCTTAAAGTAATTGCCTGCAGAATTCTAAGGGTTAATTTTTGTGTTGACTGAGAGCTGTGTATTATAATCCATGTCATCGCCATGTTTCTTAAAAACCCTAGAGAAATATTTTTTGGAGTTATTATTAACACAATAATTACAGAGCATTCCAAATAAATTTCAATATTTTCAGATTCACTAAAACTTAAAGGTTATTTTAAAATGTGTTAAATATATAAAGGTTAAGTAAAAAAGAAATGGAGTATAATATAAAATTATACACATGTGATTTTTCTGCAAACTTCTAATGAAGAATAAATAAGCATGAACAAATATAACGTTGCTAATTAGGTACATTATTATGATTATTTGTTTGATTATTTTGTTTATATTATTATATGATAAGATATTTGACTTTTGAGAAATATTTCTTATTTCTTTTACTAATGAACTATTATATTTAATTATTATACCGGGTGTTTCTAAAGGAATATCGGAGTTTTAACGCGTTGTTGTACTTATTACGTTACACTTAAAGATCATAGTTAATACATGAAATGAAAGAGCAACTTAAACAGCTCTGTTTGCTGGTACGTACATATACTAGAGAGCGCTAGTATCATTTTTTTAAATTATTTAAAATGACCAAGAAAGCAGCTTAAGCATAGTGTCAGTAAAAAAAGTTGTAAACAAACAATTTAAAAACAGTTAAAAACTTGATAAACGCATGGAAATTTGCTAGACAGTAATAACAATTCTTAGATAACAAAAAGTTAAAATTAAATAAAATACAAATACTGCAAACCGTTCACAATATAGAAAAGAAGCATTAAATTAATTATATTATAACGAAAAAGCAATTGAAAATCTTTAAAAAAGCATGATTTCATCAAAAGGTTATGTTCACTTCAATTGATACGTTTTCTTTTAATTGAATTTTTGTAAATATATTTTTTTAAAGAAAGGAGTATAAAGGTGTATAAATAAATAAATAAATAAAATTAAAAGACGTTGAAATTTTACCAATTTCAAAAAACGATGTAAAACTTAAACATTAAATTATTTTTTACCATTATATAATTCTATATTTTCTATTTCAGAAGCAACATTTCAAATTTTTGCAATTAAAAAATTACTTTTAAACAATGTTTATTCGCATAGACATTAGAATCTTTTTGATTTAGATTCCTAAGTTCATATTCCAAGATTTTTGGAAACATTGTAGTTTTCTAAATTTAAACTATAACATTTTTTAAGTTATCTTTATAAAAACAGGTTTAAATAACTAACGCACATCTTATCGTAATAAAGTTTTGATTCGGAAAACAAACGTTATTCAGAATTTTTAAACTTGATGAGATGTTGGTTGATAAATAAGGCGTTGAGGTGTTGAAAATCCATATTCATTTGTATATTCAAGTTGTAAATAACTAAGATTTTCAAAAATGTGTGTTTATTTTCACTACAATTGTTTCGCAAATTTATTATTTATTACAATAAAATTAGAAAAAATTTAGAACTATATATATATACATTAACACTATTGGCACTATGGAGGGATAAATATTTTAAGTAGCGGGGAGTTTGAAAGTTCAATTTGTTCGTTTAGCAGGAGGCCCGTTTTTTCGAATCTGTTGATTTCTAGGTTTTCGAGTAGATTTAACTTTTTCCCTTTTTTCACTATGTGGAGAATCTGGAAATCATGGTTGAAGGTGTGATTTTCGGATAGTAGACGATTTGCATAAGTTGAGGTATTAAATCTACTCGAAAACCTGGAAATAGTGGATTTTATGTTGACAATAATAAAGATATCTAATGTTGTGGGAGCCTAACCTCAACAGTAGGAATCCAAGAAAGTACAATTTATGACAACACTGAAATATCTGCAGAAATTTATTTATTTATTTATTAACGGAGGCCATTTCATACAGTAACATACATAAACAAAATAAAATTAGAGTGGTTACAATAAAATAAAATAAAATAGTACATATATCACAAACACACTTTTTTTAAATCTAAACTATTTTGCACTAAGTGCACGACGCGAAGAACTTAATGATCCAACAAAAATATCAAACCCAGTTTCATTTATGAATTTATTGGCATGTTTTAATATGCGCATGGTAGCAGACTGTTTCGCATAATCCGTTCTATACATTACTATATATTACTATAAGTATAACATGGAATCCAAGAAGCTTAAAAGGTCAGGACAATCAATAGTTCCATCAAACATCTTTTTTGCCAGCATAATATCATGACTAACGCCGAGAACATAAACTTAATAATATCGAGTAACAGTAGTCTCTAACAAGATGAAATTTGTAAGCTAGAAATTTAACAAATTTTCTTTGTACTTGCTTGATTTTATCAATATCAGTGCCGCTATAAGGAGACCATAGCAGTATTCCAAATGCTGACGAACCAACGCGTTATATAATACTATAATTGTACCAAGGTTGCGAAAATCTTTAACGTTACGTTTAATAAATCCAAGTAATTGGTATGATTTTGATACGATCTTAGAGATGTGCGTTGAAAAAGATAAGGTATTATTAAACGTAACGCCCAGATCGTTTACACAGTTTACTCGTATTAAGGGTTCGCCCAGCATGGAATATTGAAAATCTACCATTGTTTGCCTTCTAGAAAAGGTGATGACATTGCATTTTTTTAAATTTAATGAGAGCTTATTGGTCTCGCACCAACTAACAAATGATTGTATGTCATCATTAAGAACATTGGGATCTTCAAGTGAACGGATTTTCATGAATATTTTCATATCATCAGCAAAGAGAAGGCATTTAGCATTGATAAAGCATGTAACCACGTCGTTTATGAATAAGTTAAATAGAAGAGGGTCCAAATGCGACCCCTGAGATGCACCTGACGTGACATATTGGTATCTATCCGAGAGATACGACTCTATCCAACAAAGTATTATCAACACCAAAGTTCCTTAATTTATTCACAAGTAAGGTATGATCGACAGTGTCGAATGCATCCGAGAAATCGGTGTAGATAGAGTTCACCTGACCGCTTCTCAAAAGCACGAACAACATACGCATCATACACTAAAAGATTAGTTGAGGTCGTTTTTCCGGTACGAAAACCATGTTGACACGTAGAAATCGAGGATTGCAGTACCGCTGTTAGGTATTTACAAAGAAGGTTTTCAAAAATTTTATGTGCTACACCTAATATAGAGATCGGTCTATAATTGTCAACACGATTTTGTTCATCCGATTTAAAAATTGGTGTGATGTAAGCACTTTTCCAGCAAGTGGGAAAGCTACCCTCAGACAGGGATGCGTTGAATAAAAGCCATAATGGGCGACTAAGTGAAAATGCACAATTTTTAAAGAAGCGAATCAATAATTTGCAATAATTCAATGGAAGCCAACAGGTGCGCTTCGTTATGGACATCTATATGTTTACCAATTACACGTAAATACCAAACGAGGCGATGTTCTCGAGTATTTGAAGAAAACAGCTCCTCGAATTAACTTCCAATGTGATGAATGTGTTTTAAATAATAATAAAACTTCTACATCGTTAAGTTTTAGTAGGTTTTCCAATTTAATATCTGGAAAATTTGTACGATCTCACGACCTTGTCGGCAGGAGTTGGAGTTTTTAAACGTAGATAATCTTGAAAAACTTGATTTCATTTTCCAGGATTGTTTAAAAAAACTATAAATATGAATATAAAAATTATTGAATTGAGTACAGATCAAATGTCTTGAATTGAGTATTTAGATTTATTTTTATTTACAAGAATTATTATTAACAGGCAAGTTAACGGCAACAAAGACAAGATACATTTGTTAATGACTATTGACAGAGATTTTTAGCAATCGGAGTGTTTGTAGGTTTTCTTATAAGGCTTTGTTTTGATTTTCTAAAATTGGCTACTGATCAGATTGAAATTAATAGAATCAGAAAATTACCTATCACAGATTGTTTTTATCTTAAAAAATTTTGAAATAGGTGCGAATTAGATTTCGCATTCAATTTGAAATTCTGGACCACTGTTGTGATCTTGCCTGGAAATTAATATTTGTATTCGTCAGATTTATATTGGAAGTTTACGCATTACATTTTATAGACGTGGTTTATGTCTACCTACTTCTTATTTTGCTTTGTTTGGAGGGCGTTGGTGAGTGTGAGATTAGAAAGTCATCTTTGGGACAATTATTTTATGAATATTTTTGAACAAACATCAAAAGGTACGAAATTTTGCTTTTTTAGATGTATGCATACATAATTGAGATTTTGATCAATTTGGGATGGCATGTTTAAATAATAATTAAAATTTTCGTATGTATATATTTATTTATTTATTTCTTTTTCTTTGGTCTCTATCCTCTTCGACATCTGGAATCTTCAATAGTTACTTTTGTTTAGTGCATTTATCCCCTTTTTCGGAGAGGATTTTCTGGTTGTTAATGTCAGCATGGCAGATATATAAATATATAATTAGTTGTCGTTTTGTTTTCTTCATGTATAATTTATTGGATCGAGCTATAATGCAGTAGTTTTGCGGTGGATAAGGCAAGGATTAATCTGGCCGTCTTTACTTGTTTATATATTTTAAGACCTTTTTTATATTCTTTGACCCGGACCGGGAAATTTTGCCCACGGTGAATGGCTCAGTCTGTAAAAGGCTGTAGGAAGTGCAATATTATTGGTCAGAGTTATTTCCGTAAAGGAAACGTAGAGGAGGAAGTGAAACTGCCGCAAGGTACGATAATGAAATATTTATTGGAATAGGTGAAGAGTACGCTAGAATAATAAATATTTTTTGGGATAGGTTAGGGCAATAAATAATTTATTGCCATAGGTCAAAAGTATGCTAGAATAATACTTAGTTTCGTGGCCTAGATCAATAGTACGCTGGGGTAAAAAATAATTAATTAAGATATGTATAGTATACGTAAACGGAAATTAATTATTTGTTGGCCTACATCAAGAGTACGCTAGGACAATAAACAATTTGTTGGTCTAGGTTAAGACTATGCTAGAAAATGGAGCAGTTAATTAAGGTAGATAATTATAATATAATTATTTAATAGCCTGGGCTAAGACTACGCTAGGCGATTCATTATTTCTTGGGATAGGTGACGTATAAGATGCGATTTCGAAAATATTATTGATTTTTATGAGTGCAATCTCACTTGTGGTATTTTTGAGTTCTTTCGAATTCTTTCAAATTTGCCATATTCAGTTAAAAAAAATTAAAGTAGAGTCGTTTGATGAAATAGGATTTTTTGTTGAAATGGGCTTATTTATTGAAATCTGATTTGTTAGGATCGGATTATCAGATATATCGGTATTGGGTTCGTGATTGGGATTTGAATTGTATTAATCTTTAAAGCTATTTTCTAGGTCGTAAGCTGCCACATTCTGGTAATTGAAATAATTTTGACTGCTAAAATATGCTTTTCTTTTCGAGCACTGATTTTTCAATTGGTTTGGCCGATGTCAAATTGATCGGTGACCTCCCATGGTATGCTGTCCTTGGTTTAGGTCCTTGAGAGAACGCAGAAGGCACTTAATCTGATTTCAATGTTGTTCTTATATCGAATTTTGGTAGAATATTGCTTATTTTGAAAATTGTTTTGCTAAGGTGCGGTTTGGAGGATATGTAGCTCTTCTTTAATGATGCCTTTTCAGGTTATTTTAACGACTGCGTAATTAGTGTTTTAGTGGGCGGGATGATGGTGGGATTGAGAGTTTAGGTAGTGATTTGTGTGTGTTTTCTTTCTGTATATTGTGTGTCTTAGTTAGCCATTTGAATTATTGTTAATAGTATATCTAAAAATAGGAGTTTTCCTTCATTTTCTATTTCCATGTGAATTGGATCCTCGGATAGATGTTGTTGAGTTAATTTAAGAAATCGCTGACTTTTTCCCTTCCGTGAAACCATATCACAACTGTGCTTGAACGTAAACCTACTGTCTTAATGTTTTCCATGAACAGGTTTGCTAGTATTGGGAAGAGTGGTGATCCAATTGGTGCCACTTTTGTTTGAATGTATTTTTGACCTCCGAAAGAAAAATGCGTTGTTGATAACAGTGTTTTGCGAAGTCCATGATGTCTGCAGATGGTTTGTATTTCTCGTTGATAATATTGAGAGCTTTCTGTATCGGTATTTGTGTGAATAATGATTTGTCTTAATACTAATGAGTAGGTCTTCCGTATTTAGGTGGATGTTTTAATTATTGTTAGGAAGTGGTGTGAATTTTTCACAAATTAATCTGTTTTGCCCATGGTTGGTATTCTTTAGCTATCTTTTGATAGTTCCTGATCGCTGAACCTGTGGCCAGATTTGTGTATTTTTGGTAGACCGTATAGTTTAGGGCAAACTGTTGATTTATCTCTAGGAGTGCTAGTTTTTTTATTTCGAATATTTTATTTTTATTTTTGTATTTACTCCAGATAGGTGGTTGTGTCTGATAGTTTTAACATTTTGAGATCATAGTCTGTGTGGTTCATCACTACTGTCGCATTTCCTTTATCAGAGAGTATAACGATAATGGAATGATCTTGTTTAGAGTTGTATATTTGTTTTTGGTGGTTTGCCTCTCGTAGAATAGAATCTAGCTCTTGCCAGATGATTTCAGAACTGTTTCGAAGTAATTGATTAATGGTTGAGGCGTTAACTTCGTGATATATTTTGGAAAATTAAATAAAGTAAACGTTTTTGTTTAAGTTTCGAAGTAAGTTTTTGGATTGAAGCTACAACGCAGATGAATTTTTTCGTTAGAATTTGCTTGGGCGTGACTACAAAATTAAAGCACTGATATATTTGTGATGTTTTATACTAGTGTAGGTCTTTCAGTTAGTAATATTTTTATGTTCGAGTTGGAAAGTGGTCGAATTTTTCTTTTTGTTTTTATCTTTTCGTTTCTTGTCCGAGTCACTTCGAAGATATGATAATTGTTCAAATTTGTTCAACATTAATGAGTGTATCAAGTTGCTTAGTTATAAGTGTTGTATGAGAGTTCTTTAAGTTGAGTCAAGATTCCTTCTGGTCCTGTGGATTGCTTCTTTCAATAGTGAGTAGCTAGTTCGTTTAGGATTCGGTCTGTTGCCCTTGTGTTGTGAAATGTCAGTTTCATGCATTCATGCAGCTAGGTGTGATTTTTTCGTCTCTGAATATACTCAGGAAGATGTGTTTTTCGTATTCCTCCAGTTGTGTTTGTATTGTATCCCCGTCGAGGTTATGAATTGTTATATTTTAGATTTTAGAGAGTATAATCTTTAATTGTATAATCCGATCCCAACAAATCACATTCCAATTAATAAGCCTATTTCAACAAACAATTCGATTCCATCAAATGACTCTACTTTTATTTTTACACAAACCAGTGAAGGACCAATCACACACAGCCGAGCCAGGCTGACGATGAAATAAATACTGAACCCACCCTTCGTTTAATTAGTTAATGGAGGTGCTCCATTATGTTGAAAATACATGCCTCTAATTTGAGCAATCAAATTAAAAATACTGCGAATTAGTAGAAATTCTTATATAAAAAAATCTGTAAAAGAAAAAGATCGACCACCTTATATTGCTGGAAATTAAATGCTGATTTGATGCACCAAAAAAAGTTGGTAGTTCCATTTAAAAAAATCAAGTTACCCATGGTATAAATTTTGTAAATTGGGGTAGCGATTTCTTTTAACACAAAAAAAGTTTTGCTTTGACCGTCCGGCCTTGAAAATGAAATGTACTAACATCATTAGTAGCATTATGTAGTATTATAGAGTTATTGCCTTCTAAGTTTTATGATAGCTGCGATATTCAATTTTTAGCGTCTACTTTTTTTAAAATGACGAATTGCGGCTAAACGAATTATTTTAGATACTATGTTATAGTAAGTCACAGTATAATTGTCCCAGGAATCCAAATATGCAATAATATACAAGGGGTTCCATTTAAAAATATGCGACTTTTATATGTATCACCCTGTATAATAATTGCAATTCAGTCGAAAATATTTTTAGCTTGTAGCCTTAAGGTTCCTCCGCACTGTCCCAAATAACGAATTTTAATAATGTACGTTAATAAACCCACAACCTCCCATCCACACGCTAATGGTACACCCTATATTAAATGACCAATATTAAATTTTAAAAATTCTTCTCTGATATAACAAAAGTGCAGATAGTTTCACAATTTGTTGTATGATATGCTCCGAGTTTATATTAGACCGGAAATGTTGCGCGTTTGTCATAGTTCGCTTATTCAATTTATTCTTAGTGTCAAGAAAAGTTTCTGAATACATTAATACATAAAATGTACATCATATCAGACTCCGGTGTAACGGGATACCGTTCATTTTCACCCGTAATCATGCCGATAAATTCCATCCCCCATAAATCAACAATGATCTGAACAGTCCGGACCACGATGATACATTTTCCATATTACTAGAGTTTTTACTTCAGTACTAGAAATGATTTATTCAATATCAACCAAATCATTAATAAAATCGGAATATCTGATTAACATACAATTTAATACGATTAAAAAAATATGACAATACCTTCTTTAGTATTATTGTTAATTAGAGGTTCATCCAATTATGGTATCATTTATTAAATAAGATTATTCATTGTAAAATTATTTTTGCTTCATGCTATCATTAAAGTTTTCTATATAAAAACATATTTATTTAAAATAAATAATATGATATAGTTGTGACGTATTATATCATTGAAAAATTCAAGAACTTAACAAAGTTATGGCTTCAATAATCCAACTAATCATTGGAAAATTTATAAAAAAAATTGTCTTGGAGGTAGGTCATTCAAGAGATCGAGGCAAACATTTTAAAGAAATATCACCAGAAATTAAGATAAAGGACATTAACATTAACAAACTACAATCAATATCGAGAATTGCATGGAGTGTCGCCTCTAAAATTGATTAAAGATCTTATCAAAAAAAGTCAAGACCATGCAGCAGTTGTCTTGAAAAAAGACAAATTCGAACACAGAAAGAATTTGTTCATCGTTTTCAATATTTCAAGATTTGTTACTTTATCTACCCACGATATTTTTAGAGTGCGTTTGTAAATCCACATTTCGAAGGATTCTAAGCATCTCATTGTTGATATTTTTAGGGGCCACCCCTCCATTGGAAACAGTAATGTAGATAGCACGTAATACTTTTCAATAAATGAGCAACATCATCATTTTGCTTCGAGTCTTAATCATATCAGGATCCCATTTATCGTTAAATGTGTACAAATTACAGGTTATATTTATAGGGTCATTGTGAGATGAGTTTACCTCTAGTGAACTACGACCTAACAGATCTATTATTGTGCCCTCAACCAATTACTTCCCAAGCAGTCCCACGTCTTCTATGAATCTGATAACTTTCTTGGGGCTGTAGGCTCGATCGGTCTGTAGTGCGGTTTAGTCAGCCAAATATATATTTGCGCGCCATTTAGGTGCCTAGTCAGGCAAGTCCTGGCGCACATATCAATTGCAATTACTTCCGCTTGTAGAATCGTGGGTATCATACCCAGAGCCATGAAGCTCCTTTGGTTTTGGTTAGGGCCGCAAATGCCTATTCCAGTACCTCTGTTATTCTTGGCAGCATCCGTCGTGTACCAGGCTGATATTCCTCGGCCAAACTCCTTGACTCTCATCGAAGCCGTTGTGGGGTCTTCAATCAATACCTTAAACGGTATTTTCGAATTCGGGCGCTTGTGCAGTCCGAAGTATTTGGTGATTTCTTCATTCTCCTTTACTAGGACCAAGTCATCTTTCTGATTAGGTATTTAAACCTCTTCTTCCCGGCTCCTCTTAGGCGTAGCTTAGGTGTCTGAAGGTCTTCAGGCTTTTACCCAGCCTCTTTTCCACTGCTGATGAAGCGTACTTCCTCCCTGTCGGTCTCAGCCACTAAGTCCTCTCCAGTGACAATGATTTTTATCTCCATAGCCGTTGTTTTGTCCTTTAAGAAGGGCGAGCTCTTATTTTTATTTTCCTGGTCGATATTTACTTCCACAATAAGCTAGGGAAAAATACGGTCACCTGCAGCAGAAGTCAGCATGCCACAAGAAGATTAATTAAAGACGGAGGTCACCTAGTATCCGGAGTTCGCATACTAAGACTAAGCTTCCCCTTAGCCATACAGACTTCGGCATATGCTGTTCCAAATTAGCTTGTAGAGTTTTTTATTGCAGCTCTCATTTCACCTGGTCCATGCAGTTAAGCCAAGACCATCCTTCGCTCACGTACAGTAGTGAGTTAAAGATATAACATGCCTAGTGGCTTTTCAGCCAGTCAGAGCAGGGCATCGTATCCGTTAGTCACCTGAGCAGGTGTATCCTAGGTATTTAAAACGTTGTACTCTTTCCACTGGTTCCGATTCTATGATTAGATTTAGATTTTGTATGTCTCTCTTACTGACTATCATAAATTTTGTTTTCTTTCTGTTTATTTTCAGTCAAAACTTTTTCGCTCACCATGTTTACCTTGTCCAACATTATTTGTTATCCAAGAGCATCACCGTATCGTGCGCATAATGGTTCGTGTTCCGTGTGTTTTGATGCCGTTGTTACATGCTTCTAGGGCTTATTCGAAGATGCGTTCAAAATATAAGTTGATCAACAACAACAGGACATAGCCCTGTCTGACTCCTTTATATATTTTGATGTTTTGTCGTTAAGTTTTATCTTTCCCGATTGTTTCCCGTATAAGTTTTCGATTATTTCAATATCTTTGCCATCAAGTCCAGAATGTTCTAGTAGCTTTATTAGTTGATTATGTTTGATATTGTCACACGCCTTCTCGTAGTCAATAAAACATGCGTAGACTTTTTTTGCTGATCCAAACATTTCTGGACCACGACTTGCATCATAATGATAGGTTCTAAAGTTTCATAACCACGTCTAAAGCCGAACTGGGTGTTATTTAGGTTTTGTTCTAACTTGGTTCTTATTCTAGAATAAATTATTCTCAGGAATACTTTCAAGGTGTGGCTTATTAACCTTATTAGTCTGTATAACTTGCACTTGTTGGAATTTGCATTTTTTAGGAAGTGTTATAAAAAAAAAATTGTGCCAATCCCTTGGAATGTGACCGTTGTTTTAGATGTTATTAAAAAGATTTAGCATTAAGTTCATAATATCTAGTCGCTTTTGCATCTTTAGTTTAATCCAGGGCTTGTATCTATGTTTATGTATATGGTGGTCCTTCTGTTTATGTATATGGTGGTCTTTCTGAGTCCTTCTATTGCTTTATTATTTATTTTATGTGTGTTATCTGTATTTTAATCTTTGATGTAAATTACCCATGTATTCATTTGATCTGTTTTTTATATAATTAGTTTGTTGTTCCTATCTACTCAAAAGCCAAATAACTTCTTTTTGTACTTATATATTAGCTCCTTGATCATTTTGTGCATATTTTGGCAGTCGTACTTTCTTGCAAGTTCTTCTATTTCTTGGCATTTTGCGTTAATCATGGAATATATGTGAAATAATAACATATTATAAATATGACGATATTTTATTAAAAATTCAATAAATAATGTAGATACAAACAAATCAATAAATTTTCGCTTAAGGATAAACAACACATTCTTACTTAGAGCGCTTAATTCCTATTCAAGTGCAATGCATTCTGGTTATTTGCATTAGGCACAGCACTTATTTCCGCTCATTTGCACTTCTCGAGTTAAACTGATTTTGTTGTTTAGTAATAAAATTTCATCTAGCATCAACACTACTGGCATTTATAATTGGTTTGTTCGAACTGATAAATTATTTCAAAGAATACACAGTTAATTGTTTTTATTAATTACGACTGTATCTATTTGGGAATAATCACTGCGGACTATTATTTATATTAGTGGCATTTAAATAAATCAATGTTAAAATAAGTTTTAAAATATTTACCCAGCAAGTTACACTTTTATACGTTCAGTGAAACTGAATTGTCTTTACAACACTTTAATAATAGTAACGCGTGTAATTGTAATTGCCTATTTCAAAGCTATACGAAATTTAGTAATAAAATAATAGTAATAGAATATAATAATAATAATAAGTAATCTTTGTAGATCTGAAATTTTGATTTTGTATTTTTGGGTGAATTCTCTAACCTAGATTTTTTTCTGAAGATATATATGATTGTGAATACACAATGCAGTTATGAAAGGGATACCTGTAAATCTTATAAGGGGATGAAATAAACATGACACAAACAACGGTAGTAATATGATTTTTGGTGTTGTTCATAACACATACAATATACACTATTTTTGAGCTTTATGGTGTAAATATTATAACAAATAAAAATAAATAAAATTATCATAAAATGAGAAATATTGTAAAATTATTCCCATAAAAATTAAGGATGTAAGACATATACATTGTAATGATACTTAAATAAATACTGCGAGAACACAGTATCCTACTACTGATAAACCACTAAGACACCAATAGGGTGTAAATCACTTGGAAATCATTCTGGGGCAAAGATGAAAAGTAGACAATTTTTTAGACCTATTACAATCTGCAGTAGAGGTTCCCTTTCAATAGAGTTACCATTTGCTCTATGATCTCTCTTCCTCCCTTAGATAAACTCTTTGGGCCCCTAGGTTTCGAGGGTTATGGGGCTCTACCCCTGCCCGGTGGCTTAGACCCGGACTAGGGCTAACGATGCCAGGTCTGTTCAATAACTATCTGACCTAACATAGCGAACTTGTAGCTGTCAGTGGTCATATCATGTTTCACCGCCCGAATCAATGTGGAAAGGAAACAAAAAAAAAGTACCTCAATCTAAGGTGGGACACATAAGGCCGATGGATAAATCGCTTAAAGAAAGGTTCAGTCTGATCTATGTGGACTCTGACATCTGAGGCTCTGCTATAATAAACCTTTTCTTTCCCTAGTTTTCGTGAGACGTCCATGGACTAAAATGGTAAACATCCGCCATCAATGACGAGAAGGATCACAAAAGGCTCTACTCATACGATGGAGATGAATAGAAGGGTAAAGAAAAAACGCACTGAAACACAAAATTTAGGGCTGGAATTCACCATAGCAGCAGCCCTAGTAGAAGTTCCTATGAAGAACATTCCAGGTGATAAAAGTAAACCACCACACTAGTACAAAAGAGGCAATAAACATCTTCTCCTGGGCTGTGACGCCATCGCCAAAAACATGGTATGGACAACACGAACACCAGTAATTCAAAATTGGCACGCTATGGAAGGACCTCTTTGTCGGACCATCAGCACATGTACTTAGAAAAGCTGAAAACAACAGCGGCCAAATTAGAAATACCATCCTAAAGACATATGAACATATGAATCCAGTTGTCCGCTAAAGAGAAGATCTCCCTTCCGAGACGTGCCCTGGTAGAATAAGGATTTGTATCGTCTTAAGTTGCATGCCAAGGAAAGTTTTAATAGTGCAAAGAAAACAGGCAACTGGGATACCTACAGACATGCACTTTTGGATAATATAAGAAGTTCAGAAAATCAAAATGGAAAACATGGATAACGTTCTGTGAGGAAGTTACTGATACAACCCCAACAACCAGGCTACATGCAGCAACGAGAAGCGGGACACCCAAGCGAGAGGATAAACACGACGCACCACACACTGGCAGCTAAAGTGGGAGAATGGTTCAAGTGGCACCTGGACAAGACGACTCATCCCCGTCCTGAATCCGTGGTGACAGATCATGGCTGCTTCATGGCATACCTCAATCGGATAGGTAAGGCAGACGACGAGAACTGCGTTTGGTGCGAGGAGGGCACGGACGACGCCGAACACACCTTCTTTCACTGCCCCATGTGCCAAGATGAACGCATGGATCTTGCCACAAAGCTTGGTCAAGTGCCCACAGTGGACACCATCGTCGAGGCCATGCTGGTTAGTGACGAGATCTGGAGAACGGTCGACCTTACCGCAACCGCTATATTGGATAGGAAGGAGGCACTTTTACTGAGCGCGAAATTCAGGCATAATTGCACTTCGGCACAATGTTTTTGTAACGTTTTACGTTTTGTTATCTCATCACTCGTTAACTGCTACTCATGTTACTTGTTATCACCAGTTTCGCTACGTTTGTTATTTGTTACTTGTTACTTGTTACCTGTTATTGTTATATTATTTGTTATTGTTATGTTTGTTATGTTATTGTTATGTTATTTGCTGCTAATATGTACGTTGTTTAATAAAGACGAAAAGATTATTAAAGATGGCACGGACACACCAGGCAAAGAAGTGTAATGGTTCCACTGATGTTTCCGGTTTCCGGAATTCAGGGGGGCCAATGTGGGCCGTGCACGGTCAACACGTCCCTCATATAAAAAAAGCGTCATAAAGTGCTGGCCAAAGATCACTAACTAACAAGATCGGGCTAATAAAAAGACGATGGTAGTTAAGTAGGGGAGGTCAAGAAAAGCCTGCTATTAAAGACGCACTTCTTAGGATCGACATCTGTAAACTCTTAAGAAAACCATGCTCAATCTATCTAGCTTTAAACTTTTCAATTTTTCCCTGCAGAAGCTAGATATAATAGCCCTCTGCATGTAGACAGTTTACAAAGCTAGCTTTATGCTAGGCTATATTTCAATGAAATGGAAAGAGGCTAGGGTGATATTTATCCCTGACGAGACAGAATCATACCGCCCAATTAGCCTTACCACATTTTTTCTAAAAGTCATTGAGAAAATTATAGACAAAGATCTAAGAAACAAGGCAAATCCTGTTCATAGGCAACAGTTTGCCTATCAACCTGGCAAATCTACTATGGATGCACTTCATAGCTTCACAATAGGCATAGAAGCTGCACTGCAACACAAGAAGATTGCATTAGGTACTTTCGTGGATACTGAAGGAACGTTTTACAATACAACCTTCAATACCGAAAAAGGGGCTATCAAGAAGGGTAATAATATATATTTATTAACATTTACAATTATATATAATACACTTCTATGTGTAAAAACACCAGGAAAACAATATAACTAAACAAATCTCTAAGAAAAAATATTCGGCCATGTAATATAGTTCAATGTTACATAATAAAAAATACAGTGATTCTTTAAATTTATTGGTTTTGGCGATGCTTTTTAGTTCTACTGGCAGGTGATTAAATATCTTCATAAACGAGTAGAAATATCCGGTCTGGTATTTATTTAATCTGTGTTGAGCAAGGTTATATTGATTAAGTGTTCTTCTGGAATAATTCCTTTACAGTTTTCATTGTACTTCAGTTTACAGTATTATTAATGCTTTCTTTTGAATTACAAACTATTTTTTTTAATTAATAAAGGAGGGCAGAATATTAGTCCATATCTCAGGTGCGACTCAACATATGCAAAATAAAATAATTTAGCAATTTTAAAGTTCGTACTGTTCTAAAAAAGTGAGTATGTTGGCAAGGACAACATCCAAAAATTTCACACGGTGGCTTCTGTCATATTTAAATTGTAAGATGCAGAATGTTTTAATAAAACTACATTATTTTTATTAAACTTATGTCTCGTTTCTAAAATGTGGTGAGCAAAGGCAGATTTGTATAGATCAAAGATAGTTTGTCTTTCAAACGTGTTGCCTTATAATCTATTGAGTTTCGTATTTGACTAATAAGCTGGGGTGATTGAATTTTTTGTAAATTTTGTTCAGTTTCTAGTAAACTTGCGGGACGTGGATTATTTTAATGAATGATTTATTTCTTTGGGTGGTGATCTGGTCTAATGTGGTTATTGATTGTATTAAGCGTTATCTGTTATATTTGTTAATGCTTTTATTAATAGTGTGAATGTTATAACCAAGGGATGTCGCAATTTTGCGTATGAGGTTGAATTTAGTATGTCTACTTTGATCTGAGAGAGGCATCTGAGTTGCTCTGTATATCATACTAACGGGTGTCCAACAATTATTGCAGTCCCGGGTGGCGTTGGAATAAAAAACGTAAGTCGATTCTAACATGTTGCAAATAAATGAACTGACATTTTTAATGCACATTTAGGTTATGTTTGACAATTAACATGTCAGTTCATTTATTTGCAACATGTAAGAATCGACCTACGTTTTTTATTCCAACGCCACCCGGGACTGCAATAATTGTTGGACACCCGTTACTTTTACTGTTTAGATTTTAAATGTAAGTGCTATCGTCCTTGCGAACTTGTGCGTGTCGTATATAATGACATCTCAAAATGAAGAAGCAGAGGAATTGATGAGAAAAATCGAGAAAGAAGAAGATCAGATTGCATACGAGGAACCGGACAAAAAATATTTTCATTTGTGTATTGTCAATTTGGTCATAGGGTGAGACAGTGCTCGCGCCAGAAATAAATGTATGTACATATAATTATTTTAGCACGTTATACTGTTCTAAAGGAAATTATGAGTTTGGCATTTCAAGGATTATGAAGTCTTTGGAGCCCTACAACAAAAAACTCGGCACCGATACTTGGTTCTACACGAAACGGTGCTTTTTGAGTCTGATAGAGAACCTAGCAAAACACATGATAGTACTGAGGGATGCTGTAATTCAAGACTGTATTAATTTTTTGGAAGCTTGTGAAAGTAAGTATGGCATAAGTATTTTTATACTAAATAACGGGTGTCCAACAATTATTGCAGTCCCGGGTGGCGTTGGAATAAAAAACGTAGGTCGATTTTCACATGTTGCAAATAAATGAACTGACATTTTTAATGCACATTTAAGTTATGTTTGACAATTAAAAAGTCAGTTCATTTATTTGGCACATGAATGAATTGACCTACGTTTTTGATTCCAACGCCACCCGGGACTGCAATAATTGTTGGACACCCGTTATTAAATGCGGATAATCTATGTAAGTGTCTACTTTGTTTTTTGAAATATTATTTTCTTTTAAAAGAGTTTCCAGTATTTCTAATGTTATATCTAATAGGATGCTGGGGAAGAGAGATTCAACATGAAACAAAACTGACTGTTCTTCTGTTGCTAAATCTACATTCTCCAACATTTTTTTGTGAATTCCAAAGAGTTATTGACAGAAAAGTTATTTTAGTTAATTTTACTAAGTTCTTTAACTAGCCATTTAGCTAAATTCTAAGATGTTGCATTTATATTTGAAATTATCGGCCTGTATTTATTTATAATTTAAATAAAATTGATGTAATTTAGGGTTTTTTAATTTTAGTAAATTGTCGGTTCTCTTGTCAATTAGGAGTGTATAGTTAATTTTATTGATGTATGTTGTTAATGGATTTTTTTGTTGGTTTTGTGTATGATCCTTCCTCTAACATTGAACAGTTTTCGAATAATCACTCCTATTGACTATACCTGTGGCATTACCTTTGTCAGACTTTAAGAAAAATACATTTCTGTTTTTCAGTTTTTTCAGCGTTGTAAGATATTTGTTATTGCTCTCTTTGTAATAGTTAGTTTTCTACAGGGCTTTTGAATGCATTCTTTAGTTGAGAGACGAAACCTCGTGGCCTGTTCCTATTCCGTTTTCGTTGTGGCGATTTCCAAGTCATTAACGATGTCTTCCATTGGGATGTGTCCTTTTCTAAAAGTTTCAGTTCTCCTGAAAACATTTCGTTTGTTTGATTAATCAAAGTCGATGTTGTGTAGAGTGTTTGAGGATTTTCATGAATATTGTTGCTGATTTATTGACAGAGGAGTTTATTTAATTTCTTGAATGATTTCGGACTTTTTCTTTATTTTTGTTCTAATGACATTAAACATCTTCTATAGGGCTTCATCCCACTTACTCCTAGTGCAGTTTTTTTAGTGTTTCAAATGATGGTCGTATGCGAGCAATTGTAATGAATTGCGTTTTATGTGAAGTAATTTCAAAAGTTTATTTTGGAAATCTTCAATTATTTGCACTTTTTTGTTATTAAACTTATGAACTTTCACTTTTACGAAGGTTCAAAACACATTTTTAATAATGAACTGTTTTAAGAAGAATAGGTCGGCACTGATTAACTTGATTTTTGTTTGAAGTTGAAAAAATTTGTTGAAGTCTGTTGACAAAGAAGCCATTGTTCAATATGTATGTATATATTATTGAGTTATGTAGATGTATGATAATAACAAAATACAAATTCAGCTTAAGTACAAAGGGGATGGGAGTTTAAGACGGTGGGAATATAAAGGTAGTTTGGGGTTTGGTTTATTGTTTTTCTATATATAAATATTATTGTTACCAAGGAATGCACTTTGTCGTGGTGTGAGGGCATAGTATAAAATCACCGATGAACCACTAGGATGACCAGTGTAAACCACTTTGGGATCATTCTGAGGCGAAGAGATGGCCTATTACCATCTGCAGTAGGAGTTCTTTATCAATAGAGGCACTATTTACTGCATCTATGATCTGTCGTCCTCCATTGGAGGATTAAACATCTCCTAGATTTCGAGGGATAGGGGGGCACAAACCTTTTCCCACCCAATCACTGCCCGGCTGTAGTTTCGTGGCTTAGGACCCGCACTAGGGCTAACTATTCCAGGTTCAATAACTATTTGGCATGACATATCGGACTTGTTGCTGCCAGTGGTCATGTCTCACGGGTGACAAGTCTACAAGATCTTGATTTTATCGCCCAGATCAATGTGGCAAGAAAACTACAAAAACACAAATACAAAAAAGTAAATACAAGTATAAAAAGAAGAATACAGATGTCCAAGAGGATATTTGCACCCTCAGCATCATGGACAAAAACAAGGGTTAGAGTGGAAGAACGTCGCAGCTGCATGAACTCCGCTCAGCTTCATCCATCCAAAATTTTTATACGTTTTGTTATATATTTATTTATATTTGTATATTCATATGTATTTTTTTAAAGGAAGCTAAAGACTAATAAACATAAACATAAACCTCAATGCAAGATGAAACAATTAAAGGATGCATGGCTAAGGAGTCATATCATCAATGATGACAAGAATGGGATGGATAGAAGGGAAACCCTTCAGACAAAAAGTCCTGAAACACAAAGTTTAGGGGCTGGTGCCAGTTGGCAGTAAACTACAAAGCGGGAATACGCTGTATTCAATTAAATCTCAATCACTCTAAAGCGGTATCAAGTGGCCTTTATTGGAGATTCATTTGAAATAGGATTTTTGTAGCAGCATTGGAGCAACAAGGATAGTTAAGGATGTACCCCAAAAAAATTCTGTCTGGGGTATAAATAGACTGCATAGCTTTAATTTATAAGGCTCATGAAAGACGTGAATTATATATGCATTCCAGAATTCACCATAAGGGACCTTTATAAAAAGGTGTAAAGTGATGCTGTTGTTAAGCGCCAGGTAACTTATAGAGGAGGTCTCGTCATAGAGACACTGTTTCTTCTAACTAAGTTTTATTCACTAATCTCGTACATTAAAGCCTCGAACATCGGTTTAAGACTAACTTAACATAAAACACAATCGTTCACGCAATTATACTCCCGTAATATTGATATCACAGCAATTCCGGACTGACACACATTCTATTTTCCAATCAGCAAACTCATGCATTCCCCTACATACTGTTTCCTAATATAAATTGCACATTACTAATTCGACAATCGTCAATTGCCATAATTTGTTCCATCACAGAGGGAGAAAGGAAGAATTAGTAGAAGTTTCCACGAAGAATGGCAAGAGGCAGGTCGCCATGGCCTCAGTCCACTTTCCAGAATATCGAAGCAAACCACCACCAAAGGACGATGTCTGAGGAATGGTTTCAATATTAATCATGTCAAAACTGTGGTGGTATATTGCACTAATCATAGGAAACAGAATATAAAAGGTTTCAAAGTAAAAAGCCAAGGAATTGTGCAGTCTAATGAGACTGTATTGACTTGTCACAGGACATAAATTCAGCACTCAGAAATTCTAAAGCAGGTTAATCCAGAGTTTCTACAAATACCGTCGGACGTACTGCCGACCCAATTTGATTTTCTATCGTGCTTTAAAGTGATTATTGACAGTCTGCAACACAACCTGAATTGAATAAAAAAACTTAAAACATAACTCCATAATCTGGTATACAGACGCATCTACAATGAAATCGGGCGACGGCATAGGCGTATATTGGCATTAATACAGGGAATCAGTTTCTTTCCTAGAAAGGATGTGCTCAAGTTTGTACAAAGGTACACACACCTGTTTGATCTCAGACCGTCAAACTGCTCTTAAAAACCTCAAAGCGTACAATCCGAAATTAAAGAAACTCTGAAGCAAATAACTAAGGGCAACAAGATCACTCTGATGTGGCTACGAACTTGCGATTTACTTGCTAAGGTGAGAGCTGCGACTACCATGATCGGACCAAAGCCTACATATGAGCTATCAAAAACACGCAGAAAGAGAGTTGTCGAAGAATGGGGAAAATGCAAAACAGGCCACTGAATAAACACATCAATCCAAAATGTTTATTGACCTTTCGACAAGCAGAGCTAAACAACTCTTGAGCCTCACTAAAGCAAAATAAGATGGTTCTCCATAAAGGACCATCTCCACAAGGTAGATAAAGTGAACAACACTACTTGAAGATTGAAGAAATTATGCGTTTACGGTCTGACAGCTTTTCCTTCTCCATTAAGAATCAATAAATGAGTTTTTGTGCAAATATGTGTGTTACGACGCAGGTACAAACGTCGTCGACGCAGGTACAAGCCTCATTTACATATTATTGGGGTACTTTACAAGCCATCGGGCTAGTGAACAATAAGTTGTGTGTGCGTTTTAACGAAACCGTCTTAGACCGTCGTAAAGGACTTAGCGGGTAGTTTACGACAACATCTGGCTGCCAGGCAACGGTCCAGGTCAGAAATTCGGCCGGCAGCGGTTTGGCAACGGGGCGAAGAAAAACCCAAATCCAACCCTTCGAGGAAGGTCGAAGAAGAATGCGGAAGAAAAGCAAACGATCTATCGAGCAAGAAACATTGTTACAACTATTTCGATTCTGTTAATTTGTACAATTTGTAAATACATTTGGTTTATTCAGTCTACCTCGTGATTATTCAACTAATACTTATCAAACTTATTGTTTCCCCAACAAGAAGTGTATACATTGTGGTCCTTCGAACCCGATCCAAGAAAGTTTTGGATAATTTGCATCTCAATTAAATAAATCAATCGTCGATAAAGTAATTGAAAGTGCAAAAACCAGTGCAGAGATCCAGCAATAGCCGCAGTCGAACGAAGCAGTAGGTGCGCAGTTGGATAACATCGCATTTTGGAAGCCGTAGTCGTGATCAGCAGCGGTTCCGAGAGAAGCAGCGTCATCGTCGGGACGAACCGTGGACGCCCTTCGGACCCATTTCCTACGACCAGTTCAAGGCAGCAGAGTGTCCCCAAGTCACAACGCCCAGCAGCAAGTGTTAAGGTTGGCCTCCCCTTATTCCCTCCATTTTAATTTCTTAACCATGACTGAAGAAATTCAATTATTAAAGGATAGCGAACGAGCTCTCCGTACGTTAAAGAAAACTTACAAAACGTTAGAAACAAATTTAGTGGATATCACAACAGAATTAGAGTCGGAATACAGGGACGTAGATGTATGTTTGGCACTAATTGACGATGTTTTGAAATCAATAGATCAATTTAGAAAAGTAGAACGTGAAAATTTTGATGAATCAGCCCCACAGTCATTTAATAAGGGATTTACATTGTTCAAAACAGCAACTCAAATGAAAATTAAACTTGAAAGATTGAAAAAAGAACAAAGTGTAGTGAATAACAATTCTCGAGCGATGCCTCAAGTCAAGTTGCCCGACATACAACTGCCGTCTTTTATTGGGGATTATATTGAGTGGTATTCGTTTATAGATACATTTAATTCATTAATAGGTAGTAATAATTCGTTGTCAAATTTGGAAAAATTTCAATATTTAAAATTATCTCTTAAGGGTGAAGCGGCAAAAACAGTTAAGTCGTTAGAGATAACCGGTTTAAATTATCCAATTGCAATACAATTGTTACTTGATAGTTTTGAAAATAAACGTTTGATTGTGAACAGCCACATTCAAGCATTATTTAATATGCCATACATTAAAAAAGAAACAAGCCATGAATATCGTGAACTAATTAATGTAATTACTCAAAATACTAGCGCTCTTGAAGTATTAGACAGGTCTATAAATCAAACAGAAGATTGGTTAATTCACTTAACTTTATCGCGTTGCCCATATTCAATTCAAGTCGAATGGGAAAATCAACTGAAACATTCAGAAATGCCCGCCTTAGACAAATTGCTAAAGTTTTTAACTAAACGTTGTCAAACTTTAGAATCTGTAAATCATAAAACCTAAATATCATTCAAATCAGTCAGTAAATTCAAATATAAACCAATTTGCATGTATTGTTTGCCATCAACCACACCAATTATTTAGCTGTGACAAATTTCGATCGTTTGAAATAGCAAAACGATCTGATCTAGTGCGCGCAAAGCGCTTATGTAGAAATTGCCTCAAACCAGGTCACAACATAATTGAGTGTAAATCGTCAAAAACGTAAAAATTGCCATAAAAAACATAACACATTGTTACATTTTTCAAACACGAATACAAATCAAACCCAAGGAAATATGCCAGGAACTAGATCCTCCCTATACGTAAACAGTTCAGAAAATGATCACATTTTATTGTCTACGTGTGTTGTTGAAGTACACACCGGAAATAATAAACAAAATATAAAGGCTCTATTAGATTCCGGGTCTCAAGCAAATTTAATTACGACTAAAGCAGCACAAAGGTTAAAATTAGAACAAGTTCAAACTAATCAAACATTTTCAGGTCTCGGTGCTAATAATTGTTTAATTCAATCGTCTGAAATATTAATATAAGTTCATTAGTAAATAATTTCCATACAAGTATCAATTGTTTTGTTATTGTTAAAATCACTAACCAATTACCTGCTCAAACTTTAAATATTAAACAAATTCAAATTCCTGAGGGAATTAAATTAGCTGATCCAAAATTTTTTGAACCAGCCGATATCGATTTATTAATAGGTGCGGAATTATTCTATGAATTATTAACAGCCGAGCGTTTACATAAGAATAAACTTACATTTCAAAATTCGAAATTAGGTTGGATTATGAGTGGTAGAGTGCCCCCTGCATCCTCTGTGAAAAATTTAACTTGTCACTCAACCTTTTCTCAATTAAACAAATCAGTTGAGCGTTTTTGGCAGGTAGAACATGTAGATAATAATGAGCCAATTAAATCTAAAGAAGAAATTTTGTGTGAGGATTTTTTTTCGAAAATAGTAGAACGAGACTGCGAAGGGCGATTCGTAGTTGCATTACCATGGAAAACCAATCCATCCGTATTGGGAAATTCATACTGGTTAGCCAAAAAACTTAACTAAACGTTTTAGAGATTAAGTTACAAAATAATCCAGAGTTAAAACAAAAATATCATTCATTCATCAATGAATATATTGCATTAGGTCACATGGAACAAATCCCACACGGCCAAAACGAATTTAATTATTATTTACCGCACCATGTGATTATTAAAAATTCTAGCATAACAACAAAACTGCGAGTAGTTTTCGATGCTAGTGCGAAATCGAAAAACGATATATCATTAAATGATATATTATTAACAGGACCTCCTTTACAAGATGACTTATTCTATATGCATGAATACGTCATCACGGCTGACATACAAATAATGTATCGTCAGGTCAAAATAAAAGATTCTGATTGTAAACATCAACAAATTTTATGGCGTAAATCTCCTACTGAGCCAATTAGTATATATCAATTAAAAACCATTACATATGGAACTAGTTGTGCACCATATTTAGCCGTAAAATGTTTACAAGAATTATCTAAGGAAGCCAATAATCAATTAACTTCCCATGTCATATTGCATGATTTTTATATGGATGACCTGTTAACGGGTGCGCCTACTATAGAGGCCGCCAAAACTTTACGTGATTCATTAATAAAAACGTTGAAACGGGATGGGATGTCATTACGCAAATGGGCTGCAAGCGATGCAGAAATCTTAGGTGATTTAAATAATAATGATATCAGCAACTATGTGTTAAATCTCAATCCAGACGAGCAACTTAAAACATTAGGCATTCAATAGAATCCCAGTAATGATAAAATCGAATACAACCCCTTTAAATTAAATGTAGTTAGTTCAACAAAACGCACCATCCTATCAGAAATTTCTAAATATTTTGACCCTTTAGGCTTACTAGGTCCGGTAATTGTAAAGGCTAAATTAATTATCCAAACCATATGGAAATATAAATTAGATTGGGATGAACAAGTTCCTCAAGATATTTTGCAGTCGTGGTTAGAATTACGGGATCAATTAAATTCAATGAAAACAATCGAAATACCACGCAAAGTAAAATCGTCATTCGAGTCTGTTATAGAACTTCACGCGTTTGGTGATGCTAGTATAAATGCATATGGCTCAGCAGTTTATTTGAAATCGGTAGAATCGAATGGATCTGTAAGTAGTCAATTATTATGTGCAAAATCAAGAGTGGCACCCTTAAAGAGTATAACATTAACGCGTTTGGAGCTTTGCGCAGCTGTTTTGACCGCCAATTTAGTACAGCAGGTAAAAAATGCGTTATCTATAGAATCATTAAATTGCCTCTATTATACGGACTCTACAATTGTATTATCCTGGATTAATTCGGATGCAGCAAAATTTAAACAGTTTGTTGCTCATCGCGTAGGTGAAATACAAAGATTATCAAACATAAATAATTGGCAACATATTCGGTCGGGCGACAATCCGGCAGATATCATTTCACGGGGGGCATTACCCTTCGAATTAATTAAAAATTCGCTATGGTGGAATGGGCCTGAGATTTTAAAACAGCCAGGGACTGACAGAAATTCTGAGTTAGAATACGATGCCAAATTCCCAATTATTTTACCAAAACATAGTTATCTCAATGAATTAGTTATCGGATACTACCATAACTTAAATTTTCATATAGGAATTCAGGGGACATTAGCGAGCATAAGAACTAAATATTGGCTCATAGCAGTTAAAAATTTAGTTAAAAAATTAATTCGGAACTGTGTTGTGTGTTTTAAGGCAAATCCGCAATCAACGCAACCCATAATGGGTAATTTACCGAAATATAGAACAACACAATTACTACCATTAAAAAAAACCGGAATCGATTATGCGGGACCATTCATGATAAAAGAAGGCAAAAGGAAATGTACAAAATTAATTAAGATTTATATAGCGCTGTTTGTGTGTATGGCCACAAAGGCGGTTCATATAGAAATTGTGAGTGACCTGACGACTGACTCGTTTTTAGCCGCATTACGCCGATTCATGTCAAGAAGGGGTTTAGTTAGCGATTTATATAGCGATAACGCCACCAATTTTACTGGAGCAAATCGTGAAATTAAAAAATTGTATAACTTTTTACACGAGCAGCAAGATTCATTAAAATCCGCATTAAGCATAAATAAAATCAACTGGCATTTTATACCACCACGTGCTCCACATTTTGGGGGCCTCTGGGAAGCGGGCATTAAATCTACCAAACGTTTATTAACTAAGGTTGTTGGCAATGCCAATTTAACTCTCGTCCCTTATACCCCTTATCACATGACCCTAACGATCTCTCCTTCCTCACACCCGGCCATTTCCTTATTGGAGATAACTTGAGGGCACTACCGGAACCAGACTTGGAGGAGATCAACATTGGCAGACTGTCACGATGGCAACTCGTCCAACGGATCCAGCAGCAATTTTGGAAGAAGTGGAGCAGGGAATACCTACAGGAGCTTCAAGGTCGACGCAAATGGAAACGATCCAACGGGGACTCTTTAGAAATAGGGAAACTTGTCCTCATGCAAGAAGACAACAAAGAATGCGGAAGAAAAGCAAACGATCTATCGAGCAAGAAACATTGTTACAACTATTTCGATTCTGTTAATTTGTACAATTTGTAAATATATTTGGTTTATTCAGTCTACCTCGTGCTTATTCAACTAATACTTATCAAACTTATTGTTTCCCCAACAAGAAGTGTATACAATGTGTACTTGTCATCTTTTAGGGGTCTTGTGAAAATGCTCTTAACTGCAGATTCAATCTATTCGTCGAACTATGTACAAGGTACGACATGGTATCTGATAAAAGAAGAAATAGATACCAGTCCATCCACTAAAAATTATCCTCCATGATCGCTTGTCTGGAGACTAGTCCAAGAGGGAAATGCCTCGTTTTATAAAACAGAACTAAATTATACACGATGATGATCTGGCCGTATCTTAGGTATACAGCGCCGGCGGGGGTTAGTGCGGACCTACAGAAATAGCAAGACTTCAGCCCACTCAAAAAATACGCTCAGACGTCTACAGATGCATATATATATTCTTAAAGATCATTTCATAGGCGATCCGACTAAAAAAGAAGCTACATCGGTGGGGACTGAGAGGTCGTCTGCCTTTATTTATCCAAAAAATATTATATTCTTTCATGATTGTTTTATTTGTCTTCATCCAATTATTGCATTTTTATTTAATTGTATTTAGGAAATAATAATAATAATAACAGTTTTAACAATTTGAACAAATATTTAATATAATTCATTAGAATTAATAAAACTTATATAATTCAAAAGATATAGTTGATTTTGACTAAATGCTAAGAATTTAAATTCCCCCGACACAAAAATTAAAATCACCAAATTAAAACCACTACTGTTTTTATCAATTCGATTTATTTATATTTATATGACCATCTGAATAAGAACATTTATACATTACATTTAAAAAATAAACTACTATATTTTCGGACAAATTAAATTTTTTAACCTTGATTTAGATTTTACACTTACTTCAGTTGTTATGATATCCAACAGTTTATTATATCTTGTATTTGATTCTCATTTTTCACTTGGTGAAACATTGTGTTAATAATAGGTTGTTGAAAAAATTCACTTGGTTTGTTTCACTAAATTGTTTATTTTGTATTCGACTAGTTTCGGCACTGGGTCATTATCAAGAATAATTGATAATGGCCCAGTGCCGAAACTAGTCGAATACAAAATAAACAATTTAGTGAAACAAACCAAGTGAATTTTTTCAACAACCTATTATTAACAGTTTATTTCTTACGATAATAAAACACATGTGAGCCGAAAGACCAATGGTCGATAGTCTGTTCACAAATAAAGCAAAATAAAAATACTATTATTGTAAAAAGAAAAAAAGATGTGAATAAAGATATTTATTGTTACTATTATTAAAACACATGTTTATTTATAATTTTATTAAATTAAATTTGATTTATTTTGTTAATTACACAAAAAATTAAAATTAACATAATCTAATGCAGTTATTATTAGTACAAAATAAAGCATTTATTTTTTAAAATGCAAGAAAAATAATTTATATTTTCATGCTATATTCTACAAAAAACATATTTAGAAAGTAAAAGTTACCTTTTAAATAATTTTATATCCATAAAGTCAATATAATAAAATACTACATTTATTTTTAACGGGTGTAGTATACAGAGTAAATTATTTCCACCCTTATCGACTTCGAGCCTTTTATTACGTACTTTTGCTCTGTATTAAATAATTTAATCGAACGTGTTAGGCTTCAAGAGAAAAGTCAATTAAAAAGTAATTTCATACTTTTTCATATGGGTTTATGGGGCGCATGATTTTTCCACCTGTCGTCGTCGTCGTCGGGACGCCCCGCGTCCCGTTATAAGGTGGGAATCGGCGGCGTCAGTTCAGTCGGTGCAGCCGGCGCGCGGAATTCATCCATTCATTCATCCGCAATTAGCCGCCCTTTCATAGGATGCGTCCAGCTAACTCGAAACCGGATACGGAAGGATAGACACAAAGAGATAAAAAAAATGAAGTGCGTCGCCTTCCTTTGTTTCTTCATGGCGTTCACTTCCGACTGCAAAAGCCAGACAACGACGTTACAACGAAAAATTGGTAAGAATTATTTTTCATATAAAAATATACTAGCATATGATATCATAATGACAAACTAAAGTTGCTGCAACGGCAACAACCTGAAATTGTGAAATAAACAAACCAAGTGTAATTTAATTTAAACCTTCATCAATAATAGTTTAAAATATTTCACTAAGTTACAAAGGAGAAAGTCATTTAAGAAAGACAACCTATTTTAAAAAAGTGATACCAGAAAATTATTTGTTTTATTTTTAATTGAATTATTATTACCTTTCCTATTTCACAACTTCACACAGGAAAAGTAAAAATACTAACATAATAATCATGATTTTTCAACAAAATTATTTATTTTAAGGTCTATAGAACCAATATAACAATATTTGTGTCTGTATTTGTGTGGTTTATCGTAGACACCACTAAAGATGATCGACTAAAACTATTAGCTGAAACTTTTATTCTTCAACTACCGATTTATATTTAAGATATTCTTGAGTTTTTGATGAAATATACGATAGTTTACCTAAGGCGCTTTTTTGTTTCCTCTACTCTGTAGAGTTTTACAAACTTTTTGAAATTTATGATAAATTTTTCTTACAAAACATTTAATAAATAAATCTAAAACTGCAGATTATTCATTATGTCTATTTTCATAATTATTTTGCTTCTTTCTTAAAAGTCTAGTTCGTATTATAAGATGTACTAAAGAGATCTTAAAGATTGAAACAGATCATTTCAGGCTTTTGTTCATTATTTAATCTTGTCATTTTCATTGGAATTAAACCAATCGTTTCACATTTTTTCTCTAAATTCACCTATGTTAAAATTTTCGAAGATTATTTGACACAACAACAGCTATTACTGAACATTAGTAGATATTCCTATGATAATCTCCAGTGTTATTTATTTACAGTGCCGTGTATTTCTTTTTTAAATATATATTGTCAATTAATATATAAACATTAATTTTAATTACTTACTTACATGATTATACATACGTTAATAATATTCACTTTTTGTAGTTATAATGTTATAATTAGAGAGCGGATTTCTAGCATTATGCTTATCCATAATATTAATAGCATCGAAAAAATTTCTTAATATATATACGAATCTTAAAGAATGTGATTACTTAGCGATAAGTTTTTTTTGCTTTTTTGCTTATTTTGACTTTTTGTGCTTATTTTGACTTTTTATGCTTATTTTCATGCTTTTTTTAGATTCTGATGCTTATTTGGAGCATTTTCTTAAACATTTAATAAAAATTTCACGCTGATATTAAATTAATGTGCTAATATAGAGAATTTTCGTAAAAATCTGTATCCATAATTTATAGATTATATTTGTATTACATATTTTCTTCGTGTCTTTTGACAACATAATTGTTTAAAATCTTCATAATATGATACAATAACTATAATGAATTTTATTATTAATAAATATTAGTACAAATTACCAATTAACAATGGATTCGTTTATAAATAAGTAAATATAATAGACAATCTTATTATTCAATACAGACGAACGCTTCATAGGAATCATACATATGATATTCCGGATGTAAACGTCGTTAAACTAGGCTCGAACAGGGGCCCCAGTAAGTATTAAATGTAAACAAATTTAAGTGTATCAATTTTTTACTCTCGCCAAAAATACGGATTGGACGACTGGCGCATATTTACCGTTTTCGTTAATTTTCATATTCAAACTCACATTCATAAACTATTGAATTGAAATTCCATTAACTTTGCTTATTTATCAAAAATTATTATATGCGTGAATCGTATTAACCTGGGGAATCACAGATAAATTATATTATATAATTCACATGTATATTTAAGCCATAATGCAAAAGGTGAAAACCACAATATAAGAATTAATTAGAGACTATCCAGAATTAACAAGTGAAAATTATACATTATTTTGTAAGGCATGTTTGAAAATAGTAAGTTTTATTTTAGTTCCCAACTGCATCCCAAGTAGTCATGTAAAACATGTTATAACAGCACTGCATCAAGAACGTTTGAAAAAGCTAAAAAAACAGCACAATATCACAATCTTTAGCATCATCTTCAACAAACGATGGACAATTAAAATTAAATTCACATTTGTGCAAAATACTTTTACATTCGAATATCCCTTTAAGAGAATTACAAAATAATGCATTTAAATCTTTCTTGGGAAAATATTGTAAAATGCGCATTCCCGAGAAAAAATTATGTAGCTCTTGCGTACTATGAAACCATACAAAAAATTAAAGATATTATTAACAATAATTATATGAGGTTTGGTGAGGATGAAACCACAGTCGCTTGTTTAATTTATTGATAGAAGTTTAACATGAAGATATCCGACCAATAGTATTTTGATATATACAAAAAAATTCATAAATGATGGACTAACAAGCTTATTTTTTCCGTAGACAATACCAAGTTACAAAATTTTACTAATAATGCATTTTGTGCATTGTACAAGTAGCACATGGATAGAAACGAATTTCTGAAACTATAGGAATGAAATTTCCATTTGTAGATTTAATTAAATATGGAAAAATAGTTATTATATTCTTCTGTGAGTGCAATTATTCAAGAAGTCATTACCTGATATCTCACTGCCCCATAAACCAGTGCTAAAAAAATGGGGAACTTGGCTATATGCTACGATGTACTATGCGAACAATTTTGAAGAATTTAATAAGGCTAAATACAACTTTCCCGAAACGACAAGCAAATTAGTTAATGACTGTCAAACAGTTCTTAAGAAACAAGAGCTTCCTTCAAAACAATTTAGTTACATAAAATAGCGTTTAAATTTTGTCAGCAACACAATCAAATCTTTATAAAAGCAGATTCATTTTAGAAAATACCTGAACGCATTGGCCAAAAAATCAAAATAATATCGAAGTAGAAGTATTCGGTGAAAATGAAGGATTTTTAATATTAAATAAATTAAACTTGATTTTGAATGGCAATTTTCAAATGGATAAAGCTATAATTTAAAATATAGAGAAGCTTTTCCACTCTCAAAAATTTATTGAGCGTCAGAAGTAATAATTAAACCCCTAGAACAACATTTAATGATCTACTGTTTCCATGAATAAATTTTAGTTATTTTGATATGTATACAAAATTACAATTTAATTTTTAAATACTTACATGATATTATATATTGCGTAAAGAAAGTATGTTTATTTTAGTTTTAAGCAGAATTTCTATGTAAAATATGTTGATAAACGTGTAACATATTAAGAAAAAATAGTTTTTTTTAGTGCTTTTTTCGTGTTTTTGTGCTTTTTTCCTGTTTTTATGCTTTTTTAATGCTTTTATTCTCCAATTTTTGTGCTTCTTTCCAGATTTTTAAAGCTTTTTTATCCGCTCTCTAGTTATAATACTTTTTAAAGATACAAGTATAGAAATTTGTATGTGCACGCGCGCCGTTATTTAGGATTTTTATTTGTAATATATATTTTATTATTTAATATGATATTGGAGTGAAATTAGATAGCTCCGTACTCCCCTCAGTGGTAATTTAATATAAATCAATTATACATAAAATCAAATAATAATCGAGTTTGATAATATTTAAAATTGAAAAAATAAAATACCTAATCGCAGAAAAAATCTGTTTTTATATTTGTAAGTAAATAAAATATATAAAGATAATAAAAATCAGATTTGCTCTTTCCTTAAATTTAAACGAAATACATTATATAGGTCTTATGGTATATTATCCATTTCCTGCTGGTTTACTTTCATTGTACAATAATTCTCGATTTAAATTGGTCGTTGTTGTTTCTTCGTCATCAGAAGCAACAAACTCACTTAAAAGACTTATTAATGCCACCAATAAATCATCCTCTTTCACATCAAGATTATTTGATGTACTTGATATTCCACGAATTATTATTCTTTTTCCGTCTAAAGTAGTTTGTATGTCACCCAACTCATCTTTGGACATATGACTATTTGTTGATCTTAAAGATAAGATAGTATTTCCAGTTTATGAGGTTTTTATAAAGATCTCTTGATCACTAGTTAATTCAATATCGGTGATATTTTTATTCACTCTATGTAATGTTGTTCTTTCCTTTATTGGAATTATTGTAGATATTTCTTCTTTAGAAAAAAAAAAACAGTTATAGTATGTTGTTTAAATTAGCAGACGTTATTTCAATGATAAACTTTTGTATATGATAATTTAAATCAGCACTCAGTGAAGCATGGGAATCATATGATTTCCTTATTTCATATTCTTAAGAGTGTCTAACCGTATGAGTTGTTTCTTGCAATGGATGCATCTGTGTTGAGGTTTCAGGTATGTTCTTAAAGTATCTACTTGTGGAGTATATTTTGAAGAGATACATAATATAAAATTAGTTTCAGAAGCATGTGATGTTTGTTCAGAAAATACAGAGTTAAAAAATGCGTCTTCAAAAGAAGTTTTTGAATAATTCAAATTGATTCACTATTGTAAAAAAGTGTGAAATCGTATAAAATTTTTGTTGTTGCATTTGTAATGTATATATTGTCTTTTAATTCAAGCGATGGATTTTCTCCTATTGAAAATGTAAACTTTGTAGCATTTGATTTAATTAAATTATCAACACTTGTTCTATTTCATAATTTTCAAGTAAGAGTAATTTTATACCTTTATTAGCTTTAAGTATATTTCTAATTTTATTATGTAGGTTGGAATGCTCAGTGGTTAAGATTCATTGGCATGAAGGTGTGTTTGGGGTTTTGAATGCTGGAATACTTTAATAAAGTTGGTTTAGTAAGTTTGATAACATTTTTAGTTTTGTTAATAACCAACCAATTAACAAGAATTGGTGTGTAGCGTAATGTAATTATTGTCGTTAATAAATTTGATAATGCGCTGATTATAATCAGTTTTGTCCATAATAACAAGTCCCGCATTTTTGTCTACTGTTACAACAATTAAATTATTAATTTTAATTTTCTTACGTAAGTTATTTATAAGTTTCTTATTGTTATTGTATATCGGTGCCTGAGTTGGATTATTTATTTTTTTTCTTCATTCTTGAGTAGTTGAATGCATTCACCTCGGATAGAATTTTCTTGAGAGTGGCCTTGTGTTGCAGCTTTACATTGTACAACTTGGATTTAATTTTCTGTGACTATATTTTCGGTTACTTTAACTCGCCATTATTAAACATTAAGTTTCATATAGTGAAGATAATGCTACAGTAATTGTTAGTAACTTCGTTTATTTTAAAGACGGCAATTTGTTTTTAGAATCTGGTATATACTTTGAACGAGTGAAACGTTTAATACCTTTTTAATACAATTAAAACTTACAAATTCGAGCCAAACCATCAAGATAGTACCACTCATGTTGGAATATAAAACTAAGCTAGAATAGCGCCACTCTATTCGCCAGTGCTCCGCACCGTGCAAACGGGTACTATTTTCCGGATATCCCTCGTAAATAATCGTATCTTTATTTCCCAGAACACATACTATTAGAATACTCCAATTTTGAAATAGAATGAATTATCTGACTATAACGTTACGCAATAATTATTATCGTCTAAAATAATCCTGGTTTCATTACTAGTTAGTAGAAAACCACTTTCGAAGCACAACCTATTCCATAATATCAACCAATTAATTGAAATTCTAAGTTAGAATACAGTTTTTTAAATGTATTTATACTGTGAATAATTGTTTAAAACTTATTACATAACGTCAAATGCATTTGAAAATATTTCACTGAAAATGTCACATTGTTATTGGCATCGATGCAAAAATATTTAGGCAATAGATTTTGGGTTTTTAATTTTTTCCTCTACCAACACACATAGTTATCAGTGGTGTTATCCACTTTACCTATCTTCGCTGGGAAATGTCCTAGAAAGAGCTCCGTGACCAGTCGCTTCTCGCTTTTAATGAGGCGCAAGAACTGTTATCCTTTGACCTAGTGTGTTTATCCGATTTCCCACATATAGTACTTCGGCATGTTCGTTGTCTACTATACTTGCATGACCTGGTATCCACAATTGAGTGAGCTCGTTGCTCTTGGTCAATTGGTTCAGAGCTTGTTTACAGTTTCAAGTAGTTTTGCAATTGAAGCTGTACGCTTTAAGATTCCTAAGGGCAGTCTTATTGAGAGGAACTGGTTCCCTGTATTTAGGCCCGTATATACCTATGCCGGAGCTCGCTTCCTTTTTTAATTTCAGAGTTATGTTTCAATAATCACTTTAAATACGAAATCAATTTTTTGTCGGCATATCATTTGACGGTGTTTGTAAGAAGAAGTTTAATCAGGTTCAAAATTTCGAGTGCCTGAATCCATGCCAGTCCAGTACCATTATTATAGAGTGGGTGGTATGCATAGCCCCCGTGATACCAAGACAGGCCATTCTCTCAAGTGTTTGATGCTTCTTTTGCACCATTGCGTGTTTAGTCTTGTCATCACATTAGTGAGCCATATGTCTTACTACCATAACTTTCAGCGTGGCACACGGTGCGTGGTGCTTTGAAGGGTTTAAATTTACCAACCATTTTGTGGAAGCTGACTTTTGGAATTGTGTCAGTAACTCTCCCACAAAACGTTCTACATGTTTTCCTTTTTGATTTTTCCAGCTTCCGACAATGCCTGTCCATAGATATCCCAGTTGCTTGTTTTAGTTGCACTATTGAAAGTTTTCCTGGATTCATATGCTTTTCGGATGCTTTTTCTGAGCAGATCCGCTGCTGTTTCTAGCTCTATTTTAGTCTGGATATAGACGTAGAGATTGTCGGTTCTTTAAAGAGGCTCCCACAACATACCATAACATGTCAAATTTGAATTGTACTTGCTATGAAGGCATCAGCTAGATTCATGTCCAACAGCTCCTGCCTGATGCACTCACAAAGGTAGGCTCGCTACTTCTATTAGTAATGTCTAAATTATTAGAGATAATGAATTCAAGTTGTTGGCGTTGACATCACACCCCGGAGGAGGTGTTTATTGCCTATCCTGTACCACTCCAGAAATCTACTTACCTCCTCTGGTGGTGTTTTGCTTTGCTCTCTTGGAAAGGAGGCATAGATCATGACAATGTGCCTCTTGCCTTTCTTCGTGGGAATTTTTACTAGGCCTGATGCTAGGTTCGCTATGGTGAATTCTGGAATGAATGTATAAATAATGCATTAATATTTTTACTGAGCATCAGAACTGCCCTTGGAGTAATTCAGCCTGTTTTACACACCAGATTAATTGAATCAATAAAGGGCACTTGATGCCGCTTTAGAGTGATGTAAATTCAGTTGATTATAGCGTATGCCCGCCATCAGTGTGATTTATACCTACTGCTAGCCTTAAGCCGCTTTGCTCCCTCCTACTATTGTACTCTTGGATTTTAGCTCAACCTGGCCAAATCGATAACATATTTTATGGCCCAGCTTCTCAGCGGCCTCCAACTTGGGTCCCTTCGGATTTCTCCTTAGTACCCTCCATTTGGAGGTCTTCGGGTTATTCTGGACCTCAATTATTGAGATTAGCTGATCACGAAAAGCAATGTTTCATATGTGAAATATACTATCATCCTGAGTGTTTCAAGTCTGGAAATAAGTTCGGAGTACCGGCGTGTTTAGAATGTTAGAAAAATGGCATACAGAAAAGCAACCTGCAATTATGCTGGCAAATGAAGCAAGCCATTTCATCAATTAAAAAATCATTAGAAAACCAATAGAAAATAATACATCACAAGGACAAGGTAATACTTAAACTAGAAGCAGAAATTTGTAACCTCACAAAATTATTGAATAACGAAAACCAAAAAATTGAGAAAAATGTTGTGCAAAAACAATAGAACACTGCAATTAGTATTGAAAAAGACTCAAGTTCAAAAAGAGGGGGCGCAGAACTGCCAATTTCAGGAACTTTATCAAATGATAAGTAAAACTTACTTTGTTAATATCACACACGGAATTTATTTCGTAACTATAGTTTCAACCTTACAAGGCCATCAAACGTACAGTACAAACTGTATGTTTGATAATGGCCTTATAAGGTTGAAACTATAGTTACGAAATAAATTCCGTGTGTGATATTATCAAAGTAAGTTTTATTTATCATTTGATAAAGTTCCTGATTCAAGATGTATCAGAAAGTTGTGGCTTCAAGCATCCAACATGCCAATTTCAAAAAAATCGACGGGAATCCTACAGACATTGATAGATCGATAAACAACGAAAAATAAACAGGAATTTAAGATGTTCCGATACGCTCTTTAGCGTCGGCTGTGAAATTGGTGGAATTTGAGTTTAACTGTTCTTCATTTATTTTATCCACAATGACTTCACTTACGGCTTCAATTTGTTTCGTAACCATGGGTCATCCTGGAAAACCTTCTTGGATTATAGCTAATTTAACACCATTTGCTGCCTGACTGTAAGACACAGTGTTGCCAGTGGTGATAGGGCCATTTGCCTTTTTAACCATGACTGTATCCGGTCTACTTCCAATTGACCGAGGTCTCTTGGTAGCTTCTATGAGTGTTCTCTCAATAGTCACTAATAATTTTACCCGAGCTTCCCCTAGCTCCATGCCGCTCTTGATGAGAAACTAGCCTTGTGGTCTTTGGTTTTTAGACCTTTAGGGCCACCGACCAGCTCTTTTTCTGCAAGTTTTCATAGGCACATTGTCTTTTGGCTCCTTTTCCGCGACTTTGGGTGTTGGCGAGTAGTTCACTCCATGTTCAAGGTTAAGGTGCATGTACGTCTCTTGAGTAGCTAGGCAAAGATAAAGGTTCATTATAGTAGAGCCCCGCATGGCATAACAAGGCTATTGAAACTGGGGATCGCCTAGTACCCAGAGTCCGCATAGATCAAGCTAATCCTCCACTCGGCCATACATCCATCGGCTTTATGCTGTTTCACCTTGTATTGAGATATTTGCTCTTTGTGGTTTCCATTCCACACATGTGGTGTCAGTGATACCAACAAATCTGATATGTAAGGTCAGATTATTATCGTAATGGTTCATCAGGTAAGATATTGAGCCCTCATATTTACTAATATTTCCTATTCAATTTTTACTCTTTATTAAAATATAAAATTAAACTATCTTATAGAACCATATAGTACGAAATATTTATTTTATGGATTCTGTTTATGAATAGTGGTTTATTTTGGATAAACTACAGTTGAGTGGTCCAAATTGATTTCGTTGTCGCAAACTCTTTGACTTTTGTATTTGCAATATTTTAAGTCGTTAGTTTTTAACGAATTGTTAGAATAAATAGAATATATTCGGTACACTATTCATAAGTTTTCGGAATTACAAAGAATGGAGCTTTTTCCCGAGTTGTAAAGTATGTGTGTAACTGGAATGAGGATGTATGTATAGAAATGCTACAAATTCAAATTTTTATAAACCGAATATTTTAAATGCACTGTTAGGTTTTGTAACTTATATTCTATTTTCACATTTAATTATTCCAAATAACAATTATGTTTTACATTTATGAGATCTACAAGTTTATAATAGTATATTGTATAATGAGCATACAATGATACCCATTGCCCACGAGTATGAAATTTGCTGCATGAGCCGAAGGCGAGTGCAGCAATTCATACGAGTGGGCAATGGTCATTGTATGCGAATTGTACACTATACTTTTTCTACGATTATACATATGAATTAAAAAATTCAAATATAGATTTCTACTAATTGACATTGAACAAATTTGTATTTATTAAAAATATACGTGATATTGATACAGTTATGAAACATTCTTGGAGATCATGTATATGATGGAAAATTTACCGTAGGGTTTAATTTTGTAACAAAACTACTCTTATTATTATTACTTACCATTATTTTGCGTAAATTTCAACTCACTCGCAATTTTATTTTGACGTTTAATTTCACGTCAGAAACGTCAACTCAAAAATCAAATTTTATAATGTTCGTATAATATTTGCGTGTAATTGAAAAACGTTATTTTTTGTATTTAAGGAAATAATAATAATAATAATCTTTATTCCGTAGAATATATAGTGTACACAATATCCATTTATAGTATTGGAAGCGTCAAAATACAAACTTAAAGTATTATTTCTTACATAATATCATCACATAAATTATAAAACAATTTTTCACCTGTATTAATTATAAAAAACGTTCAGTCTGATTCAATATTAATATTATTAATACTATGTTATTGTAATATCCCTCTCCTGTTTATCTATTGTAGCACTAGTGCTCCAATGGAAATATTGTAACACTAGTGCTACAATATACATATTGTAGCACTAGTGCTACAATGGTTGCTATGACAATGAATATATAATATATACATAACATACAATGTACTACTTTGTATAATCAAAAAGTAACCTACAATTATGTTATTTCATTATAGGAGTAGAAAAAATATTATTATTGATTTTACTAAATATCCTATATAGGTTAATTGTTAATTTCTTTACTATAATGACAATATTTTTAATAGAAACATAATAATTTGATTTAAAATAATGCATACAATACATACTATAATCGAATATTTTTCATAATAGAAGGGAAATTGAAGCACAATACTTCAATCAGCATTATACGCTATTTATATTTCCAATAGTCTACAAATTTTAAACTAGGTCATCTTTAGGGATTCTATTATTTCCATCGAATAAAAATGAATTGCAATACTAATAATAATTTTATTTGTTGGTCTCTATTCAACTGACCCTTGATTACGATTTCATTCATACGTAATTTAATTATATTCATCGTCTTATGTAAATTAATAGCACCGTTTAAAACAGTTCTGATTTAATTTACCAGAGTAAATATGCAATGTGGATAACACTTCTGCGTGTTTCTGACAATTAATATGCCGTTCAACTCTCTTAATATAATTTCTCTATGGGCTTACCCTCCCTATTTGTATAGCAATGCATGGATTATGCATGAGCGCTTATCTGATCCCACCAGATGTATTAGTAGGTTATCATAACTGTGTTTATCGATATAAAATTTATGGTGTAAGGTTTATTTTATTATATATGCAATATTATTATTATTTACATATTTGAAAAAAAATATATATATTTATGTATGTTTGATCACCTATGTCTTTACAGACTTTCGAAGAAATTTAATTTCCGGCCCTTTACTTTACTTCGTTGAAAGAATGTCTTTCGTTTAGTAGGTGGGTGGCATTCGTAGAAATCCTTTAATTATTGGTTTGAAAACATTGAAACATTTAAAAAGTGAAGATGAATTTTCAACAAATAACAGTCACATCAATTATTGTAATATATAGAATCCAAGTGCGGTAAGTTCTCCATTCTAGGTGGTGACATATTGTGATTAACACACTAGAGAACCACCCTCGATAAATTTGAACGAAATGCCTAGACCTGTAAAATGAGCATGACTAAGAGCCTTTATAATCTGCACTCGAAAAAAAATCATCAATACATATTGTTTATCAACGTTGTGGCGACTAATAATTTACGTGAACCTTCAAAGTTTGCAAATATTAAAAAAAACATAAGTAAGTGTAATACCGCAATTTGTGTAGATTCTTGATTTTATAAAAAAAAATAGGCGTGCACATATGCTCCGCAGATATCTAAGCGTCTTATATATCCAAAAGTGAATAATATTATAAAAGTTGAGCTGTGTGAAACAACATAAGATAGCTTTGAAAATAAAACCTTGTGGATGGGCTCCTTTGTTGATCTTAGCAATGCGTTCGATTGTATATCGCATGAGATTTTCTCGGCGAAACTTTATAAATACAATTTCAATAACTATAGTAAATCTTATTAAATCCTATCTACAAAATAGAACTCAATAAGTTGATTGGAAAAATAGTATATCAGAACCTTAGCCAATGGTGTCCTACAAGGGTCTATCTTAGGCACAATTCGTTTTCTTACTTACATAAAGATTTACCCCAAAATCTAAAGAATACCCATGCGATTATTTTTGCTAATGATACTTCCGTTCTATATATAGGCAACAGTTAATTAATCGTGAACAAATCAAAAGCACAAACACTAAAAGATAGTTCATTTTGTTTTTAAAATAAAAAAAAAGGTAAACTTTGTTAAATTTCTCGGAGTGCATTTTTGTTCGAATCTAAACTGGAAAAGGCATGGTAATGAATCACCAAAAACATTTTCTGTCTGCTCAATCTTTCGCAAAAGATTTCAACTGGGGTATTAAGAACAGCTTATTTTTCTTTAGTTGGGTCTCGTCTACGATATGGAATCCTCAAAATATGCAATAGTGGTACATCTAATGCTTTAGCACAATCTTTAATAATAATGGCTGGTATATTATCGGGCCCGCATGTGAAGTTAGATTTCAAAGATTTTATAGCTTCATGGACATCATTTAATGTAATACGTTTGATAGCTAGAGTGGGCAAGATATCCGTGCTTAAATTTATACAAGAGTGATTACAAGTCAGGGGCGAAAACGTTGACGAAAAAAACTGAGCAAAAGATGTAGATATCTCTTCTGGTGTTGAACATAATTTATCATTATAATACATATTTGCCGGAATGCGCGGAACTCCTTTTTGTCGTTTGATGAATGTCCATAGTTGCTTTGGATTATTTTTAACATTAGTTTCAATGCACTCTATATATTTAGTGTAGTCAGCTTCTATATTAAACTTTACTCTACGGCGGCATTCCGTGAATTTAAGTCTGTTCAAATGACAATTGCGCTTTAAAAGTGATTTTCTTAATCGATTTTTTTCACGTATGCTAGACTTTGTAACTGAGGAGTACCATGTAGGAAACTTAACTTGTTTTTTTATTGTTTTTGGAACAGTATAGTCAAATATATTATTCAATACGTTATAAAAATGAGAACACGCATCATCAGGAGAGATACATCGCAATACAGACACCCAGTTAGCTTTAGAAATTTCTTCATAAAGTAAAGGGAAATTGGCCTTTCTAAAATTAAAAGTCCTAACATTAGACAACAATTCCTTTTCATTTGTTCGAAAAAAGTTACATGTGAATTCTAACGCAGGATGATAATGATCTTCGTTAAGTAAACAATAATTTGAGTGTTTGACAATACAATTAAATGAATTAGAATGCATAATTAAATCCAGAAGCCTGTGTGATGAATTAAGAATATGGTTTGCTTGAGAAAGTGACATATAATTTGCAAAGTTGGATACTAATAAAGACTTATTACATTGATTGGATAAATACTCAGGAATGTTGAAGTCGCCTGCAATAAGATGATATTTATCAGGTAAATAATTCTCTAAAAAGTTAAAAACAGTTTCATAATCATTTAGAGGTGTTTGAGGAGGTATATAAATTATTGAAACAGTTAAAGTGTCACCATCCTTAGTTAAACGAATTGTTAATATATCTATATTTAAAGGTAACATTTCGTATGGAAGATTGATGACAGTCGTTGCAAATGTTGTTTTCACCGCGATGAGAACACCGCCACCTCGGCCGCATCGCCGATCGCTTCTGAAAACATTGTAATTTGGTGGAAACAGTTCGGAGTTATGTAAGCTAGAATTAGCCCATGTTTCTGTCAGCATAATTATATCCAATTCATCGTACAAAAGAATGTTATTGTAAAATTTGACAGTTTTGGTATTAAGTCCTCTAACGTTTTGATAATAACATAAAAATGATGGTGAAGTAAGCGAAGAGGTGTGCATTAGTTTTTTTGAGTAATTATTTTGGGTAGCCAGTCAATATATTTGAGCACAACATTTTCACCATTATTTTTACGTTCTTTAAATTCATCAATAATTTTACGACGTTTAATACTTTGTCTAGGTGTTAGGTCTTTGTTTAGATATATATTCTTATATGATTCCGCGTTACGAAGTAGTTTAGCATTATTCAGTACAATTTTAGCAGTTAGGTTATCCTTAAAAATAACTTTCACCATACGGGGCAGCGCATTCGGTCGTTTCAATCCAATACGAAATGATTTAAATTCATAATCCACTCCATCGGATACTTGGCGAATTATATGGTCTACTGCTTTCATATCTTCTTCACGATTAATGCATTCTGGTAAATTTCGTATAATAATGTTACATTCTCGGCGCCGTTGCTCGTCTACTTCTTCCAAAATTTCATCTATTATTTCTTCTTTATTATTTGAGCCGATATCTGAGCTTGTCTTTGTTAGTTCGCGTATTTGAAGTTGCATATCTGCAATCATTTCCTTGAGCGCATTAAAGTGATCCATAAATTCAACATTTGAACATGCGGTGCATGTCCATTTAAAGTTCTTCTTTGATCTTAAGGATTTAGTTTCATTGGAAGATATGTTAGCGCATATATTACTATAAATGTTATTACACATAAAACATTTTACTGAATTAATTAGGGTGACATCTTTATCACAGCAGACACATTTCATATTAGTAGAGTTCTGCATTATCGATGTAAACAAAATCTACTGATTATAAATAATTACTTTAGGGTTTGACAAGGGCACACACTTCACACTACTGGGCCTATAGTAGTGACTAACTATAGACAATACAAAGAGGGCCACGGAAATAGGTTTTATAGAAATTAACAAAGGTAGTGAATTATAGGTTAAGTGTTTTAATATAACAATATTAATTAGTCATTTAATATGCTGAAAGAGTTTTTTACTTCATTGTTAATAGTGTTTAAATTGAGTTTAATTTTAATTATTTCTTTATATTTAATGATGGGTACTATTTTAAGTTTTAATGTGTATGGTTGTATGTGTGAGTATAATCTATTAATGTAATTGTATTTTTTTGTCCTAGTATATTTATACATTATTGTTTGAATTTATTTGTTATCTAAGTGGTAAATTATTTAATTATTCAACATAAAAGTTAGAGTTATTTTGATTTTCTATACTGACTTGTGTAAACTGTTCTCTTGTATTTGCACGAATAAATAAATAAATATATTTATTTATTTATAAAACCTTTTCGTCATCAATAAAACATTTTTAAATTTTTTTTCTGGTCCAAACATTTCTTTACTAGGACTTGAATCGCAAAGATTCCAACAAGGCGATATTTAGGTTTTGTTCTAACTTAGTTCTTATTCTTATTCTTAGAATGAATTATTCTCAGGAATACATTAATAGTGTGACTTAATAAGCTTACTAGACTGCATTCGTTGCACTTTTTGATATTTGCTTTTTAGGAAGTGCTATAGAAGTAGATTTAAGCCAATCCATTGGAATATGACTGGTCTTGTAGATTTTATTAATGTAGCATTAAGTTGAGATTTACTTCGTTCGATAATCTTCATAAATTCAGCTAGAAGTTCATCATCTCCAGTTGCTTATCCATCTTTAGTATATTCCAGGACTTTTATTAAACAACTCTTCAGTATTAATAGCCCTTTAGAGTCTACTGCTTTATTATTTATTTTATGTGTGTCGACTGTAAATATACTTTTGATGTACATTTCCCATATATATATAATTGATCTGTTTTGTGTATAATTAGTTTTTTGTTTCTATCTAATAATATGCCAAATTGGTTCTTTTTGTATTTATGTGTTAGCTCACCGATTATTTTGTACATGTTGTAGCGGCTGTGCTTTCTTTCAAGTTTCCATCTTTCTTTTGCCTCTTTGATATTATTTTTGACGACTCTGTCTATGTCTTTGTATCGTATGTTGTTACCATTACTTATTCTTCGCTCATTATTTGCAGAATTTCGTCATTCAGTCTTTCTTGTTCTATTTTTTGGTATAATCAAGTTCTTTTTTCGCTATGTTTTTTATGGTATTTCTTATATTGTTCCAGTCTTTATTTATTTATTTATCAACCCAACAGCCACTGGGGCCAATTACAGAGTGGTATTAACAATTAAAACTTAATTATATAAAATAAAACAATTACAGTAACAAAAACAAAAGATACATTGATCAGTGGTACACATTTGCAAAATAAGACAAAAGCATACTTAAAATACAAAATATAATTACAAAAAAATACTTAAAAATGCATATTATCAAGACAAGCAATAACAGATGTTTTGAAGGCCGTAATAGATGGGGAATACACATCAATGAGGTGCTGAAACTGATAATACAGGCGAGGTAGACGGTAGACGGGAGAGTTAAGGCAATGATTGGTGCTAGGTACGTGATAAGTAAATGTGTTAGCATGTCGGGATGAGGATCTGGGTACATTAAAATTTAGCTGTGATAAGAAAGTAGGGTTATCGATTTTGTTATGAATTAACTTGTATAAGAAACATAAGTCATACAAGATATGTCTATTTTGCAGAGATAGAAAGTTAAAGTCACTTAGTAAATCTTGATATGGAACATCGAAACGATAAGTACCATGTTTAACAAAATAAATGTATCTCAAAAATCTCTTTTGCACATTTTCAAGCATATTAATATATTTAGAATAGTAAAGCTACCAAGCCACTGAACAGTAACACAGCTTACTTAGTACAAATGTATTAAATAGTTTAATGAGTAGTTGAATGTAAGATTACTGTCAAAGGTAATACCCAAATCAGATGTTACATTAGATCTGTCCAACCGTATGTCTCCTATGGAGTAATCAAAGTTAATACCGTTCTATTTGCGGGTATAGGATGTAACTGAACATTTGCCAATGCTTAATTCTAATTTATTATCTAGACACCAAATGACCATAGCACCCAGGCTATGCTGCAAGTCTAAACAGTCTTCAGTAGAGTCAATAACATTTAAAATCTTCAAGTCATCCGCAAATAAGAAGGTACTACAATTAAGTACAGAGCAAACATTATTAAAGAATAATAGGAATAATAATGGCACTCAAGTCGTAGTCCATGAGCCGAGATATTAAAAGATCATGATCCAGCTTATCGAAGGCGTTAACAAGATCAGTGTAGATGACATCAACTTGCTTCCCAGCATCCATGCCTACAGAAATAATATGTGTAAAATTGGTTAAGTTGGTAGTCGTAGAGCGCTTCCTCATAAAACCATGTTGATCTTTATGGAGAGACGTACTGACGTTGTTATAAATATAGTTGCTGAGAAGTGATTCAAATACTTTGGACAAGTTATTCAATATAAAACACAAAGGAATATATAACATGTTTGCAGCATCCTTCAAGATCAGGCTGGGAACTGAGTCGATGCCCATAGTTAAATTAGGTTTGAGGCCACTAAGTTGTTTTTTCACATCTGATACACAAAACTTGACATTGGGTAGATGACTGAGTTTGTTCACATTCACATTGGCAGATAATGAGCTTGGATCAAACGATTTATTAATAGTTATTTATCTAACTAGTGGGGTAAGAGCATCATTAACTGACGAATGCGGTGAGTTGCTGAGACGAGGGCGTAGCCAGAGTCGAAATAAGAGCATGAGTCTCAGTTAATATGCCTTATCCCACGTATTAGATACAACTTTTTATCTACGACTGCTCAGAATTACGGAAATTATACTTTTGAATTGAATTCGACGAAAAATCGGAATATCATAGTATGTATGTAGAACCATAGCAACATGTAATTTGAATGTCAACAATTTAAGTCAAAACTTCAAGAATTAATTTTCTAATTTCTGTTTTTCTGTGAAATAATGAGCGACTCCTAATCTCTGCCTTCGGATATCGAAGAATCGGCCACGCAGGTAGTTTCAACGTTATTGCCGGAAAAATCAAAAATTAAATATGAGCAAGCTTATGAATGTTTGCGGAAATGGTGCGATGAGAAGAAAATAAAAAATGAAGCAAGTGAAAAGGTACTTCTAGTATATTTTGAAAATATTTCGAAACGCTATAAACCTTCAAGTCTGTGGGCATATTACTCGATGATACGTGCGATGATATCCATAAAGAAAAATGTAGATATCAGTAAATTTATTCAATTGGTCGCATTTCTGAAGAGGCAGTCGAAAGGATATAAACCGAAGAAATCCAATATTTTAACAAAACAACATATAACCCGATTTTTACAAAAAGCTGATGATGAAAAGTGGCTACTAACAAAGGTAAATAAGAACAAGGCATGAAATTTTAGATTTAGAAATATTTTCAGGTAGTTTTGATAAATTTGATCGTTAGTTGGTATTAAAAAATGAGTGTGTTTTTGATTTCATTACCTCACTAGTTTGGTAATGAGTTTCATTACGTAACTCAAATGAATGTCAAATTCGTCACTTATCTAAGCAGTCATAGATAAAATAATTAGCAAAACCATCAACTACATCATTACAGTTGGATAACTCTGTGTCATCTAGTGTCATGACACCTGGAATGCGAATCGAGGCCTTTTTATGGTTAACATATTGCCAGAAAAATTGTGGAGAGGTACTGAGCTTCTTCTCAACCTGAGCAGTGTATTTTGAGTGAGCAAGAGCTATGTCATTATTGCAGGATCTTCGAAGGTCTTGAAAAACACATTTATCACTCTCCTTCCGAGATTGCAGATATTTTTTACGAGCTCTGTCCTTCTTTGCAAGTTTAATTTTAATTGAGCGGCTAAACCAAGGAGGTTTGTCATACGATGTACAACTTGCAGGGGATGTAGGTACATGCTTATCAAACAGTTGGTAAAACTTCTTATATAATACATCACAGGCAATGTTTACATCAGGACACGTATAGAGTTCATTCCAGCAGCAATTCGAGAGGTCATTATAGAGGCCTATAAAATTTGCTTTCCTAAAGTTATACTTATGGGCAGTTTGAGTAAAATTTTTGAGATTATCGGCACACGCAGTATCAACAGAGATGCTAAGCGTAGGGTGGTGAGAGTCTTCCTTAACTAAGGGAAAGTTCCAACGCTCAACACTCTTAACTAAATTTGTTGAAGAGATAACTAGATCCAGGATTCTTCCATTAGCATTTAAGATGTTATGCTGGGATAAATCGTTGCAATTAATAAAAGCATGCAAAGTCTCCAAAGAAGTTGTGTTGTTGCCAGCATGATATTCGGGAATGTTGAAGTCACCCATTATGAGTATTTGCTTACCGCGGAACTCATTTTCAATTAATTCAAATACACGAGAGTATTCATTAACTGGAGTATTAGGTTTGATATAGACACAGATTAAAACTAGCTGTTTATATTGTAGCTTAAGCTTAACAGCAGTAAGTTGCGTGTAATCAGAGTATGGAAAATGATGGTTGATGAGCTCAGAAGAGAACCGCGAATGAACAGCAATTAATGCGCCGCCACCAATGGAGGTAGCACGATCATGCCGACAGACATTAAATTCATGCGGGAAGAATTCATAACTGTTAACACCACTGTCCAACCACGTTTCAGTTAAAAAGTAAATGTCGAAATCATTGTTGAGCAAGGTGTTCTGTACGTCTACAAATTTAGTATTTAGTACTCGAACATTTTGATAAAGTACATGAATGCAAGGTGAGTGTTGGGTAGAATCTAGTTTTTTTCTTGGACAATTTTTTTGAATATCTTCGGGGTATTATTAACGTATTTAATGAAGAGTTTTTCACCACATGATTCACGTCGTTTAAGTTCCGCCAACACAACTTTAAATTCCTCACACTGCATCGGCGTTAAAGCATGTTTCAGTTTAAGGTTATTATCAAGCTTACTTTTATTCTTAAGTAACATTGTTGCTTTACAGCGTTGGTCCAGGATGATCTTAATAGGACGTGGCCTGTCACCGACTTTTCCCAATCTGAATACCTTCCTGACAGATACTGAACTATCAAGCGAAAGCAGTAGTGAAGTTACTTTATCAATGTCGTTTAGGTTGTCATTACAGGTATGTTCAGGTAAATTAAATAGAATGACATTATTTTCCCTCCTTTTTGCGTTCATCAATTTCGCCAATGATATTTAGATTTAAGTCCACCTTAGGTCCATTTATCTTGTCTTCTAATTGGGTTAGACTATTTTTAAGAGTGAACAATTCAACTTGTAATATCTGATTATCATTTTTTAATTTAGTCATGCCAGATATTAAGGCAGTAAGCTGGATGCTAGTCTCAGCTAACCTATCACATTTAATTGTTAATTGACTAACGGACTCTCTGAGCTCTTTAACCGTATTTACAAGATCAAATAAAATATTGTATCCACTAGCAGTGGGTGCTATGGACAGTCTTATTCAATACTGTTAGCAATTTTTATTATAGTAAAGTCTTTGTTAATTCTATTTAAAGTTTGGTTTTCATCTCTGGGTTCCTTAATTTGTCTGTATCTATACTTCGATTATAGGCTTTCTCAGTTTGATTTTTCATTCAAATTCTCAATTGAACTAGAGGTACGTGAACGGATTTTATGTCAGCTCCTGGGTATATTTGAACCTCTGATATAGCCTTTGCTTAATATTATAAAATCTATTTGGTTTCTAGTGATGTGTTCCTGTTTGTCTTGTGGTGACTTCCATGTATATAACCCAAACTTGCCAACTACATCCTTAACCTCATTTTCACCTACTTTTGAGTCCAATCTCCCATTACAATGGCATCAATACCTTGTATTTTTAGACCTTTCATTATCTTGTATATTTTATTATGTCTTTTATTATGTGGCCGAGCACTAAACTGGATGAGCATACATTATTCCGAAAATGGAATAAAACTCTTTACATACTTTTCATGTTGTTATCGACTAGGATAGTTACTCCATGTCTGAGAACTCGGTCTTCTTCTCCACTGCCTGAATATTATAATGTTGCGTCTTTCACATACACCACTCTTACTTCGATAATGCCCATCATATCTATGTTTAGTCTTATATTTCATTTCTTTTGTTGCGTTTTGTAATTTACCTGGTTGATATAGTATTCTAACGTTCCAGCAAGATATTTTGATGAAATTGTTGCTATCCAGTCGCATAATTTCCGCACATAGCCTTGGGCAAGATTCCTACATATAATATAAATATTAAAAAAAAAACATAGATTCGAAAACCAAGTTAGCGAGTGATTTTTCTTAAGAACATTAGCTAAGATCCGCAATCCCCATACTTAATAATTAAATAATCCTTCCAACTAACTCCGATATGATTCCTTTGTTATCCCTATCAATGAACGTCTTCTGTACCGAAGCATCAAATAACTAAATATTCCTGTAATATCTAATTTGGGCAGCATTTGTTTGCATTAATTAATGCTGTGTCGTAGGAACTATAAATTATTTATTAATTTTATTAGTTAGTATTGACAAGACAGATTAATCACATTATTATTTTAATATAAGTTTTCGAGGTAAATATTTCTTTTTTATTAGGTATTGAATTAATCATGTTTTCATCAATACTTTATTGATTGAATATTCGTGGGACGAGCCAATTAATTAAAAGGACTCGAGTATTTGATTGCGACCGAAGTTTGGGAGATATTTTATTCAGGAGAGACTGGCGAAAGAAAGCAAACGCACGTCGCCATCAATCCAATTCCGCCCGAGTTATTTTCCCGAGATAATCTGTGCAGTAATTGAGCGAGAGGCTGATCCACCGGGATCATCCGTTTGTACGTGGAAATTATTTTCCAATTATACGAGGTAGGAGTAAACAAATCCAAATCGCAGTTACATTTCTTTTTAGTTATAAGGTTAAATAATAAGGGCATTAATTAATTGAGTAAGGATTATTATTATGCGGATGCTTTTTAATTTAATTGTATAAATTAATTCGTAATTCGTAACTTATATAAGCTAAAAGTGTTTAAACTAGAAAATTGAACGTTAAAAATAGTTGACATCTACGAATTATCTTTACACGGACATCGTTTTCACAGTGACCAAGATGTGGAATCGTTTGTGAGCAATTGGCTGAAGACACATTCTTTGATAATGGCATCAAGAAACTTCTGCTCCTCTGAAAAAAAGTGTACATAAAAGCGGAGACTATGTAGAAAAATATAATATATAATTTTTTCTACTACCCTTTATAAAAAGACATTTTTCGTCACCGAATACTCCAGCGAAAATTTGTGTTCCGTCACTAGTGAGAGAAAATCCCATAACGCTAACTTTCGTCACTAGGGACGAAAGTTACCTACAAATTTTCACCTCCGTCTAGTTGCCTGCTGTCACTATATCGTGTCATTATTAAACGTCAGTTTTTGAATTTGTGCTGTTCGTAACTTTATCATATCATGATTTCTGATTCAGTAAGTGATTTAGATCTTCCCAATACTGCTCCAGAAATAGTAAATCAAGCCGAGAAAACCTATTTGGATTTATTATGAGAAAAATCGAAAAAGAGGTATGAAGAAATATATGCAAAATTCATGGAATTAAGACAGATAATCGCGTAAATTAATATTCACTGTACTTCTTGCATATTTTGCAAAATTGTAGGAAAATTTGATATTTAAATCTAAAGTAATTTAAATATGATCTGTAGTTTTGTAATTTTTAATTCAAAATGAAGTATTTGTTTATATAATATATAAGTTTGTTAGTATCATAGGTAAGGTAGTAGAAAAAGTATAGTGTTTAACTCGTCGAAAGCATTTTTTTTTCAGTTTGGTAAACTGTTCTCTCGCTTAAAAAAATGTTACTTTCGTCACTCGTTGAACAATATACTATTTTTCACAGTAATACATACTTTTTTTAACCAAACTCCGGTTTATATTTGATTCAACCATGATTTAGCTCTAGAATCGATATTCGAGTTCCAGAATGGATTGTGTGCATTCAAATCTCTAAGCAATAGATATGACATTGGTAACTGTTAGACTAGAACAAAAACTAGTTTCCATCTCGGGAGGTGCAGGTTTCAGAAAGTTACAATCGGTGGAGATGTTATTTTACAAGCTATGGCTTAAAAATCTGTCTTTAATGATACCTATTTGAAAATAGCCCCTCCTTTTAGAAATATGACCACTGCTCTGGCCCGTTGCCATGATATAACATTCCTTCTGAGAAAGGAAAGGAGTAAGCCTATAGATTATTTTCTCTGCGTTTGAAAGTTTAATTCTAGCTTGCGCATATGAAATATTTTCCATTGAAGATTTAAGTAATATAAGTTTCTTCTTTCTTTCGAAGTAGCTGATTTTTTTCGATTGTTCTTAGATATTGCACTGACCTTTAGAATACAAAGATGAGCTATGTCTATATCGTGTGGAGTGGTTACGTCCGCTTGGCGACTTCAATGCGAAGGCGCGGCTGTGAGGAGAGCATCGGGAGGATGCAAGGGGGCTGATACTTCAAGACAGTTTGGCCACGCTGGAGCTAGATGTCGTCAACAACGGTCAGAAAGCTCCATTTGTTAGGGCTAACTCCCAGTCTATAATAGATATAACCCTGGCTTCGAGTACCGCAGCCCCGAATATTTTTCATTGGAGGGTGGAGACGGAGTTGGAGAGCGGGAGTGACCACCGTTACCTATCATTTACGGTGAACTTCAAGCGGGCAGTCGACTCCCCTCCCAGCAAGGGTCCAGAGTGGAAACTAGAGAGCCTTGACTCCGACAAACTGCTGGGCTATATGAGGCGACTTCGTCTCACCGATGGATCGGCCTAAGACCTATGCCGGGATTTTTCCAAGCGACTCATGGCTGCGTGCGATGTGGCGATCCGCAAAAGGCGGGAGGGTGGAAACAGAAGGGCGGTCTACTGGTGAGGTGAGGAGGTAGCCAGGGCCAGAATCTTGGCAAACACGGCGAGGAGGGGCCTGACGCGTTGGAGGCGAAAGGGAGGAGAACTTCAGGTGCTGCAGGAGGTCAGTGATTCTACCAAGGCCGCCCTTCATTTGTCTATCAGGAGGGCCAAAGAGAAGAGGTAGAAAGAGCTCTGCGAAGAGGTTGAGGCTGGTGGCGAAGAAGTTGGGAACGACGCCATCCAACGTCGGAGCTAGGATCCCGGATGGCTTGGCATGCATCGTCAAGGAGCTCTTCCCTCCGGGCCCCGGCCCGTCGAGCACCCCGTTGCGTGAACCGGGCCCGTCAGACGAGGATAGATACACGGTGGAAGAGGTGGTAGCAGCGGCGACGGCACTTCCTAACCGGAAAGCTCCCGGACCTTTCGGCACGCCCAACGAAGCCATCAAGGTGGTGGTGATGGACGTCCCTGAGGCGTTCACTTCGTGCCTCAACAGGTGTCTGGAGGAGGGCACCTTCCCGGGATGCTACAAAAGAGCGCGCTTGGTCTTGGGAAGACCGCCAAGGAGCCTAAGGATTTGCGGCCAGTATGCCTTATTGATGGGGAGGGTAAACTTCTAGAGAGGCAGCTAGCGGACAGACTTAACGCCTGGATAGAGGCGTCTGGGGGCCTCTCAAAAAAACAGTTTGGTTTTCGAAAGGGAAAATCCACGGTCGACGCGCTGATATTGTTAAGGCGTTTGGCGGATGAGTGCAACAGTGGCCCACTCCAGCGGAGAAGGCACTGCCTGGCTATTGCGATTGACGTGGCAAACGCGTTCAACACCCAGCCGTGGCCAGTAATAATCTCGGCTCTGGAGGCAAAAAGGACTCGGGGGTACCTCCTGAGGATGGTGCGGAGTTACCTTGGAAACCAGCGGCTTCTGTGCAAGGGGGAAAATGGAAACAAGGAGGTGGTACTCACCGGAGACATTCCACAAGGGTCGGTACTAGGCCCACTCCTGTGGAACGTAGCCTACGACGCCGTTCTGCGCCTGCAGCTGCCAGAGGGGGTGACAGCCATTGGCTTCGCCGACGACTTGCTACTGCTCGTGAGGACCAGGTCAATTGAAGACCTACGGACTAGGGCGCAGGAAACCACCCAGCAGGTAGCCGACTGGATGCAGTCGGTAGGAGTGACTATCGCGGGCCACATAACCGGGGCTGCATGGCTCTCGAGAAGGAGAGCAGGACGAATCAGGGGGAGACCATTAGACTTTTGGGGCACGACGTGAAGACTGAGACCAAACTTAGGTACTTGGAAGTAGTGATGGAGTCCAACACGATGCATAGCTCCCATGTGGCGGAAGCAGCAGCCAGCGCCAAAACGTCGCCTCCTGCTGGGCGTAGCTAGGGCTAAGCTCTTACACGCGGCTCCAGCCTGAGCAAGATGCACGGGTTCGCGAAGGAATGCAGACCGCCTCCGCAGGGCGCTTCGACCGGGAGTGCTAAGGGTATGCAGAGCCTACCGCACGGTCTCCACCGACGCGGCGGAGGTCCTGGCGTCATCGGTTCCGCCGGACATTGACATTCGTGAACGTGCATGGGTATTCCACAGGGTGCGACTAGGGGGACACAGAGGGGCTGCCAAGCGTGAGGCTGAAGTATGGAGAATGGAAAATTCGCAGGAGAAATAGGCTGTAGGCAACACCGCAGAGTGGACCCGTAAAATCATCCCGAACCTACGCCCATGGGTAGCTAGAAGGCATGGCAAATTAGACTTCTATACCACGTAGCTCCTCACAGGGCATAGGAGCTTTCGGCGCCTACCTAGCACGCATCAGGATGGCCAGCAGTTATAACTGTCTGCACTGCCCAGGAACAAGAGACGATGTTGAACACACCCTAGTAAGGTGCAGCAGATGGGCGGGCGAGAGGGACGATCTCAACAGGGCGCTGGGTACACCTGTGGAAGCGGGCAACCTCGTCGGCCACATGCTCGACTCGGTATTAGAGTGGGAGGCGGTGGAGAGATTCGCCAAGGCGGTATTACTGGCCAAGGACGAAGAGATGAGTGAGTGATATATCTGTATATAAATGTAAATATCAAATTGTAAGTGTACTGTAATTGTGTTATATATATATATGCATTGTAAAGTTGTTGTAAATAAAGATTGCTAAACCAACTGAGGTGGAAGGGGCGCCGGGTGAAGAATGCCTACGGTACTGCCACCCGTGTCCCGATTCTCAGGGGCCAATGCTAGGTCGCTTGTGGCCAGCACTTCCTTTAAAAAAAAACGTCCGCTTAAAAGGCTCTACATATTTTATACCTTCGTGTACAGGTTTATCACAGGAACAGATGGCTGAATTTTCACAACTGGGCGATGTATCTCCCTGCTTCTGGTACCTAAAGCATAACAATATACTGTGTATATATATAATTTTAAGATGGCGACATCTCAAGACGTTCGTTCGCAACAAAAGTTTTCGGAAAGTTTTAAAACTTAAGAGCACTTATAACTCGTGTAGCAAGCATATAGCTCGTGAGAAAGTGGAATGTGTGATTTGTGGTGCAAAATTCCATCCCAGCTGCTTTTCAAAGGGGGACACAAATGACACATCTGTGGATCAAGTATGTACGATAACAACAGATATTATGATATTGTGAGTCCTAAAGAATTATACACTTACTGAAACTAATAGAAGAGTTAGAAGAGAAAACCAAAATATTGCCACAAAATAATGAAAGCCTCATTAACACAAATACCTATTTACTAGATAGAAGCTAGCCAAAACAACACTGGAGAACAAACAAGAATAGAATCTGCAAATAAAATAAATTTAAAGAAATCTGTAATTGAACCAATAAAGCATTATTCAAATTCAATGATGATACTAATCTTGCCAGTGAAGCTGTACTGAATACAGCTCTTTCAAAAATTCAATACCCTTAAGTAGAATTGATGAAATTCAAAATGAAAATCTATGGCCAAAGGGTGTAGTGTGCAATCGTTTTTTTATTACATCTACCAATGAAAAGAGTGAAAGACAACATAATTATACAACAAACAAGATAATTATGGATAATAATAAATTTTCGATTTTTAATTAGAAGGTACAACCGATTACGACTGCAATCAACATTCTAAACCATGTAATATTGAATCATTTTAAAGACAAAATCATAACCTTGACGGAACATTGGAGAACCATAAATGAATTGGAATACAAAATTGATAGATATCACCTAATTTCATCTTTGTACAGAAAAAAGACAATACAAATGGGAGAGTTGCGATATACTAAAGACATAACGACATATAGTCCATCCGTTGGATCTTCCGTCCTACGTCACAAACTATCGCTTCAAAAAACGACAAAAGTTTCACAGTGCGTTCTTTTTCTAACGCATTTGGTATACTTTATCAGACTGAATGTTTTTGTGTCGTTCGTCGAAGCGATATTTTGTATCGTAGGACGGAAGATCCAACGAATGGACTATACATAACTCGAGGATATCAACAAACTCTCTGTTGTCAATGAGGTGTAAATTGCAACTGCTAATCTGCAATGAGACAAAAGAAAACGTATTGTGATAATAGCAGTATACAAACCACTCTCGGATAATATTGACATATTTTTTGGAAAAATAAATTTACTTTTAAATATACTGTCGGATGCTGGAAGGCATTTTATTATAACATGTGATTTCAATATCGATTTGATTGATAGTGTAAATAGTTCCGTATTCAAACATATATTAATTAGTTATGGAGTTCACTTTATCGAAATGTAGAGAGTGCCCCCGTTCTTTTATTAAAAATTTGGGACTTTACGTGCCCCTAGACGTCGCGTCATTTTTTGTGAGGTTGACTCCTCAGATGAATTTTTATTATGAGTTCCCATGGGGTTCTTACGACTAGGGTAGGTATAAAAATCACTCACGGTAGTGCCCCTATACCACAATAAAGCTAAATGCAACTGTAAGTTTGACGCATATAATTAATGCTTTTGTATGAAATGTATATTTGTTTTTTCAAAAAGAACACAGATCTACATTTTCTTTGTGGCATTAATTCTAGCAAGTGGTTGGTAATCTCTTGAAGGGTTGTATTCCATGCAACCTGTAATTCGTAACATTAATAATAATAGTTTATTACCAACTAGAGTATATCCAATAACAGGGTAATATAAAAAGTACTTATAATAATAATAATAAACCAGAATTATTTTTCTTTGTATAACTTACATAATATACAAGGTGGGGCAAAAGTCCCGCTACCATTTTGATTGTCTATAACTTTACTCAAAGAAAAGATAAGTAAGTTTAGTTTTCATAAAAAGTTTATTTGGTCTTTACTTTTTTTTTCGTTATGATTGGAAAATTATATCGGCTAAATGGTGACCACGATTCGCTATGCAACTGCCGGCTCTTTTTAGGGCATTTTCATGGCATCCTTCAACATATCGGGCTGAATTTCTTAAATTTCGTGACGGATATTGTCTTTAAGATGTTGAATCGTTTGGGGCTTATTCACATAAACCCTTGATTTTAAAAAAAAACCATAAGAAAAAGACTGCTGCTGTTAAATCCGGAGATCTGGCTGGCTATGCTAAATCGCCACCTCGCGAAATTAGTCTTCGTGGAAAAACGTCATTCAATAATTAAATTATTGAACGAGCTGTATGTGCTGTGGCCCCATCTTGCTGAAACCACATGTCCTCTAGTCCTTGCTCTTCTATTTCAGGCACAAGGAAATTTCGAATCATGTCTTAGTACCGTTCAGCATTAACAGTAACTCCAACACCTTGGTCATTTTCAAAAAAATAGGGACCAATGACGTTTCCAGCATGAATACCACACCATACATTTGTTATTAGTGGATACAATGATGTTTCATGAATTAATTGAGGATTGTGTGTTCCCCAAAACCGACTGTTCTGTTTATTAACGTGGCCACTGAGAAGAAAAAAAGACAGCCTTAGGATTCCATTACTGTACTCAACTCGTTGATCATGGTCTCTCGGTAGCAATTTTTGGGCTAATAGAATTTTGTACGGGAACATTTTCAAATCAGTTTTCAAAATTTGCCCTAAATTGCGTGCAGAAATGTGTAACTGGGAAAAACGTCTCCGAATTGATGTTTCTGGAGACTCTGCAACACTATCGCGCACCAGAGCCACATTTTGAGCATTGCGAGACGTTCGTTGTCTTGCAGAACGAGGCCTGTCTGTGGTCGTACCGTACTGTCGAAAATTCGCATGTAAACGATAAATTGTGGTTTTGTGAGGCACTGAACGATTAGGATATTGTTGACGCAATTTCCGCTGAGTGGCAATACTGGAACGATTATTTTCAATAGATATTGTCACTATTTCTGCTATTCTTTTGGGGTATATTTATCCATAATAAAATTTGGACGTCTACACAACACAATGGTTAAAGCGAAACTGAGCTAAACGTCACAGAGCCAAGATGGCGCACAATAAAAATGGTAGCGGGACTTTTGCCCCACCTTTTTATATAATGTATTTATACATGAATAAATGTCAAAATAAAATGAATAAACAATACAACGTAATTGAGTGAATCATATAGTGATGAATCACATAAAATTAAATATAACAGTGTTAAAAATAAAATCAGAAACATAAAAACGTGAATTAATTTACATTGATAAACATTAGGACACATTATTTTTAAAACTTACAAAACTAGAACTAAATATATCAGCATGATATTGTACATCAGGGTAACATTTTTGCATCTTTTAGATTTGATAGTTGCAGTGATGCATAGTAATGTTAAAACATACATATCAATTCATTAAGTAAATTATCATAATAAATATTAACATCTAGATAAATACCACATTTCATAAAAATTCAGTTAGCTATTGATAATGGGTACATAGTGCCCGAAATGTACATTTAGCTGTGAAAAATAAAAAGTGAAGAAAGGAATATAACTGTGTTTTTAATTAAGTGATATTTAACCTTCACATACTCAAGTAACTACATTAAATCCAATATATTTAATCTGAAAAGGTTACCATACAACAGAGCAATAAATTAATTTGCTATTAATATAAGCAATGAATAAAACAATTAGTGTATCAATATTGGAGAAACCCTTGAGGTTACGTAAAATAAAACCCAGAAGACGGTAGCAATCTTTAACTAAACAGATTATGTGTGAACTAAAGTTCAGTTTTGAATCAATTAGTACGCCAAGATCTTTAAACTCAGAAACTCTGTTTAAGCTTTTATTAGAAATCTTATAATCAAAATAAATATTGTTAAGTTTCCGAGACAAAGTCATAACATTGCACTTGGAAATATTTAAATTTAAACCATTAACATTTCACCATACAGATAACCTGTTTAAGTCTTCCTGTAGAATATTGCAATCGGTGACATCAGTAATTTTATTATATATTTTAATGTCGTCAGCATATAAAAGATTTAATAATATCACATAGATCACCCTGCGGCACACCTCATGTTGCAGAATATGAGAAAGAACGTATACCACCATATTCAACAATCTGCGTCCGTTCAGTTAAATAACTCTCAATTCTTGTTATAACGTTGTCATGTATATTATAGCCTTTTAATTTCAATATGAGAAGCTTGTGTGGTATGCTGTCAAAAGCTTGACTGATATCAGTATAAACTACATCAGCATGATTCACTTATATGTGAAATGTCCTGTGTAAACTTTAGCAAATTTGTTGTTGAAATAAAACAACACAGTTTGGTCATTATAGATTCAAAGACTTTAGAAAAATTACTGACGAGGGCTATAAGTTTTCAATTTTTTAATTGATTTCTATCTCCAGCCTTAAAAACAGGTTACCTCTTTCAATGACAAAGGGAACACACCATTCTTAAGAATCAAATCATATATAAAAGTCAACGGTTTACATACAATTTGGCCGCAATCTTTCAATACAAAAGAAGGAATTTTATCCAAACCAGTAGTTAACGAGGCTTTCAGATATTTAATATTTAATTCATTATCATTATTATGTTGGAAAATTGTCTGTTTTTTGGAAATGTAGACACAAACTTCGCTTAACATACCGGCTAAAAATATTAGGATCATTCCGAGATTTAAAATCATTTAATACTTCTTTATATTCTGATCGTTGTAAGATAGTTCTGTCAGGTTTAATATTAATAGGTCCGGAGAGCGATTTCTTGTCTTTCAGAATTTTTATAACATCATCAAGTCCAGAAAGTTCAATTTTTAATGGTCACCTTTTTTACCCAGTCTAAAACTTATTGAATGCATAATTGGTTTTAAAAGAACCTTGATCGCTGTTGCATCATGACATCTTCGATACTCTAAATTTGTGTCTTGAGATTGTACAGAATAAGATTATTTACCGATTCTTCCTGTCGTCTATTTTCTGAACAAGTGAAATACTAGACGATAGATGCACTTCTGATTTCGATGTAAGTAAATTTAGTCGAGCTGAAAACTCATTAACAGAATTCTCAAGTTCCTAATTTTCAGAACGCAGAACTAAATTATTTAAAATTTTACCAAATTTAGCTAATTCCTGTCTCTGAATTTTCACACTCTGTTACTAGCGGTCAGTTTACCTGAACGTCGTAACAAATGCATTCTATTTTATGAGCTACCCATTGCTCCTATTAATAATTTTCCAAAATGTGCAGCTGCCAGTGCAGAACAATAGGACGGGCCCTTTTCGGCGAACGAGGATCATTACCTGTTCCAGGCCCAAATCAACGCTCTTCATTAGTCGTCTGCCATCAGCAGCGGCGGTCAGTCGAATCAAGCCCTTGCTCTTCTAACTAACTTGTATATATTGTATATTTCTGACAGTCCATACCTGATAGCAGCGCATAATGGTGGATTCGTTTCGGTTAACGCGATTAGCAATTGTTCTTCTCGAAAAACCACCTTCGTGCAAACCAACGATACGACCTCTACCGAATTCACTTAATTGAAGGTAATTTTCACATTGGCATAATTCAGACATAATCACGCAAACGACAAAAGTAAAAATAGCCTAGAACCGAACTAAATTTCGTAAAATATACACCTGATAATAATAAATTACCATTTAATCCAGTTTGGTCGAAAATTTCTACCCCTTCTTGGTAAAAATTAGTTACTTTCTTTACTTGCACATTTAACAACATTAATTTATTATGACTGATTCGAATTACTTGAATATGTACATATTATCTTATTAAATCATTTGTTTACAGATGAATATCAAAAGAAAGTCGACGATTGGCTAGTTCGGGTGGATCACGACTTGCTCCAGTTCAACGCCATCAGTGCAAAACTAAGCTGGGACGTTACGACGGGAAAGATTTCAGAAAACACCCAAGCAAGAGGAACAGCAATAATTTTGGCTAGAAACGCTTGGAAAAATACAGTGTGCGATTTCAAAATACAACGACGTTGGCTGTCAGCCGAACAAAAACGAAAAATGTACCTGCTTTGCAGAGGACCAAAATTTACCGAAGAAACGGCAAGGTATTATACAAAAAAAACCTATTGATATGTAATATGATTTAAGAAGAACAAATCAGATACAGATCTTACGTACGATTACAAGAATAATAAATTTAACAATTGATTATCTTTTAGAGCTGAGCTGGATATCTTGAACGAGATGCGCGGGTGTTACCAGCTGGAGGTTTGTTTCAATGTTGATGAACCAACGCCCTTGGATTTATTAGCACAAGCTGATCAAAATATTACCAACTATCCAAATCCTGGCGATTGCTTATTGGGTGAACCAGATTTGGAAGGATTAATGAGGCGCACAGACCTAAACTCGGAGCAGCTGAGATGGGTTTGGACGACTTGGCATAACACCGTCGCCAAAGCAATGAGAAACGTTTACCCTAAAGTAGTTCAATCACAGAATCAAGTTGCCAGATGTAACGGTAATCATATTAATTTACAATTTACTTATTAGAAAAAAACTAAATACAATATTTCATAATGAGAGGGTTTCATATTTATTGGCTAACAGGTTCATTGTTCAACAATAAATGTGAAACCCTCTCAGCTGTGTTAATTAAATAATTATTTCATTAAGAAAACAAGATATGTAAAAATGTGCGTTTTATAGTCATATGCATTACTTCTTACAAATATTAGTTTGTTCTTTAGATTTAACAAACTTAATTAAACTGATTAGTATTAACCAATTAATTCCATGTTTTTATTAGAAGTTTTATACTGGCATTAAATAACTTCTAATAGAAGCATGGAATACAAGTGTATTCATCTTAACAAACCTATTAAACATTATTTCCATTAAGAGTTTAACTCGGAAAGTATTAATTTTACATTTAACCAGATAAATTTCATCTGATACTTTTGTTGAAATGTTTTACGTTCTCCAGTCGAAATAATTGTAATTATATTATGTTTACGAGTTCACTTAGGTTACAAGGATATGGGGGAGGTTTGGAGAGACGAGTTAGAGATCCCCGAACTGCAACAGGTGGTCGACCAGCTCTACAAACAGGTCGAACCCATCTACAAGGCGCTGCACGCCGTGGTCCGTCACAAGCTGCTGCTCAAATACGGACCGGAAATAATCGAAGATGGGGGACCGATTCCCATACACCTCCTAGGTAATTAATTAGTGTGATCAAATAGGACTTTGATTTAAATTAGATGATTCAAATGAAACCAGATATCCAATTATTCTTTGAATAACATTTTTATCTGACAAATCGGTTAAAAAATTGTTGAAACAGGCAACAGAGTAATATTTAAAACGGGTGTAAAATATACAATAAAGGAAAACTGTTGCTATAATCAAGTTGCCAATTAGGGGTGTATAAAGTTGAAAATAAATCTGAAAGATGAATGGTGGCTGGAACAGGAGGTAGCTGCTACACATGACATCGTCGGTTTGGTCACATCAATTATAACGATCTACAAAAGGTGGGAAAAGGAATTGTTGATGGCATTGATATTAAGGGTGAGATAACAAAATTTGATTGTGAAGTATGTTTAGAAGAAAAGCAAGTTCGAGCACCATTGAAACCTTCAAAGACAAAGATAGTTAAAGTTCTTGATTGAATCCAGTCAGATTTATGTAGATCGATGGAGAATACTTCGATAGGGGGTGGAAAATACGTTTTAATCTTTATAGACGATTACTCGCATATAATATTCGTCTACTTCTTAAAGCATAAGAGTATTTGAAACATTTAAGCAATTTAAAGAGTTGGTGTAATCACAAACTGGAAAGAAACTTAATATTTTACGTATTGACAATGGAAAGGAATACTGTAACAAGAATATTCACCAGATATCAAATGTATATACTCCACAGCAAAATGGGAAAGCAGAACGAGCCAATCGTACAATAGTGGAAAAAGCTAAGTGTATTTTGTTTGACTCAAAATTAGACAAAAGTTATTGGGCAGAAGCAGTCAATATTGTAGATAATATTATAAACAGATCCATATCTACTAGCCTAATAGATGACACACCAGAAGGAATATGATCTGGTCAAAAGTAAATGTTAAACACATGAGAAACTTTGGCTGTCCAATTATGATTGGAGATAAGGAGAAGAGATTGAAGCTGGATAAAAAATCAAGTATTATCATGGGTTATAGTGATGAATGTAAGGGATATCCCATATCAAAAGAAATTCAAATTAGAAAAATATAATATTTCTAGAATTGAACACAGATACAAAGGTATTTATTTGATCAAGAAAATAAGACTACAATGGAAGAAAATGAAATGTCTAAAGAAGTTGAAAATTCAACAGATAGACATGAATAATTGAGTACATCCGATTATGAAGATTCAAACGATGAAGACTACATTCCGGAATCAGCAGGTATATCAATGTTCAATGAAACGAGGAGATCTGCACGTACCTCAAAACAGATAGACATGAATAATTGAGTACATCCGATTATGAAGATTCAAGCGATGAAGACTACATTCCGGAATCAGCAGGTATATCATTGTTCAATGAAACGAAGAGATCTGCACGTACCTCAAAACCTGCGAAGAAAATAGAGGATTCTCTGTATGCTACAAAAGCAATTCAAAGGGAAGACATTCCTTCTACTGTTCAAGAAGCATTAGCGAGTCAAGAATCAAATAAATGGAGTGAAGTCATTAAAAATGAACTTAGATCTTTAAAAGAAAATCATACCTGGAATTTTGTAGACCTACCAGCAAACAGGAAGGCTGTAAAATGTAAATGGGTTTTCAAAAAGAAAGGTAACAAAGAATCGCCAAAATATAAAGCGAGATTAGTTGCAAAGGAATGTCCACAAATACTAGGCATCGACTATACAGAAACATACTCTCCGGTAATTCGTTAAATATAAACTTAAAGTTGTTCAAATGGACTACCACGTTTCTACATGAAGAATTAAAAGAAGAAATTCAAATCGAACAGCCCAAATTGTACAATGGTGGATCAAAAAGAGTATGCAGATTAAACAAGGCTATCTAGGGACTGAAGCAATGCGGAAGGGAATGGAATATCAAGCTATCAAAAACGTTAGAGGAATTCCGATTAAAAAAGTCAAAAGTGGATATATGCATATTCTACAGTAAATATAAAAAATTAATAATTTCTATATATATGTAGATGACCTATTCAACTAAATATTACTTATTAACTTCTAATTGATTATAAGTCGATAATAAAATATTCTTAAAATTTTGTACAACTGTATAAAGGGATGATGACTACCCAAAAATATTCCATTCCATAGATATGAGATATTCTAAGATTAATAATGGCTAATGTACAAATAAAGAAGGCAAACAAAACAGTTGATCCTGCTGAGTTGAATCAGTTATCAAAAGAGGAACTGATTCGTAAGGTTCAAACCCTTCAGGCCCACAACCTGCAGCTAAGAAATATCATTGCAAAAAGTAGTACTTTGCCAGAGGACAGGTCAGAATTAAAGAATCAAAAATAGTTTGATTTCTCAAAATGCGCATTCAGACACATCTTATTAAAGGTTTCCTACCTAGGATGGGACTATCAAGGTTATGTTGTTCAGGAAGATACGACGAACACCATAGAGCACCATCTGTTCGAGGCTTTGATCAAAACTTGCCTTATAAAGGACAGGGCCTCTTCAAATTACCACAGATGTGGAAAGACGGATAAAGGTGGACAGGTTATATCTATAACTGCGAGGAGCAAATTGACGCCGGAAACATCCCACCAGCTCAACGAAGAAATCGATTACTGCATGGGCTCCGATAGAGGGAACTTTATGCGCTAGGTTCGACTTTAAGAGCAGAACTTGCAAATATTTCTTCCCCAAGAGTAATTTAAATATTGAAATGATGAAAGAGGCTTCAACGCTGCTCTGTGGTGTGCATGATTTGATTTTAGGAATTTCTGTAAGATGGACGCCGATGTTGTTGAATTTGTCAGGAACATTGAATCAGTTCAAATAGATTTATTTGAAGAACATTTGCATGAAGTTAATGAATTTTCAATGTATGTCGCCAAGGTCAGAGGCAAGGCATTTCTTTGGCATCAAATCCGGTGCATAATGGGTATATTATTTCTGATTGGCGCTGGATAGATAGAGCCTTGTGTCATTACTCGACGTCGACAAAAACCCTAGGAAACCAGAATACGCTATGGCTAGTGAAATTCCGCTCAATTTGTTTCACTGTGAATACGAAATAGAGTCGGATTGTTAGATTTGGGATGAAAATATGTGGATTACATACAATATCAAAGCGACAATGATAAAGTATATGTTAAACGAATTAAACACGGTTTGTTTCGATCGTAATTCAGAAGATGCGGAAATGCCGTTTTTAATTCAGGGCGCAAAAATGAAGAAGTACCTCTAATGAAATGGCAAAAATGTGAAAGCCTGGAGGATAAGATTGAGCACTTTGTTAAACGCAGCCGATTGGAGGTGAAGAAGACTGAAGAGAGTTGAGCTTTTTTATGTAATTTTATAAGTATATATTTATATTTTCTATTGATTTTTTGGAATGATGAAGATTAGACACAGCATAAAGCACAAATTAAATTGTGAATTTAAAATCCTCAACGAAGTTGTAAGTTGTCTGGAAAGTTCATGCCGATTTTCGGTAGGTAGCGTTAGAAGAGACCTGAATATAGCATACTTATTGAAAACAAGTGACATGTATACATATTCTAAACGAGATAACTTCAGCCGTACTTGGAAAAAAGTTTGGTTACGATTCGTTAATTTTTATCAGTTTTATATGCCTTAGAATATGGCAGCACGTAAAGTGCATTATAGGTATTTAAAACTGAAAGCTCTAAAAGGGCAAAAATGCCACACAAGGGGCAAATAAGATATGCGCTGTTTATGGTGAAGGTGCTATAGCCGAAAGAACTGTGCGGAAGTGCTTTGCTCTGTTTAAAGCTGGAAATTTCTACTTTGAAGATCAAGAACGCCCCGTTAGGCCATCCACCACAGTCAACGTTCTGATTGAAACAGCAATCGTGGAAAATCCACGCTCAACATTACGTCAATTAGCAGGAATGCTAAATAAATCAAAATCAACCATTGACAACCATATTGTGAAGCTTGGCTATGTAAACCGTTTTGATGTATGGGTTCCGCATGATTTAACGAAGAAAAATCTGTTGGATCACATCCCCATTTGCGACATGCTTTCCAAACGCAACGAGGAGACACCATTTCTGAAGCAATTAGTGACGGGAGATGAAAAATGGATAATTTATAAAAACTTTCAACCTAAAAGGTCTTGGGTAAAGCGTGATGAACTACATTTAGTCACCCCAAAAACCGATCTTCATTCGAAGAAGGTAACGCTCTGTGTCTGGTGGGATTGGAAAGGAATCCTTTATTACGAGCTTTTGCCAAATAAAGAAACAATAAATTCGGAAAAGTATTGCTCTCAATTAGAGAAATTGAAGAGAGTAATCGAACAAAAACGTCCAGAAATAGCGAATCGGAAGAGCGTCGTCTTTCATCAGGACAATGCATGGCCTCATGTGACTTTGACAACTCGACAAAAATTGTTGGAGTTTGGATCGGATATTTTACCCAATCCACCATATTCGCCAGACCTCGCGCCTTCGGATTTCCACCTTTTCCGATCATTACAAAATTCCCTTAATGGGAAAATTTTCAACATGTTGAATATTGAGATAAAAACTTATTTAGACAATTTTTTTGCCAAATAAGCTGAGAGGTTCTGAAAGAACGGAATTCTCAAGTTGCATAAAAGATGGAGAAAGGTTGTGGAACAGAATCATACCTATATAATTTAATAAATGTATACCAAAATTGAAATGAGCTGCGTTTCAATTTTGCTAAAAATGGTAAGTTTCCGGACAACCTTATAATTAGTTAAAAAGTGTATTTTAAGAATTAGTATCTTTTATACTGATGATTAACAATTTAAATTTATATTTTTACAATAGGTAACATGTGGGGACAAAACTGGGCCTCGTTAATTAAGCTCTTCGATGACAGGAATTTTAACTTGAACGATAGATTGAAGAGGAAAAATTGGACTGTTCATGATATGGTGAGTATATTTATTTAATATTACAATTTATATATTTATGTATATTTAATCAACTTGTTAATTTTTTGTTTACTTAATATTAAATGATTTTCCTTAGTTTTAAATATATAACAAATTATAAACTAAGAAACTACATCAAAACCAACTATTCGTAACAACATTCTTTATATATACAAAACAAATTATGTACATCTTGTACAATATAATAAAAATAAAAAGTATTAGATCATAGTAGAACATTCAAAAAGTGGTTTTAGGTGTATACAAAATCATTATCCCATCAATTTGGTAATTAGAAAAATAGCCAACTCTTCTATGGAATAAATTTTACAACTGATGTAACAAAAATCAATGGGGTCAAATAATAATATCACTAGATATTCTTAATCTATACCATTTTTGTCCATAATGAACAAGATTATTAGAATCTTATAAAATGCACTTTGGAAGAAAACACACATTATAAACTAATTTTGTTGCCTTTAAGGTAACATCAAAGACAAGAGCAGTTTTTGTGCGACATAATTAATAAACTTGCCCATAATTTTATCATTAATAGCAACCTATAGATCTTTTTTTAACAAATATTATTGAGAAAAAGGGTTACCTGCAATAGATTGGGAAACCATTTTTTTAAATTAGAAACAACATTTAAATCATACCATAAAACTGTTTTAGATTTGTAATTTTATGTAAAGTATTTCTTTTAAGATGCGAAGTTTTGGAGAGGATTTACTATTTTAAAAGAATATTGGTTTGTATAAAAGATTGTTTCTAAAGATTTCAAAAATGAACATTACCAGAGTACGTTTAGTCATTTATAGTTGCTCAAAATGCTTAAATTTATTCTTTTAAGATTAAGGAATATTTCGCCAAAATTCTTTAAGAAATTGAAAAGAAATTTATGAAATTGGATTATATTTAAAAAGAAAAAAATATCAGAGCACGTTCAACAATTTTTAGTTTTCTTAAAGTCCTTGAGCAAATAAATGTAAATGTAAAAAGTAAAATCTTCTTCTTTAAAAAAGACCTTTATTGACTTATAATAATACGATAATATTATTATCATTTCCTTCTTTTTTCCCACCACAATTTCATCAGAGTGTTTACCCCGGCACTATCTTCCCTCGCCAAATCACCTTTTTATTTCTTCCCACCTATTTCTCATACACTCATCTGCCAAATGCCTCCAATTATCCATCCAACTCACTCATAATACAGATTTTCCACAACTTTCTCCCATTCAGGTTTTCTCTCTCTCTCTCTCTCTCTCCTCGCCCACATAAAACTCTTACCAAAATAACCTTTTCCTCTATATCGAGCTAACTGTTATTCAAATGCCTTCAATACATCCTGCCTCTCATGAATATCCATTTCGTTCTATTTCTCTTTCAGTCAAGCCGTTATACTTACTCCTTGCTCTAAACTTCCATTCCACTCTTTCATACATCCTCTTTCGCTCTATTTTTCACGTAGATTCCCCTACACCCACGTATGCTTTAAATGACCCTTTCACCAGTCTCTCTTCCTTTAATCCACACAACATAATTTCATAACTTGCTATTCTCTTAATTGCTTTACACTACAAACTTACTATATTTGTTTCCTGAAACCATACGTATCAACCCCTCAGAATATTCTTCAGAAACTTGAGTTGCTCTCACTATCACTCCCTCCCTTCCCTCTTAGACATTCTCGCAAACTCTCCCTAGACACTGTCACAGACTCTACTTTTAAGACTGCGAATACTGCATACACACATCTCCTTCTTCCATCACTCTTTCTACTATCTTTGCCAGAGTAAAGATCTGGTTGCTAGCCAGTTTTCGCTATGGTAACGGCAATGTTAAGCCGGATACTCACTACCGTTTGTGTATCGGGCACATAATCCTCACTCTCCATGATGTCAGTATTTTAGTTTCCACTCTCCACACCTGATTTAGCAGTTCTCTAAAGCTTTTCTTCCCTCTCTTTCCTATTTCCTTTCACATCTCAACTTTTAGTATGTCCATGCCTGATATTTCCACAGGTTTGTTTTACTTCTACATATTCTTAATTCTTCACTCATTCATTCCCTCATTGCATTTCTCACTTCTCCCTTTGTATGTCGCCATTCTTCACTGAACCAAGTACACATTTTCTCATGTTTCCCTTCATTTTTCTTTCGCATCCCACTATGATATTCTCTAACTCTTCCATTGATCGACTCGACTATACTAAAAATATGTTAATGTTATATCTTGTATTTTTTCATTATTATTTGTGTATAGTATTCTGCTGAAATAATTATTAGAAGTTACATAATGTTTAACAAATCCAGTAGTAAGTTTATTATTAAGAATGTCCGTGCGATTCTTGTTTCGAAGTATCTACCAGTTTGTCTACGTATAAAGCGTCACATTCTTCACAAGTTTTCTCATATATTCCACTTCTTTTCATTTTATTGTTTTCTGTTTTTATTGTATTGTTTATTAGCAGTTTTCCTAAATTGATGAAATTAGTCATTATGATATTGTATTCTTTACTCTTTAATGTGTTCTTAATTTTTTGAAAGAGATTTTTATGTACTCAAATCTTTTCCACTTTATTTTCTGCGATATCTGCATAAAAGAGAGACTGAAACTAATATAAATATTAGAAATGAAAAAATGGCATAAACAGTAAGATACCATAGCAGAAATCATAAAATTAATACACACAAGACTTACCAGAGTATTACACACAATTGAATTCGATTGTGTCGATTCCACGTGACGAGAAGAAGCTAGGATGCATCATTTAAACACTTCAACATCCAGAAATTAAGAATATCCAAACTATTTAGTATTAAAGTGAATAGTGAAAAAGTGTGCGAATTAGTGAAAGTGAACAACACCAGTAATTATAATAATCAAACGATCAAAAAATTCTTTCTCAGAGTTGTAAATCTAACAGACATACTTTTTGACAACGCGGAATCGTTACTTCTTGAAAGAGGTCTGAAATATAGTCCTCATATTTCATCAAAAGAAACACTAGGAACGGCAGGTATTAATTCTGAAATAATTTGTAATCAAATAGCCAACACATATGAAAGAAACTCAAAGGAACATAACGTTGCAAAACTAATTAAAAGATTAAATCACACTTTAAAAGTAAAACTCACAATAAGCAAACAATAACTAACATAAAAAATAAACTAAATAATAATAAAGTAATCTTGTGCAAGGTAGATAAAGGTAATACCATAACTATATTAAATAAAAACGAATACATAGAAAAGACTAAAGAACTGCTAACATCAGACATTTTCACCATCAAAAAACTAGTTCCAATCAAGAAATATCAAACTGAATTGAAAAAAAAAAAATTAAAACAAAGCAATAGTTTAATTTCAAGCACATATAGATTAAAGTTAACGTTAATGAAACCTAAAGCCCCTACCCTGTATGGTTTCCCAAAAATTCACAAAAAAAATCCAACGAGACCGTAGTTTCATATCTATACGCCACGACGTATGCACTGCAAATTTTTAAATACTATTACCCCACAACTTATAAATTATAAACCACAATTTTCAATAAAAAAAAAAACACAATAGATCTAGTTAACAAATTAAAAGATTATTCTATCCCACCAAATGCAAAATTAATTTCGTTTGACGTGAAAAGTCGGTTTACATCAATGAACTAATTAAAGAGAAAATAAATCTTTTGAATGAGGAAATAGCCAACTATGGTTTCCATTTAAAAAATATAAGTTTGCGTCATATCTCGGAAAATAATAGCGATACAAATTTTCTGCATAAAATTATCTAAAACTTTGTCTTTTACAGTTTTTTTCTATCTGTTACAATAACCGAGATATATTGATTTGAAAAATATGACTCTTTTTACTTATTTCAAAATATCTAGTTACCCTTGACTTTTTTGAAAACTTTGAAAGTGAAATTTTGTTCGTCTCGTAAATCTACACTTCTTTCCCCATTTAACCGTTTCTCTATCTTTTATGGTTTCCGAGATCCCCATATCTCTCGTATTTAATACCATATCATCTTAATATGCCAGCATCCATACATTCTTCTTATCCAATCTATCATTCCATCACTCACCCATTTTCCCAGACATTCACGCAAACTCTCCCTAGGCACTGCAGAATACTGCATACACATACCTCCTTCTTCCATCACTTTCTCTACTAGCTTTGCCAGAGTAAAGATCTGGTCACTAGCCAGTTTTTTACCATTATTCATCTATAGTTGTATATATTAGTAATACCTCCTCATTTGTGTATCGGGCACATAATCTCCATGATGTTGGTATTTTAGTCTCCACTCACTACACCTGATTTAGCAGTTCCCTAAAACTTTTCTTCCCTTTTTTCTATTTCCTTTCACATCTCAACTTTTAGTTCGTGCATGCCTCCTACTTAACCAAACGTTTTATCCACCTCTTCCTCCGTGAAATCTTTAATCACTCATCTTAGAATTCCGTCTCATATCGCTCTATATTTTTCCCTTTTTTAGAATATCCCACATTTCTGCCATACTTAAAAACACTCTTAATTCTCCACTCATTCTTTCCAGAGCCTGTCTGGTGAATGTGCCGGGTGCTGCAACACGTTCTAATCAAAACACATCATGATGTCTTTAATATTGGAAACAATATGTGGTGTGTCATTGTAATGCAATCTAATTGACGTAAATAGAAGTCATTTGATTGTAATCAACGTCTTCATTTCATCGCTCAAGTTAGAATTCGGAATGACCGATTACTTTATATTTGCACCGAATGTCGAGAGATTTTGTTCTTCATCATCCCATCAACCGGTTTAGCAAAGAGCTGAAGAAAATCGTCATCAGTTTAATGAAAAATCACTTAATGATATTTAAGCCACCGTTTAGTATGCAATTTCAATTAACTAGGTTTTGATGTTGTAAAAACCTAGTTAACACTTACAAATATTTATTTTGTTGTTCGAGACAATTGTTTCGACACACTGTGTCTTCTTCAGGCGAAGAAAACCTAGTCAATTCAAAATTATTTCACTACGGGTTCGAATTTGAAAAATCCCAAAATGGGAAACGCGAGTCGCGTCGTCTTGCTTAGATTTGTTTAACTGTCTTTAACCTTTGTTAGAATCATTATTTGTTGTTAAAACATAGCAAATTTTTCAATTCAGTGAAAGCTGATTTAGTATATAACTAATGTGTGTTTATTTATTCAGGTACTAAGATCTGAAGATTTCTACACATCAATGGGACTACCACCAATGACGGACAAGTTCTGGAAGTACTCAATTTTCGAACATGGAAGTAATATCAGTATGTGTCATGGTACAGCAGCGAATTTATTTGCAAAAGATGATTATAGGTAGATTTAACCATATTCGTATAAAAATAATAACATTCTAACTAAAGGCTATCATCTAATTAAGTTGATAGCAATTGTTTTCTTCTTATATTTTTTGCCATCAAACGAGAAAATATAATTTTTATATTGTTTATCATCAAATATCAGTGATTGCAATTTTCAGAGGGATAATTTCTATTTGAGTGAGTCTTTATTATTGTAATAAATAAAGTTCCACTCTTATTAGTCATCATCTTTAGCATTATGAAATTTGATCAATTTTATTAACCTTATGGGAAAATTTAAAGGATTTAGTTTATACAGCATAGGCACAGGAATATGTACAAATACAGATAGACAAAATTAATGATAAGTGGGTGATTGTAGAGAGTTATTTAAAGTTATAAAATTAATGATATTTTAAAAGTACTAAAAAGTTAATGTACCTTTTCTTATAAGAAAATAAGGTCAAATTATGGTATCAATGCAAATAAGCCCATAAAGCTTTTATAAATCCATAACAGTAAGAACTTATTAATAATTACCATTTCTGTTGTTATTACATTCTTTAGTAAATCGAAGAACTATAATTTTAAACACAGAACTTAAGTATCCTCCAAAGGAATAATCAATTATTGATATTTTAAACTGTGCATATTCCCAAAATAATTGAGATGGAAATATTAGTAAAAACTTACACTGTATCATCATATACTTTAAGTAAAGACGCTTTAAATGTAGTGAGAAAACTACTTGTAGTGAAGACACTTCAACTCACGTTTTATGATATTAAGATTAATAACATATTACATCAAATTACTTTCAGAATAGTTAACTGCAGTTTAAGGTTTCATTAGAAAGACATCTTTTACTGTCCAATCGATAAAACTAGGCTACCTACTTATACTATCTTCTTCATATGCAATTTTTTTGTATTATAAAATACCAATATTTTCAGGCTTTATTATCCATTTTGGTTTTGCCAAAAAAATCAATTTATCAATCAGGGTGCATTAAAATTAACCACAAATGTTTCAGAATGCTGTTATGTGCCAAACTAAATATGGAAGATTTTTATGTAATTCACCACGAAATGGGGCACATAGAATATAATATGGCTTACAAAGATCAACCTGCAATTTTTCAGGTTAGTACTATGCTTTAAACTATCGTGAATAAATACTTATTTATTTAATTGTGGAGACGTTTACTTTGTGGTACATCTTGAATATACAGGGTGTCCCGTTAATGCGGGGAAATGGATGGACCATAGATTCCTGGGGTCAAAATATGATGATTTGACGCAACTTATCTATATCCAAAAATTTACGGTTAAGCCGGAATTTGGCTTCAAAGTTTCAATTTTTTTTTATTTCTTTTGTTTATAACAATTGAACGCTTTATTTGATTTGAATGAAATTTATCATTAATAAGTACCATAATATCATACATCATTTCAGTTATTGTGGACATTAGTGATTGAGAGGAAGTATAAAAAACAGTAGTACCACCACTTAAAAACTAAAATATTGTTTTATTGGTGCATCCAATAAAATCCAAAAAAAATCTATTTGAAAGGGCATTAGATTTAAAAACTTTTTTGACTCTTACTAGTTTTTGATATCTTGTACGGTTTATGCACAAAAAAAATATGAATATAGTATACCCATTATGCACTCATTAATAAGTAAATAAACTTACTCAATTGAATAAAAATTAAATAATATCAATTAATAAAATAAATCAAAACAACATCTAACACTTTTCAAACAATTTTCTTTGCAAAATCCTAATACAAACAGGATATCTGTTTGTTCCAAATATGAATATTTATGAACTATAATAAAGTTAAAAATTAATTGTTAAAAGACACTAAATAATTATTATTATACATAATTTACATTTTTTAAACAAAGACGGCCACGAAAAACATTTATTTTCGATTCGATGAAAAAGTAGATTTTGTTTTTACTAGATAAAAAAGATATATTTTATTTTTTTGTGAGAAAACCGTAAAAGATATCAAATATCATTAAGAGACAAAAAAGTTTTTAAATTAAATGGTCTTTCAAGCAGTATTTTTTTAGTTTTTATTAGATCCACCAATAAAAAAATATTTTAGTTTTTAAGTGGTGGTACTACTGTTTCTTATACTTCTTGTTAACCAATAATAGTCATAATAACTGAAATGGTGTATTATATTATGATAGTTATTAAAAATAAATTTCATTCAAATCAAATAAAGCGTTCAATTGTTATAAACAAAAGAAATAAAAAAATGTTAAACTTTGAAGCCAAATTCCGGCTTAACCGTAAATTTTTGAATATAGATAAGTTGCGTTAAATCGTCATATTTTGACCTCAAGAATCTATGGTCCAGCCATTTCCCCGCATTAACGGGACACCCTGTATATATTTATCAGCAATACAAGTAAATTATTTCATATATAATCCCATAACTAGTCTTGGTAATTCTATTTTTACTTTTTAAAATTCATTGGAAATACTTTACTTATAGTTCGAAGATATGCAACATATAAATCTATTAAAAATAAACCCAATAATATAAGTAATATAATAAAATAAATTATCTGAATTATAGAAGAGTAGTTTAAAATTGTTTCCATCAATTGCAACAGAATTCTTAAAGGACACGAACTAAGTGCTGCATTTAAATCTAAAAATAATAAAGCCGATTTAAAAGTACGGTAAACAGCATCTTCTTTCAGGAAGGAACGAATTCTGCTTTCCATGAAACTATTGGAGATGTCATAATGCACGGTGTCATGTCACCACAACATCTATACCGATTAGGTCTCTTGGAAGATAACGACTTAGTGGATCCAAATGTAGAGCGCCATCTTTTATTGGAACAAGCTTTAGCTAAAGTTGCCGAAACGCCTTTTTCTCTAATAGTAGATAAGTACAGATGGGGAATATTTGATGGATCTATAAAGGAGAGTGAATACAATAAAGTTTATTGGGAGTTGAACAAAAATATTCGTGGTATAGTTCCTCCAGAGAGCAGAGGAGAAATGTATATGGATGCAGGGGCAAAATTTCACGTTCCCGATAATACACCTTACATCAGGTACAATATACGCATTATGTTTAAAATATCTTATAACATACTTCACATCTTATTATGGAATTATTAAGAAAACATATTTTATAATAATTGAAATAATTAAAATTTATTCTATTTTTAAGATACTTTTTGAGTAGTATTCTACAAATGCAAGTCTTTAAAGGTCTTTGTGAACTTTCACTTTTCGGAAGACACAGAAACCAAGATGAGGATAATATATTATCGATTCCACTTCACAAGTGTGATATTTATGGGTGCAAAAAATGTGGTAGGAAGTTGAGGTAAGAAATGTGAGTGTATTTTACGCATATAATAGAATAATTTTAAACATTTACAGAGAAGCAATGTCCTGGGGCGCTAGTGTACATTGGTCTACAGTCCTGGAACATCTGACCGGCTCCAAAGAACTCAGCACACGTCCTTTCCTCGAATTTTATTCACCAATTTACAAATGGCTGCGTGACTACATAAACACTTACAATATTGTAGTTGGGTGGTAAAAAATCATTATAAAGAAAAATAGACAAAAATAAAATGTTTAATCCTATTAATTTATTGTTTGTAAAACATTCCTCTATCAATTACATAAAGCATGTACTATAGTAATATAAAAACATATATAACATTAGCCTAAAAAATATTTGGTTAAAATTTGTTAAAATCTCTATATAAAATTGTTGTATGTATATATTTATAAGGCATATAATTGTATTAAGCGGGACGATTAATGGCACATACCTATATTACACCCATCATATTAAAAATAAAATTAAGAGAAAGCTGTTAGCACCAATCGCAAATAGTTAAAATAAGGACACTTTTCCTGTGATAATTCAATGCAATTGAATTATCCTACTCAAGCCTGAACGTTTTTGAAGAAGATTCCTGTTTGCTAGATCTTACTGTCGAAACTGTTTTCTTCTGCGTTACTTGTTGCGACACAGATTTTTGCAACATCTTTTGTTCCAAAGTGTTGGCATCTTTGAAAACTGGCGGTTCAGAGACGAATTCCATCGATAAGGATCCATTTTTAAATGTTTGTGCAGTTGGGCCAGTGGTATAATATTTTTCTGTTACAGTATAGTTCATTGGTTGAGAGGCAGCTTGATAGCTTTCATATGTATTAGAGATGGTTTTGTAACCACCAGGGATTTTGTACGTATTTGTGCTTTGTTCTGATGTATATCCGTTGTTATCATTGACGTTGATGTTTGAAAATTGGTTATTCATTGAGTCGTAAGTATTTGTCTGCAATGTTCCATAAGTGTTATACTTGGATGGGGGGCTGTATACATTTGAGGTTTCATAGTTTCTATTGGTAGGACTGTAAGTATATGGTTGAGACACTTGTACTGGACTGAATGTTTGTGTGGTGTGTGTAGGGCTATATGTACGATAACTTGGGCTGTGCGGTGTGGGACTGTACGTTTGTGAAACATGAGTAGGGCTATAACCAGGCGACGAAGCAAATTTTGGCGCAGTCTTAGCAAATGAACTGTAGCTTTGGTTGTAGGTTTGATTCATTCCATAAACCGACGATTCCAGAGCGTTGATTTCGGGCATGATATTAATCGATGTAGGCTTCTTGCGTTCTAACGAGTTTACCTTTTCCGGGCTTTCCAAATATCCATAACTGTTATTGTAATTATTTTGGGTGTATTGACTATGGCTACTCGAATATCGCTGGGAGTCATATCTGAAAAATAATTAGACGCACGAATATGATAAGGTGAAAAAGCAGCTGATTTGGATTTATTTACAAAAGACTTCAGAGATAAAATGTATTGATGTTAGAAAAAGTTATAATATTTTAAACGTATATAAAATAATTGTCATACTATTTACGTTAAATTAGTTGACACAGGACACGTTCTGATACAATCCAAACTGAAAACACGATAAATACTACTAAATGTAGTAATTATTATTTTTAGATACAAAATAAAATGTATACATGGGAATTGAAAAAAAGTATAGCACAGATAAAATTTAGAAAATATTTGTAGATAAACTAAAAAAATAACATTATTTTTGTCTATACATTTACTAATGTACAATTGAGACTAATAATTATTGTTATATAATGAATATGAAGGTGAAATTTTTTACAATTTGTATTATGGCTTATTCATAAGTTCTTTAACACTTGTGTCATTTCCTTTTAATTAGAAAAACACGAAAACATTTCCTTTTTACAATTTTTGTATAATACATAATGGGTGTCCAACAATTATTGCAGTCCCGGGTGGCGTTGGAATCAAAAACGTAGGTCATTTCTTTCATGTGCCAAATAAATGAACTGACATTTTAATTGTCAAACATAACTTAAATGTGTATTAAAAATGTCATTCATTTATTTGCAACATGTAAGAATCGACCTACGTTTTTTATTCCAACGCCACCCGGGACTGCAATAATTGTTGGACACCCGTTATTATCCACCAGTTTTTGAATTTTACAATTTATCTCTGAGGGTAATAAATGATACATAATTACTGTATGTAAGTTAGTATGTTATGTTATATACAGAGAATACTTTAAAAATAAAAATAATACATTACCAGTGTGTATATACTATTTCCCTTCTGTTTCATCATTGCTCCGTTTATGTGTATATGTTACCAGTTCTGTGAGAACTGTTTTCATTCTATTGCATTCACAAACATTTTACAGTTAATAAAAACATGCTTAAAAAGAAAAGTTAAAGTGCACGCCACTACATTAGGATGCAACAAGTAGCATGAGCTGATGTTCAATTATGGACTAAATTCTGTATGTCAACATAAATAGCACTGTATAAATACAGTAGTAAATTTATTTAAAAAAGGTTCAGTTGACTAATTCAAAACAATTTTTCATTAATTAAAAAACAAATTATAATTGTGTAAATTAAATATTGATTTACAGGTGCAGTATTAATGAAATAGTAGTAGTAGTAGTAGTGTTAGGCTATCGACCACGTGGTCTTTCCGCCATGTGTCATTTGTGTATTTGTGTGTGTGTAAATGAGCTTGTTACTTTAAAGGATCGCCCCCGTCACTCTAAAGCACCATTAATTGTATCCCAATGGTGAATGGTACCGGTCACCCATCCGACTACTGACCCGAATCAACGTTGCTGCACGTCAGTTCGGGGCCGTAACCGATGCGCCACCACCGGCGTGTTTAATGAAATATTTTTATTCATTAAAATATAATTGGTTTTTAAATAATACTACTACAATATAATTGGTGATAGTTAAATAGGTTAAATAAAATATTAAATTTTGGTCAAAATTTTATACAAATTATTCAAATTGGATTATTTGATAATTAACTTAATTTTTTTAATATTGAGATTCCAATGAGTATGTTTCATGCATTAAAGTTAAAAATATTTGTCTTTTATCCTAAAATAATTTAAACTCGAATTATATTGTTGTCGGTGTATTGTACTTTAATATATTATTATTTTTGTAGTTACCTTTAAAATAGGTACACTGATATTATCTTCTTAAATTGATTATTAAAAAAAAAAAAAATTGAAACATTTTTGTCTTATAGAATGAAAAAAAAAAAAAATATTGATTATGTTGACCTTGACAAAACAAATTTTAGCTGGGTAGTTATACAAAATATGGTTCCAAATATGTTTAACTTTAAAATTGCACAGTGTTATTTATGTATGATGTATGAACATTGCAATTTGCATGAATATAAATAAAAAATAAAATTAAAAAAAAAAAAAAAAAAAAAACAGCTCAAGCTTTAAGCAGAAAAATGTATTAGTAGGGTTAAAACACACACCTTAACTCACCGCGACGTGGCTCCATCATAAGCAGAGCTAGAATAACCATCAGTTTCCTCTCCTGAAATCTCTCCTCCTTTTAGCTTATATTTGGCTTGTCTTATGGCAGTAAGTTTTCCTCTAGCTTCCTCTAATTGTCTTTCAATACGCAAAACCTCTGATCTAGCATTGATTTCTTGGGCAATTCCACCCACCATCCTCTTATTTAAAACTAAAGACCTTTCCTCTTCCACACTTATAGCTCTCTGTGCGGCTCTCACTAAATTATCCGTGGATCTAATAACAGCATTTCCTGCTTGCTGTAATCTCCGTGTGGCCTCTGTATCACCTTCGGCTTTAACTTTACACGCCACTAGGAGCTGGGCTGTCGAACTAGCAACTTGTTTAGCACTCGAAATTAGTTTCTCCTCGCTAGCTAATCCTTGGACTAAAGAATTGGCACTTTCCACAAGGCTATGTGTGGCAGCCGCCACTAATCTAGCGGCCGATATCAGCCCTTCAGACCATTGCCCATCATCTGAGGAAGTTAATGGTGCTCCAGATACTTTTCCACTGTCAATTAATTCACGTTGTGCGGCACTGGCAGCTTTGACTAGGGCACTCGTCGCGGCAGTTATCGATTTTGCTGCTTCCAGTATCATCTCATCGAAATTCATTGATTCATCCAGCTCATTTGTCTATAATAATTAGAAAATAAATTTCATTGTATAATATGTACAATATATGCACTTATAATTTAAATAATTATATTTTGCTTACTATGTCTTGACAATAGAAAAATATTTAGTTTAAAACGATTTGTTAAACATTACATCAACATTTATAGACAAAGTACAATTGTATTATGAGAATTTTAAGTGACACAATAGTAATTTTTCAGATAGTTTTTACTATATTAGTATAAAAAAAAACAAGTTTGATAACAATTTTCAACAATCAAATGTGAAGTTTATATAAAATAGTATCATTCTATTATTGGCAGTATAATAAACAAAAGTGTAAAGTGTACAAAACTAATAACTTACTCAAGGGTGTCACAAATTCTAGTTGTTAGTGTTCATCACTGTAATAATATGTTTGACTCCTGGGTGCTCAAATATGACAACCAAGAATATCAAACATATCTCACAGTAATAAACTATCAGCAGCAGATCTTCTCTTACACAAAAGGTTAGTAAAAACATAAATCGAATGGAACATACCTTTATAGTCTTCCTAGGCCTCAAATTTGCCAGTTTCTTAGCAGCGGCATCAATTGAAGCGGCAGCACCAAGTAATTCATTCTCTGCGATAACAGTAGGATCTTCTGGATCTATCCAATCAGAGCCTTTGAGTAGTTCAGCCACTGATATGAGATCGGTCACAGATTTAGCAATATTTCTTGATATTAAAGGCAGTGTGTGTTTGGCTTCAGCAGAATTTCCTTGGAGGATAGCAAGCAGTAATTCACGGTATTGTTTGGCACAATCTTCTCCAGCTTGCAGTGTGCGTTGTTTTAGTTCTAAAGTTTCGGCTACATTATTTGAAGCACTCTTGCAAATCATCAGCATTTCTGAAATGACACGGCGGGAAGAATTAGCCGCTGCGATAATGTCATCCTGTTTGTTGCTTATTCCAGCGGCTACTGATTTTGTTGTAGCTTTTGTTATATCCTTTGTGATTCTGATTATGTCTTCAGGGGTTACGTTGGTCCTACAGGTTTCTGTACCGCGTAAAGCCTTCATTTCTTGTCCTATGGCTTCGACAGTTGCTTCAAGGGCACGAGTGCCTCGAGTGTGCTCATCTTCAACGGCCTTCACAGTCTTAAGAAGTGAGGTTACGTTGGTCACCATCACCTGTGCGAATAAAGAGAAATTAAAGCACAGAAATTCAAAGTCAAGCAAGAAAATACAATCATGCGTTTATTCCACGTGAATGTTGCCATGGGGATTGCGACTTGTTAGTACTGAAGAGAGGTGGTTGGGGAAAGACACACGGGTGGAAATATATATACACAAAAATTATGGTAATACATACCGCGGATAATCGGTAGGATGGTTCGAATGAAATGAACGTGTGACACAACATCGATTGGTTTTTATTGAAGCTAGTTAATCTTATATAAAAGTATGGTGACACACAGAAAAAAATAAATAACACGATGATTCGATTAGATTAGACCCGGTTAGTGATTCAAAAAACGATTGTCGGTCGCATTTTAGGTCGCGATTAGACACTGAGAGATGTCTGTTTGCAAGTCCGCGTTAATGTTTTCGCAGCTGTCGCTTAATAAACGCAGCAGCTCTTCTTCTTGGTCAGAGATCCACCAATCGGTGTCTGAATCCGGTACCTGTTAGCCAATTAAAACAATGTGTTACAATCCCAACGGCCACAATTGAGCTTCGAATGAAAACACCAAACCGTGCATGGACTTTTAATGAAGATTTTATTAGATAATATATTTAAAATTAATATTCCATCTATATTTACACTTAATGTAATAAGTCAAGCCAAATCTTTACTAAACTTTTTCTCTTTTATAATTGCAACATAAAACCATAAAACTTTTAAAGGTTTTAATTTGTAAAAATGTATTATTATTAGGTTAGATTTATAGTACTTTAAAAAAATGACTTTAATTATAATTCATTTAAAGTCCACTTATAAAAAATAATTAAGAAAAATGCAGAAATAGATGGGATAGAATTATTAATAAGAATTAGACTGAGCGTGAGGCCTTGTTAGATTGTAAGCGAGCGCACTCGATTTACTCACTTTGGCGCTGTCTTTCAGATGGGTCATAGCAGGATCATTGATGGGTTTCCCACTAGCCGCTTTAGTAGCATGTATTAAGTCCCCCAAAGCACTTGCTACATCCTTAACAGCATTAATAAGCATCACCTGAGAGTCCGGATTGTCAGATCCCAAACTGGCTGCTCCAAACTTTACAACTTCTGCTAATTGTACTAAAATTTAATAAAAACATATTATAATAACTAGCTCTCATTAAAATGTTCTAGAAATGTCCTAAAAATGGTGTACAAATATATTGATGTAATAAACTTTCTATTTTAATTAATTAATCTGTCATCATAAAACAATATAATAATTATAATAAATAAATGAAATAACTTACCAATAGTGGTAACAGCATTTTGAGCAGCAACTGCTAACTGTTCTTGACTAGAAGCAGCACCAGCAACAAGAGTCTTTGTGTCTTCAACTAGCGCCTTCGCTGTTTTTAATATATTCTCCCTGTGATCAGCAAATGATTCTCCTTCATTCTCGGGGTTCAAATTTCCAGCTGTAGCGAACATAATTGTAGTATCCAGATCCCCAATTATGCCAGACACAGTTGATGCAGCATTAATACAAGCCTGTGTTCCCCTAGAGCCTGATTGTAGTGTAGCCAACACCCTCGATACCTTTTCTGTGACATTACGGGCCGAATCACCAATATCTCGAAGTGCCATTTCATCGGCTCGGATTTGGCACTCTCCACCCGATTGGACCAAGTTGATGCAAGCGCTACCTAAAGCATGAACCACTTCACGTAGTTTCATCGAGACTTCCATGTTACTAGAGGCAGCAACTGCACCAATACTATCACTGGCTAGGGTCGCATACTTGTGAGATAAATCAGCAGATAGAGGAGCTAGGCGTTGTGGTTCAATTGCTGCTTTAGTTGACTGTAAAAAAATATAAAATATAACATAAAAAATGTTTATCATGTATTTGTTTCTTATTGATAACATTAATAACAGGTTTATAATTAAAATAATAAACCAAGACCAAGTGAATATTATTTAAAGCTTTGCTTATTAAATGTAACTCACCATTTCTCCTGCAATTTTAGCAATATCCTTGGCACACTCAACCATCCTAGTTTGATAATCCACATAAGATACATCAGAATCCATCATAATTAATGAGGCTCTGTTATCAGATAACCTAGTCATCGATCTAGTCAGGTTATCGACAACTCCAGTAACAATTCCACTCTGTGTTGATAGTGTTTCGAGGTTACCAACCAATTCTTGTAAAGATTCCTTGCAAGAATTAGCTTCCTCATCAAGTGCAGGATGCATACTGACCGCTTTGGGGTTTCCACCACAATCTTTGGAGACATAAACAAATTGTAACGCAGATTCCGTTGCACTTTTTACTTGATTCAGGAGCATTTCTTGTTGTTTTGAATTGGTCATATTGGAAGCCGCACTGATACTACCTTGTACCAAGGGCTCGAAGAATTGGGCCAGTTGATTAACGGCGTGTCCGAGGTTTTCGGCTTCGTTCTTAGCGGAGTGGCGCATTATTTCGACAGTGTCGATTAGTTCTGCAGCTGCACGGCCGACTTGCTGGTTATATGCAGCCAAACTGTACCCTCGTTTCGGCGCAAGAGATTGAGAAACCGCGTCCATGTATGCGGTGTTAATGCTGCGAATATGAGCCATAAGGATTTGCTCAGCTTTATCACATTCAGCTTGTCCTGGTGCTTTATCTCTGAAAAAAATATGAACGATGACAATATTCTTAATTAGATTATTAACAATATTTTTGTTTAAGTTTTTGTATGTAATGTACTTACTTTATGCTGGAAACCAATTTTATCATAGAATCTGAGAAGCCTTTGGAATGACTGGCAAACTGTTGCCAAGTAGTGGGATCTTTTGGCATTATTACTAAACTCTTGGCTGTACGGATTACAGAACTTGAAGTATCGATTAATTTCCGTCCTGCTTCTAGAATTGGTTCTTGGGCTTCTCGTGCTTGTGGAGATATCTTTGCAGGAATGCTTGCAAATTCATTAGAGTTGGCATAATTGCATAAGTTGTCAATAGCCTCTGTAAATTATATTTATAATAGAAAATAAAATGTAAAGTTATATTTTAAAGTACATTAAAAGTGTTTTTGATAATTTAATAAAAAACGAATTAAATGATTTTGATGTAAAGATGTAGTAACTTGTGCATCTTTGAATTAACCTAATATTAGGTAAACATATAAATGAATGTAGATACACAAGTATATTTTACTGAGATAAAATCTATCAAGGAGGCACAAGTTTTGTATGTAGTGTTATTTTTTTAAGTGGATACGTTTGATTATAGCGAATATTTAAATGAAATAAAAATCATACCAATTAGTGGTTTAGTAGCCTGAGCGCATCGGAGCCTGTTCTCCTCAGAGTAGCTATTATCTAGCGCCTTGATCTCTTTAACAAGGTTCGCCGTCGAGTTGGCGACGTCCTTGGCGCTTTGGACAAAGTGCCGTTTTGCAACGGGGTTTGTCGTTTTGGCGCTTGCGTTTCTACACGCATTGCAGAGGGCGCTCGTGTGCTTTGCGATCTGAGTCGCCGCTTCTAGCACTTCCTTCTGCACACTGTTGTGAGCGGTCAGCGTCGCGCAGCCTTTGTGAATCGCCTGAGAAGCACGAGCGAACTGAGCTTGATCTACCAGACCTGGACGACCTGCTACACTACTACTGTCAGATGCTGCAACCTATGGACAACGTAAAAATAATAGTAACATCCTTTATAAAATAATACAATGATTGTAAATTGCTAATTTTACTTAAAAGTCTGTTTTCTAAAATGATTACTAGATTGACTTAAACGTTTTGTATTGTTAAATATGTAGTATATAATAAGTAATCAAATTACCAAGTATGCTGCTTGTGCTGTTGCCTCGACTAAGCAACAAATTGTCCCACTAACTGTCTTCACTGATTGGCTGAATTTATCATGCTCAGAATGTTTAGCACCATTTGTAATACCAGACATTCCATCCCCTAATGTAAAGAAGAATATATTAATATTACAAGATGAAACATGATAAAAATATTTTCAATAAAATTATTTTATCAATACTTATTAAATAAAATATCTTATTTAATGTATTAAAATATCTAAACCTTTTTATCATAAAGCAGTATAATATAATTAACATACCTAAAATTTTGCTTCTTTCTGTAACAGTGTCCAAGCACTCATAATAACTCCAATCGTTAATAGGTTCACTTGGATTATCAAGAAGAGGTTTAGTGGCTTGAATATTTCTAATGGCATTGTCACAATCTGCTTGACCAGGTGTTGCACTTGTGTACACGTTGAGTAAATTATTTATGCTATCAGTCACTCCTCTAGCAGCCTCTGCTAATTGATTTCTTCCATTTGGCATATTCGGATCAGCAGAGAAATGCTTTGCTGTACCCAAGAGTTCACTGTAATGGAACACAATAATTACTATAAAGCTATTACAAAATATTAATGACACTAACCTAGAAACAGTTGATACATTCTTTAAAGAGTGCACCATCTTTCCTCTCGTATTAATGTCTTGAGTTTGTCCAGCCATTTCCATGGAAACTTGCAATAGCTCATGGTATGCCGAGCTGAAATCTTTAGAACTGGAAGCAAGCTTAGCAGGAACGCGTGCAGATGTTACAACATCAGAACTAGCCTCATTTAAGTTAGCAGCAGCAGTCGACAACACTCTTTGCAACTCCCCATAACTCTTATCAGTGGGAGGAAATTGTCCAGATTCAATCGTATGAGACCATTCTTTGATACAAGTAATTGCAACATCAACTTCCCGTTGTCCCGGAAGACATGCAACTGTCTTATCTAGTGAACGAGACACCTCCTTGGCTGCATTATGTAATGAAGGAGTGATTCCTTCGTTTGCATTCAATGCTTTCCTAGCTTCATCAAGTAGGATTGCAGAGTTTCCTACCACTTCTTGTCCGGCACGAATTAGGTCTCGTTGTGTTTCTCTATCAGATGTTGTTGCTGCTACCATGCGGACAGCTCCTGTCAAATTTCTCAAACTTTGTGCTGTATCACGGGCAGATTGTGATGTATACACTTCATTTCCTTTAAATTATAATGCATTTTAAATTAGTTTAGTATTTATAATACAATTACAATAAAGTTATATAAAATTAATAAAAATAAACTTTTATTACCTTGTGAAGTTGCACTCAATAACTGTGCTACTCCTTGATTGACCATCTTCACACTTGCCACCAAATTATTAGATCCTTTTTCAGAAGAATCTCCAGGCAATGGTTTAATGTTGTAGGCTTCAACAGCCTTCTCGAACTCCCTTAATTCATCTTGCAAATCATTAATAATTTGTGCAGCAGCATTTAATCCCAATCCTTGACAGACAGGCTGTGCCCTGCTTATAGCACTCCTTAAATCAGTAACATCAGTATTGAACTGCTGTGTAGTTGTGCTCAATGTTTGTGAGATAGCAGCATCATCTAAGGTTGGCAATACAGCACGCGATGATTGTATAAAATAAGTTGCAGGATGCAAGAAAACTTCAGCTGTGTACATAAGCTCGACTTGGTTATTAGTGTCCTGAGGGTTATCGGTAGCATTTTTAATAGAGTCGACTAGTGGTGGAATTTGCTCGGCTAGTTCACGAGTTTCAGAGTATAATTGTTCTTTAGAGGTTTCATTGGTGTTGTGAGCATGACTAGCTTGAGCAGCTTGTATGCATTGTGTCGCCGTGGAAACTGCGCGGCGTGCACACTGATTAACTCTTTCTACTAATTGTGATCTTAGTTGTGGTGTTGAAGTCGCAACAGTGGTAACATCCCTTAAATATTCAGCAGTTGATCTTAGGTTGTCTTGATATGCAAGATCTTGTGGATTACTTGCGCATTGCCTGGCAGCTTCTACCATTCTAGCTGTAGCATCAGCAAGAGTCTTTGCAGCTGCTAATAACCTCTTCTGTAACTCAGAATTATCAGGTTGCTTTTCAGCCTCTCCCTTAATACTCTGTATCAACTCAGCAGTTGCTTGTCCTAACTTTCTAGCTTGTTTAACCATTTCTCCAGAATCTGATGCAGAGGTCAGTTTATCAGTGGTGGTGTAAATAATTTCCACATTATTCTCTTGAATAGATTCAGTCGCCTTTCTAGGTTCTGCTAGTTTAATATGTTTTAGAAGGTCATTCAAAATTCTGGAGACAGTAGCAGCAGCCTCTTCCAATTTATTCATTAAATCTTCATTTTTGCAACTATCATTACATACTGATACCAGGTTTTCAACTGCTCTGGCTACCTCTCTAACGGCAGTGGTTAGTTGTTCTTGGCATGCAGGAGATTGTAGTGTTGGAGCAACAACCTTTATAAAGAAAAATAATACACATTTTTATCTCTATAACCAAATAAATTATTATGAAATAATAAGTATTTAACATTATTATTAATTTATATGTTAAACTTACCCTGACACAAGCAACCAGTTGTGATGCAACTAAAGCACACTGAGTAGCAGCACCGATGACTCTATTTTGAGTTGGCTGATCTTCACAAGTAGCTGATATATTCCTAGCTTTCAAAACTAAGTTAGCTGTGGCATTAGCAACAGCCTTCGCCAATGACAAAAGTACGTCTTGTAACTCTTTATTCTCACTAGTGTCATCCCCAATATTAGCCAGTACTTGTCCACTAGCATCACCGACCTTAGTAGCGGCGTTAAGTAAGAATTGTCTGGGTTTCTCTGATTCGGGTTCAGTTGCCTTCAGCAGATCACTGAACGCTTTTACTAAATCTTTCGTGGCATCGATTAATCTTACACCCATGTTGGTGTCGTCCATCAAAGCGGCGATCATTTTCACGTCTTTGGTCATCACCGGTAAATTACTTCCAATGGTTTGGATTGCAGCTCCGACAGCTGAATGATCAATATCTTCTGAAGAACCCGAGGTTAAAGTGACCACTTGGGCAGTGGCTGCGTTCATCGCAGCGATTTGCGAGCCGACGTTTTGCTTGCTCGTGTCCAAAGTAACTTGTTTCCACTTCTTCGAGTAGTTATCGTTTCCGAGCTGCGGGAATTGAGCCTTCGACTCGAGTTCGATAATGGACTCCTCGATTTTGGTCTGTGTGGTCTCGATCGTAGACAACAAGGCTTTTTGTGGCTCCGAAAGTACTGAAGTAACCTTTGTTTGTTGTATCTGCACATGTTTGGTTTAATTGAATTAATTATTGAATCATAGTTTTACTCTTAAAGCCAGATTTAGCAACATAAATTATATACTTGTATTTATGCTAAGTTCAAAAACTAAGCATCAAATTAATGATGTTTACTGATACAATATTAAGTTTGCAATTGGTAAATCTAGACCTTGAAGTTGAGCAATAAAATTAAACAGGGATTATTTACATGTGAAAAATTTGTATGTACCTACTCTGCCGTCTACTCCACAAGAAGCATGAAAGAAAGGTTAGTTGAGGTTAGTAAATATATCTATTCCTATTACACACATTATTTTTAATATAATTAAATGTTATAAATGTTTTGGATATGTTAGTCATTTGCAAAGGACTTATAATCGACATTACAATTGCAATTAAATGTTAAACTTAAAAATTATTATTTAAATATAATAAATATTTCAACACGAAGTTATCGTGTATATCGTGACTTACCACTACCAATAATAAAACAAATGTTTGTGTTTAGAATTTAAACAGAGGATACTGAGTTGAAAATTATGACCACATGACAATGAACAAATTGATTATTGCACAGTAAATTAATTGCCATAAAATTTCATCAGAGAATTGTTGCAATAAATTTGATTCAATAGTTTTGCAGATAATTATGTTTTATAACAGTCAACAATTTATGAACCCATTTCACATACAATTACCCTTCTGATTTATATGATTGGCATGATTTTATATTTGATCTCGCCTGCCTTTAAAATCATTTTGAGGCAGTTTGAATCTTCTACAGGATAGTTTTTTTAAAATTTGTATTCTACTATTCATTTAACTTTTTGTTATTTTGAAATAATAGTACTACTAGTAGTATTGTAATAATATTTTAGACTACATATCTTCATTGAAATAGTTTATTTATTGAATAAATGTATTGTTTATAACATTCTTTACTTGTATATCTTTGTTTATTATAATTTCAATTAATTAATTTTAATTAAGAAGTGTTAGTCATAGTATTAAGGCAGATAGGGCTAGAGTTAATTACAACCTCCAATAATTATAAGCATACACTTTTCTTGTCCTTACCGATGGCGCTGAATGAGCTAAATTGGCTTGCCCACTGACTGTTGTGAATTGGGCACCACTCATATGACCTGTACCATATGGTTTAGAACCTGCCATGCAAATAATTTACATACTGAAGTAAAATAAAATAATAAAATAATTAAACAATGGGTGTTCAAATTCTATAATTTAAACATTTAAACAGAGGCAATACTGAAGAGTATTCTGCATGAGATATTCAGTTTGGAAATACTTGCTTAGAATTTAGAATATATGAAATGCAATTATTAGCTGATATTAATTTCAGTTAACTACACATGAGGTAGCCGACTGTTGTTGATATTGAATAGTCACTTTTTAAATTCCACAACTCACCCTCAATTCCTGCTCTGATGACAGCTGGTTTGGCAATCGATTCTTCATTAATCCTGCCCACTTTGCTTGACTCGTGTTGGAAAATTGTAGCTCTGGAAATAATAATAATTATTCATTAATCTGCATGTAAAATTTATTTACCGTAATGCATTACTATCCTTAGATATTTTTGTAACAAACAGAAGGAATATTATCTTTATAAATGTTCATATAAATATTAAAAGAGACAAGTTGAATTTATTAATAAGCTTGCAAATGACAATTTTTCTTGAATGAAATGTATTTATAGAAATAACAGAACCCATTTTTTTTTTAAACATCAGAATGTTACTAATTATATATATATATATATAAATTGTCCAATATATTTTTAAAGTTAGTGAACAAATTCAATTTAAAAAAAACACAACTTGATATTGTTAATATATTGTTGAATTATGATGTGACTACTTTTTTGTCACACTTACTTGTGAGGTGACACACTATCCTCAACCATTGTAGCACCATCTTCACCTTCAATTCCAAAGTGATCCTTGGCTTGTTTCTGAAAGGAAATTAAAATATGTTGAATATACAAATAAATATATTTATTGCAATCTATTTATTCTTTCAATTATTATACATATTTTATTTTTTTTTAACTAATATTTTCTCTTACTACAATTAATTTCAAATTTTACTAATTAATAATGTGGCTGTAAATTAAAACTGCAATATGTTTTTGCATTTCCACAATAAGTATTGTTTTAAGTAAAATAATTATGATATATTTCTATATTGTAGAATTTTACATTTACTTTAAATTATAATCACCAATAAAATTACACTTTCTGTTGTATTGAGTTGTTTTCTGTGAATAGTATGGATTTATATGTTTTTTAATGAATTTTATATATAAAAAAGTGATGGAATATAAATACACATATTAAACTACATTGAACACTTACCTTTTTCAATATGATATCAATATATCCGGCAATAATCTGCTGGATTTGCTCGCCCTCAGTGGTCTGCACTGAATAATACTGGTCAGCGTAGTCACCGAAATCCAAGGTGAAAGTATTCGGACTAGCACCCCATCTTCTCACAGTAGTTAACGGCCAAGTCTGAAGAATTTCCTTGGTCTTTTCATCCAACCTGAGCACCGAATCCTTGGTCACGCCTAGGAGCCTAGGCACCAGCTTGTTCTTCCCCTTCATCTTTTCCTTCACCAAGAAGAAAGTCACGCCGTAAGTCTTCAACGAACGAGCTTTCTTTGTGTACGAAACTTTGGCGTCGAGCTCATTCTCGGTTATATGTTTCTTGTGTTCCTGGAAGATTTTTTTCTCTATACCTTTCGACTTCACGTATGATTGTGGAAGGAACTCCTTGAGGCTGTGGAAGAAAACTTCAATTAAGTATTCTAGAAATTGCAAGTGCAGGTAGAAACATATAAATTGTGAGTTGTATTTTGTTAATTTAATGCCTTTAAAGATTATAAAACATAATTAAAAGTGTAAGTAAGAACATATACTTTGTATGTTGTACTTTAATCATTTAATCACAAAATATATGTATCTATATCATTATATAGCATCATTAGAATATACAAGATTGAAAACCTAAGGTAAATGAAAAACTGCTTTCTTAAGAATATATTTTTCATTAAATTGTAGTAATAATATTCCAATTTGAGATTAAAGAAAGGATTTAAATTGAATCCATCAAAAAAATGCAAATAAATAATTAACTGAAGAAAATGGTTGGTCTGTTACTGCCTAGTTATCTACATGTACTTACACTGAATTGAAGAATTCACTATAACCACAAATTGAAACTCGAATCAGGTTCTGTTGATTAGATTCATATAACTGTGTCTACACATTATATAATATTTTTACAATAAATATTTGTGATTAAAACATAATTAATTTTTCAATTCAGTTCAAATAATTAACTATTAGGTTAAATGTAATTTATTATTGTCATGGAATCAGAATGTTTAAATGAATAAAACAATCTCCCTGTAGAAATTTCACTTAAGAATATATTGTGACAATTATTCAGATAAAAGAGAGATTTTACTGACATTTCAATCTAAATATTTTCTCCTTTAAAGTGTAATTTATTCTTTTTTACTTTATTTAATTGTTTTAATATAACAAAATAAATTGTATAATTATTGATTATGAAAATAAGTAAATATGTAATAGAATTTGTTAAAATAATAAAAAATCTGACAACTTGGCATTTTTATAGCAAAGAAGAACACAACATTTTAAGCATTTTAGAAAAGAAATATTTTTGATCACATAGTATATTATAATTTAACTTACTCTAAAAATCCAGGTTTGTGTTTGCTTTCATTGTAATCCCCGAACTGAATCTGGCACTGGATTCCGGCAAACTCACATGCATTATCACTCGTTACGGGATGAGTACCGTCCAAAATTGCATCTCTGGCTTGCACGTAGAGCAAATTCAACTGTACCGGATCCCTCGAATCGATGTTCTGATCGGAGAAAAAGAACTTCCTGCGCAGCAAAACAGTTTCGTTCTCGTCTATCCCCTGTTCTCTTAAAGTCTTCGAAGGGTCCACCCAATTAACCTCGTCGTCCGTTCGTAACTTCTTCCTCAGCATGTCCATTTTAGCATCACGCTCCTTTTCCTCCTTCTTACGTTTGAGGGTCATCGTGCCGTAGTTGCGATTTTCCAAGTTCTCCTGGTTCTCCTGGTCTTCGAGCACAAGGGAGTATTCATCGTGGTTGGTGATGCCGATTTTCGTGCAGATCACCACCATTAGGTTGGCAACAATTTGCGAGTCATCAACAAGCATTGTTTTTACTGAACCTATATGGAAAAACAATAAATGTGTAATATTCACAAATGGTTATTTTGTATGTTTTGAAGTGTATAACCTTAAAATTATACAAATTTAAAAAATTTATTAATATGTATTTTTGAGTTATTTGAAGTTGTGTTACTAAATAATTAAGCACAATTATATTTGTTACTTCAATCATTTTTACCACCATATGTACATTTCAAACACTGTTATCAGTTAACTATTGAATATAACAGTGCTTAATTATTTAAAAAACCTACAGAGAATCTGTGTAAATTTGTTGAAGCACAATTCTTACCATCTAACATCTTCACTCGCAAAGTTCTCATCTTTTTTCTATACTCCAGAAGATCACCATTTCTGAGGATGTAGTATTCCAAATTTCTGATAGACTCTAACCAAACTCCGGATTTGTTCTCCTCGTCTGTGAGGAATAAGCCATATTCTTTTGCTGTAAATATTTAATAAAGATAACTGTTTAATATGTATTTGTAAAATCTTTTATTTAATTAACCACTTGCGCTATAAAGACGTGTCACACACGTCAATGTTACCGTATGTTATATTATTAATCGTAGCGCAAGTGGTTAATAACAAAACTAAAAAAGATTTAGAATAACTCCAAAATAAGTAAGAAATAAATGAGTTTCAAATTATAAACATAATACAAAAACATTAATAAAAAGTAGTATTTATTTGGCAGATTCTGGTAGTATGTAATAAGGCTTGTATATGGGATTTTAGTATACAAGATTAAATTAATAAAAATAATAAATATTTAGAACAATAATAGTGTTTCAAAATGGTTTTAATAATTTAAAAATATTAAATTAAGGCTATAATATAAAACAAATCACTTATTGAAACAACTACCTCCTTGGCTAATACTAAAAGTAACTTGCATTTTACAAATAGCACAACTATCAAAGCAATACTAGTTTGAATGCATTTATTTCTGTCAAATAAACTTTAAGAATTTTATTTTAAGTGAAACACTTTTGAGTGAATCTGGTGTAAAATATAGGAAATTAATTTGTGGGGATTTTATGATAATGAAAAGGACCATTAAATAATGTGAAAATTTTAAAACATTTGCAAATACATTTCAATCGTTTATATCCCATCAGTACAGCCTTATTATCAAGTTGATTTAAAAAAAAAACAAGCAAAACAATTATTAAAATAAATATAATAAATAATCTTAATGTACTTACGATGCCCCATGTTGGCCTCTGTACACTTCTCCCTGATGATCCTGCACGCATCGTAGACACTCGTTGTCGGGTCGAAGACAATCGTTTTCGTGACATTGCTCTCGACAATGTTGATTCGCAGTGAGACGGACATCCTGTCTTATTTAATGGTCGGATTCTGAAAAATAACATGGTTCTGAATAATGATTTATTTTTTTAAAAAGGTTCATTACTTTTTTTATTAAAATTTGATATCATTTTTTTTTTCATTTCACTAATACTCTGTTCTATATTTCATACGTACAAAATAAAATGATTAATTAGGTTACACCAGAGTAACAGAAGTTTGGCCACGGAAAAAGAAATAATACATTATCTGATTAATTTTAAGGTTAAATCTAGTTAAATTAAATAGATACGTAGTTGTAACCTTTTTTCACAATGTGCTTTCTTAGATACATATTTCGAATAAAGTGTGAAGAAATGATACAACAGTGTTGTTTATGCTGAAATTTGAAAACAAATATAAAATTAACATCTACATGCAAATAGAAGTAAATTGAATAAAACACGAGAACTTTGTTTGTACTACAAAAATGTGTAACAAAGTTGAAGCCTCTATCTAGCATATATAGCAAATAAAAGTCTTTACTCATAACAATTTTTGAGTTTTTAATGATATCTACTTGTTGGTATGGCATTAATTTAGCAGGCAATTAAATTTAAAAGCTACATTTATTAAAATTACTATTAATTTTATAATATAAAACAATGCTTTTTAGGTCAAGTAACAGTTTAATTCATATAAATTATAACCCAGTAATTGCTCACAAACATTAAACAATGTTATCAATTGAAAAACAAAATTTATATGAATTATGATTTCACATATTATTCAGCTTATCACAAATATGAGTCAATATCAGTTAGTTTTACTAAGTTTACTTGAATGCTTTGAAGTCTTTACTCACTCACATTATATTAACTATTTTAGGGTTTATTTTAAAAATTTAACAATTAACATATTATTTATTATTATTTAACGAATTATTTATTTATTTATTTCTAATAAGAATTGTTAGCATAACACTAATTTGGCAGCTTAATCGAAGAGTCACACATTTACCAAAATGATTAATTTTAAATTTAAAATATTATTATTGTTACTTACGTATGTCAGGTTACAATTTAATATTATAATTATTATGTGTATCACTTCAAAATCTTAAACAATGTTACCGATTGAAAAACGAAATTTATATGAATTATGATTTCACATATTATTCAGCAAGTTATTTATTTGCTTATCACAAATATGAGTCATCGGTGAGTATTACTCCAGTCCCCACAAGATTTCTCAATGCATTTGAATGCAATTAATCATAAACACAGCACCGAATATTGTAACTTGACTTTCTGCAAATTCAAACAAATGTACGTATTTGTACTAATTGACTGACTCACATCAAATCACAAGTGACCTTCAAATCCGAGGCTTCAAAATCCAATCAGAAATTGTGGGTACTCCTAGGTCGATAGCCTTCTGATCCAACCTCAATTTAAATTTTGCACTAATGTATAATTATTAATTTAGAATAGGTGTAAGTGCTCATATTTACAATTAATATTATAAATGTTATCATTGTATTAATATTTAATAGGTTAAATTATATAATGTGCAAATTTTAATTAATATTATATGTGCAATGTGATTAATTATTAATTTTAAATACTCACGTTTCATACAGAAAAGCAACTTTTATCGAAATGCGAGAAATAAATAATAAACAACTCAATTGTTTCTATTTTTACTGGGAGGTTAGGAACAGCAGTGTTGCCACTGTGATTTTTTAATTTCATGCCTTAAAAACTTAATTTTTAAAAGGTATTAAATTGTAGTATTATTATAAGCGAACTAAAGTAGAGGGTGTGAAATTGAAAGCGTACTTTAAAGATATTCACGGCATTTTCGTACTATGGACTCGGCAACCCTGTCGGTAAGGCAGTGGCGTGCGCTTTTAAGTGTTGGTAATTATTTATAACAATTTGAATGGTTGATTTTATATTAAGTGCAAATAATATTTCCGCGATTTATTTGTAGGGTTTATAGGGGGCGGCGTGTGGGATGTGGCATGAAGAAATGTGCAATCAATAGACACGGAACTTAAGAAGTAAGTCAATAAACGCTGGAAGTAGAACATGTCACATAATTGAATCATGCACGGTGGGGGCGTCGCGGCGGGGAGGCTGCGTTGCTAGGTGACGACGGCGTCGTCCGACAGACCGGCGTCACGGGCGCCGCGCCGACAATCGATAAGAGCTTTGCCGAGCACGTGCCAGAACGAGAGTGAAACTAGGCAGAGAGAGACGCAAACAGCTAGATCTGGGTCGAATAATGACCGGCGAAAATGAAAGCGCAAACAGCTGATTTTAAACACGGTTTAAATAAACACATTCGACGCCTATGATTCAAACGTAAAGTTGTATCACACTATAGGAGAAAAACGCGAATAATTTTAAATTAAACCGAACAATTCCATAACCACAATCAAATTAATACGAAATATAAAAATCTATAAAACCCGAGCAGAACCGATTGGAATATACGCGTTTAAAACACAACTTGACAGTTGAACACCATTAGCGTCCCATCAGGGGACTTTACAAACAGGGAAAATAATACTTACAGCTTATTCAACGATGTCATCTCGTACTTAAAACATTTACAAGATAATGGTATTATTTGAAAGGACCTGACCGATCACCACGAGACCTGACTCTCGAATGATCCAACTTAAACATTTCGGCAGGGTTAAGTTTCCGAGCGACCCTCGCGCATCGCAAGGATATGCGCGATTCGACCGTCCTGCCGTGGTGGGGGAGAATTTGCAGGGTGGAATCCACCAATCCGGGGGCAGGATAACGGCGGCGCCAAAGCGTCGCGACGCTTGAATGTACGCCGCAGTTTTTGGCTTAATTTGATTTACCAGCGTCTCGTTGTCTCCCATGGACCATCACACCACCCTCTCCCCCTTCAGCTAAATGCGGTACTCACCCCTTGTATGTGTGTGTTATTTTTTCCGGTTCGGTTTGTGCTTTTTTTTTCGTATTGCTGCTTCACCTGAAACAAAAAAATCAACACATCTATTAATTACAGTTTATTAAACTCCTTGCATTAGTTAAAAGAGTGCGTTATGTTAACGTGAACATTTTCGAATGTGTTTACACTTAATCGATACATTTGAAACTTTAAAGAAAGTAGACTTTTTTGATATTACACACAGGATTTATTTTGTGATTATAGTTTCAACCATTTTTTATTTTAATTTTATTATGTTATTTATATTTTTCAAGTATTCAGCACTAAAAGAAGAGATAACTGTTTTACTAATTTATATATAAATATAATATTGTGTTTAGAATAGTTGAGTATTTTTTATTGAAATTTGTGAAAACACAATAGTGAAAAATGATACCACCTTTTATTCGCGCACGCGTAATATACGTGTTGTTTGTATCCAATAAATCTTTGGAAAACAATTTATAACTTATTTATCATTTGTTTTCGCTTTTTATACCCTATAAAACTTTATCTAAAAGCAAATTAGTTATTTTTTTTTTTTAAGATGGCCGAAAATAATACGACCACTAGATTTCATTATTGATTGCCTTTAAGAAAACAATTGATCTTATAAAAAAATGAATTGTTAAACATTCCCTGGATTGAATACAGATGTTTCTGCTCTATTCTAACATCAACAATCCTAAAATAAAATTTATTGCATTTTCATTCGTACAATTATTTGTTCTGCAATTGTAAATTGCTGCCACTTAGTTTTCTACAAGTGTTTAATTTGTACTTGTTACTTTCGAAGAACACTTAATAAGAAATATGTTGATTGATTTAAATCGTGTGATGTGAAGCTAATTGTATTTTCTTTATTAAGGATCTTAACCAAATATGAAAACAAAACAAATAAAACATACATAATAAAATTTTAATTTTATTTGAAAATTTTTAAAACTTTTTATTGACGATTTATTAGTTTTTTTTACTTTCTCTATATAGAATGTATTACAAACTAAATCTATATGCTTAACCCACGAGAGTTGTGAGTCAACATATATTCCCAAGAATTTTATTGATTTCGAATGATCTTGTGGCATATAGTTTCGGGATCTTGGTATTATAAAAATAGAGACATTAGAATCAAACTATTTTCATCACACCAGTTCTTTACTTAATCACCGGTTTGTTGTTTTAATCTTTCAAGTAAATTTGGATCTGAAGATGACACTACAACTGATGTATCATCAGGAAAATTAATTAATTTTCCGCAAGTAATATATTTGTTTAATGCTTAAAGCCATCAGGAACTTTGTTATGTATTTTCGTTTAAAGTTCCTAATTGTTGTTTATATCGTTATGTACAATAAAAATATTAGAGGGCCCAAAACTGACTATTGTACTATCCCGATGTTCATATTATGTACAATTGATTCCGCACTATTACATTTTACCTAAAATTTTCGATTCGTTAAAAAAGACATCACCAACATTAAAATATTTCCACGCATTCCTAATGTATCTAATTTATACAAATTGTGCATTAACCGTATCGAATGCGCCAGACAAATCAAAGATTAACACTGCTACTGAATGTTTTGCATCTAACTCCTTGCTGACACGATCTATCAAATAATAGGAAGCTGTCTCCGTTGAAAATGTTGGACTAAATCCATGTTGAGTTGTCGACAATAGTTGGAACTGGTTTAGGAAACACAATACTTTCAATTATTTTTGTCACATTTACTAAGCAAACTGCTCGATAGTTTTCCTTGAAGTTTCAGTCTTCTTTCGTGAAGATGGATATCACTGTTGTTTTCAAAACTGTTGAGAAAACTCATTCACAAATTTAACAAACGATGATGATAGCCCATTATGGCCCATACTCTGTTTATTTTTTAAATTGAAAATTGTCAGTTAATTTTTCCTTTCATCAACTGGCAAAAATGCAAACGATTTTGGAACTGCTGTACAGCCAGTGCAAGTCTGTGATATGTTTGCTCCAAAGTGTTGCAACATATTGTCGCGAACCACATTTGCATGATAACTTTAATTACTAATTGTGGATGGAATTTACATCTTTTTTACTTTTCCCTATAGAATTTGATTATATTTTTCATAACTTTTCAAAAAAAAGTTAAATGGAATAAGAAACTGAATAAGTTTTTCATAAAAGTTCTTAACTTGAGAGAAAAAATTAAAAATTACTAACTTTGATATTTTTTGCCTATTGCTAATAAACTATAGGAGTTACATGAAAATTATTTAACAATTAATTGCAAAGAATCAAAAATTGAGCAAATTATTAAGAATAACCATTTTGCGTAAACTCCATAGTTTTCGAGAAAAATATAGGGAAAGTACTGATGGCCACATCACCCTTTTTAATTTAAATTTTCAGAGAATGTATACATTTTTAAACATTATTAGATTTATAAATTAAATTTATTTATTCTGTAATCTGCTACATCTAATTTATTATCTGTTATACATATACCATCTTCTATTATCTGCCATCTACCAACTGTTTTCTATAACCTGGCATTAGTAGTCTACCATCTGTTATCTGTCATCTCTCGTCTGTCAGCCAGGAAAATATTTATAATTTATTCAAAATTATCTGAAAGTATTTTATGTTAAATTGAATAAATTCCTTAAGTTTATTTGTCATGTGAAATCTATTCTCCGACATCTGCTATCAGTCATTTGTTATCTGCAATCTGTATTTTGCGATCTGACTTTAATCAATTGCCATCTGTTGTGTGTTATTTATCATCTGTTAACTACCATTGGATATCTGTCATCTGTTATATGTCATATAGTTTTTTGTCATCTATCGTCTGTTATCTCTAAACAATTATTTGATTTATAGTCTATTATCTATCTTCTATAGTCTGTTGTTTCTCGTCTGTTGATAGATACAAGTTTTTCAATAATAATAATTTTACTGAGTATATACATTTTAAAACTTCAATAAATTGCCATCTGTTTCATTTATCATCTGTTAACTATCATTTGACATCTGTCATCTGTTATATGTCATGTTTTTTTTGTCAACTATCGTCTGTTACCTCTGAATTATCATTTGGTCTATATAATCTATTATCCCGCTTCTATAGACTGTTATCTCTCGCCTTTTATCTGTGACGTGTTATCTGTCATTTGTAATTTATGGTTTGTTCATAAATACATTTTTTGAATAATAACAATTTTATACAAACAAAGTTTACAATATATTATCAATTTTGACACAACTATAGTTTCAACACTTGATAATGACCTGTAAAGGTCGAAACTATAGTTGTGTCAAAATTGACGATAACAATTTTACTGAGTATATAATTTTTAAACTTCAATCAATTGCCATTTGTTGTTTGTCATTTATCATCTGTTAACTATCATTGGACATCTGTTATCTCTTATAAGTGATCACAAATAAAAAACTTTTTAACTTTGTATAACACTGACTTTATTAAGTGACTATAGTTTCGACAATTTTAGCTTGTCATTATCAAATTAGAAGTAGACTTGATAAGTTTTTTTATTTGTGAAGAATGATGTATAACGGAGTAGAGCCTCTACCGTTAACAATCAACAACTTATCAAGTCATGTTTTTGTCAACTATCGCCTGTCATCTCTAAATTATTATTTGGTCTGTATAATCTATTATCTATATTCTATAGTAGGTTATCTCTTCCTGTCTATGGAGTCATCTGTCATTCGTGTTTTGTTGACAATATTTGACGCATAAACTTAAATAATTCATTTTCTCCGCTGTCATTAACAAACCACCATTCGCCGTTTGTCATTAATAATTTATTATGTATCATTTGACATGAGTCACATGTCATCTATAATCTATTACCTGCCATTTGCCATTTGTTATCTGCCGATTGCATTTTTTATCTGTCATCTATCACATCTTATCAGTAAACGTCTGTCGTCTATCATGAGTGTTTGTACACAACCTATCACCTGTCGTTTATCATATTTTATATGCCATCTGTCATTTGTTACCTGCCAAGAAAATAATTTTAGTTACTTAAAAAAAATGCAAAAACACTAGGTATATATTGAATTTAGAAAACAGTTTTTAAACTGATATCATCTGAATTGTTAGTAGTAAATGTGTGTAAATGGGCTTGTTACTTTAAACGATCGTCCGCTTCTCTCTAAAATGCCATTATTAATAGTATTCCAATGGCGAATGGTAGCGTTCACCCATCCAGTAGCTAACCCGAACTAACGATGCTTCACTCTCGCTAACGCTTATTTGGCCGCAATTGTATGCGCTTAAATTGTTATTAAATCGATTAAATGGTTTTTGTCGTGTGGAATCTGTTATCTGATATCTGTTATATTTTTCTATTATCATCTAACATTCATATGTCTTCTGCCATCTATTACCCGTAATGTGTCTTTATAAACTGTCATTTGTTATTTATTGATATTGTCTTTAATAATAATAATAATAATAATAATCTTTATTGACGGATATAACCATTGTACAAAGTGATAATATAAAATTAAAATATATAGATAGATAAAAAAATACATATAAATACAAAGATGCAAAACTAAAACTAAATAGCAAACAGAGTACATTAAATAATATTAAACAATACTAATGACAAAACTTCAAAGATTTAATGGTCTTCAGAAAAGCAGGTAAAGAATTACAAAATAAGTCAAACCTATTAAAAGTAGATAGCCTATTGCATGTGCGCATAAAGCGATTGATAGGACTATTGTACCCATAATTTGTCTTATGAAAAGGCATACGAAAAATAGGCATATGACGGCTACGACGATTGTCAGATTTGATGTAGAAACTTAGCATTGACAGAATAACAGAACATTGTATCTCACCATTTATAACTTTATACAAAATTGACATATCTGCATATACTCTTCTACAACATAAATGATCAATATGTAAAATATTAATTATAAATTCACTATCCACGGTCGTGTCAAAACTTAACCTAAAAGACATGAATTTAATAAACGCTTTTTGAATATTTTCTATTTGGTTAATATATTTTAATTGATAAGGCGACCAAACACTAGAGGCGTACTCGAGGTGCGAGCGAACATATGCAAAATATACAATTTTAATAGAAGAAACTGATAAGTCTCTGGACATACGCTTAACAAAACCTAACATTTTAGCAGCTCGGTTACAAATATAGTTAATATGGTGATCAAAACTCAATTTATTATTAAACCAGACTCCGAGATCTTTGAATATATCGACTTTAACAATAACTGCATTATTAATACAATAATCAAAATGGTGAACCTGTTTCTTCCTAGAGAAAGTCATAAATTTACATTTGTCAATGTTAAAATTAAGTCTATTAACACAGCACCAATTTTCTACAGGTGAAATATCGTTTTGAAGAAGTCTACAGTCCTCAATATTACGTATTTCTTTGAAAATTTTCAAATCATCCGCAAATAGCAGAAAATTTGAGTTGTTAATAGCATGTGATATGTCATTTATAAACAGAAGGAATAATAAAGGACCACAATGCGACCCTTGCGGTACACCTGAAGGGACATGAAATATTTTAGATAGATGATTATGAATTTTTACACATTGAGAACGACCACTTAAGAAGTTTTGAAACCATGCAATAATGGATTGACTAAACCCATAGGATTGTAATTTGGATATTAGTGTAACATGACATACCCTGTCAAAAGCCTTGGAAATATCCATGTAGACTGTATCCATCGAGGAATTATTTTCCAAGGCATTAATGGCATTCGAATGAAAAATTAACAAATTTGTAGTTGTGGACCTACCAGTTCGGAAACCATGTTGTTCCTCTATTATCATTTGGCGAGTCATCCAATCCAGTTTAACATATATTAGCTTATCAAACAGCTTAGGTATAGTAGACTGAATGGTTACTCCTCTATAATTACTAATATCTTTTTTATTGCCAGATTTAAATATAGGAATTACATAACTCCGTTTCCAAACAACAGGAAAAACACATTTGTCAAGAGAGTAATTAAAAATAAAAAACAATGGTGTAGTCAACGAACAAATGCAGTTTTTAATAACATTAGATGGTATGCCATCAGGGCCTGGATTATTGCACGGTTTCAGTGAATTGATTGCATTAAAAATTTCGATTTTAGAAATATTCCAAGGAATGTCGACGATAACATTACTTTTATTAAATACAGGTGAATGTATAGGCTTGTCATAAGAATAAACCGATGAGAAAAATTTTGCGAAAAGATTAGCACATTCAGGACCATCACTGCTAGTTTCATTATTATAAAACATTTCACCAGGAATACCATAATCGCGATTTGTGGCCCTTACAAAATCCCAAAATCTTTTAGGATTCGATGAAATTTTAGTGTTAATAGATTCAATATAATTGTTATATAAATCTACACTTAATCTGTTATATGATATCTGTCATTTGCCATAGATTGCCTTTCATTGCTCAAGTATTATCAGAAGTATTATGTTTGATATCTACATTCTTTAATCAGTCATCATCTGTTTTTTTTTCTTTTTCGATAGCAACAATTTTTACAGTAAATAAATTAATATATTCAGAGCATTTAAATTTTAAAACTCAACTGATAAATAAATTAATTCAATTATTTTTTTCATCTGTCATCTGCAATACATCGTCCACCAATTTTCTGAATATATTTTATTAATCTGCATAAAATTATCTACAACTTTGTCTTTTACAGTTTTTTTCTATCTGTTATAATAACCTAGATATATTGATTTGAAAAAATTGACACTTTTTACTTTTTTCAAAATATCTAGTTACCCTTGACTTATACGAAAACTTTGAAAGTGGAATTTTATTCGTCTCGTAAATCTACACTTCTTTCCCCATTTAACCGTTTTTCTATCTCATAGTTTCTCTATGGGGATGAACATCTCAAAAAAAAATCCCACCCTGTATTTATAATATATAAATTTTAAAACTGCAATTTGACATCTGTCATCTGTTATATGTCATGTTTTTTTTTGGTCAACTATCGTCTGTCATCTCTGAATTATCATTTGGTCAGTATAATCTAGCTTCTATAGGCTGTTATCTCACGCCTTTTATCTGTGACGTGTTATCTGTCATCTGCTATTTGTGTTTTGTTGATAGATACAATTTTTGAATAATAACAATTTTACTGAGTATATAAATTTTAAACTTCAGTCAATTGCCATATGTTGTATGACATTTATCATCTGTTAACTCTTAGAAGTCATGTTTTTGTCAACTATCGTCTGTCATCTCTAAATTATCATTTGATCTATATAATACATTATCTATATTATATATTTTTTTAAGGAAGGATGTTGGATGGAATTACGAGTTGGGGTGGTGAATGGTTAAAGGAAGTTGGCTTAAGCTACTAGGCTATTCAGCCTCGACAGATGTTTTATATTTTTCAAATTGAATTTGAAATGTAGAAACGATCACAACATCCATGCCCAAGCTCGGATTCGAACATTATATAGTCGGTGATATCTTTCATGTTATCTGTGATGTCATTCGTGTTTTGTTGACAATGTTTGACGCATAAATTTAAATAATTCAATTTTTCAGCTGTCATCAACAAGCCAGCATCCGCTGTTGGTCATCAATAATGTTATCTATAATCTATTACCTTCCATTTGCCACTTGTTATCTGTTGATTGCATTTTTTATCTGTATTCTATCACATCTTATCAGTAAACGGTTTTCTGTCATCTGTCATGTTCTTTTGCATACAATCTGTCACCTGTCGTTTATCATATTATATATGTCATCTGTCATTTGTTACCTGCCAAGGAAATAATTTTAGTCAATTAATATAAAAACACTATATATTGAATTTAGATTTTTTTGAACTGATATAATCTGAATTGCTACTAGTACAAGTAGTAGTGTTGTCTATCGGCCAAGTGGCCCTTCTATAGTGTTATTTGTGTGTGTGTAAGTGGGCAATAATAAATTAAATTTTAAATGTGCTTCTGATAAATAAATTCATTTAATTATTTTTCTCATCTATCATCTGCAATCCATCGCCCATCAACATTCAGCTGTCATCTGTTATCTATCATTTGACACGATGTGTCATCATATATAATCTATCATCTAGTACCTGACATTTGCTAATTTCTATTATATGCATTGTTTGTAATCTGTCATCAGTCACCATTGTATCTGTTACAAAATACCTTAAAATAAATTATAAAAGATTTTATCTGTCATATGTCATTTGCCAGCAGTCATCAGTGTTTTGTTATTGGTTATCTGTCTCTGTAATTATTTTTTCATTTGTTATCTGCTATCACTAGTATGATTATGTCATATGTCGTCTGGTGTTCATCATATAATTTCTGTCATATATTATCTGTTAGAGAAATATTTTTCCAATTATCAATCTGAAAGTACTTTTTATTAAATGTATTCAAATCTTTTGCCTATCTAACCTGTACAATCTGTTATCTGCCTTATATCATCTATATCTGTTATTTGTCGTTTATCATCGTTCATTTGGTTAAAATCTATTTTCTGCTATATACCATTGGTATAATTTTGTTTGTAATCTGTCATTAGTCACCCTTTATGTATTATCACAAGTAATACCATAAATGATGGCAATTTACTCGAATAAATTTTGTTTTTGCATGAAAGTTTGTTGCTTAGCGATTTTAATGAGAGCAACTATCAGTTGCTCGAATAAAAATCGCGAATAAGCAACAAACTTGAATGCACTAAAGACAAAATTTATTCCGATTTAATTGTCATCACGAATGGTATTTGGAAAGACTATTCCACGACTTGAAACGAATATCGGTGAACGGTTCAATATTTATATTAAAATGATACATCTGCAGTATTTTAGCCGAAAATTTCGACATTGATTAAACAACACCTTCCTTATAATTATTTGCATTTACCTTATGCATATTCTATTCCCAGTCGGTTAGAATCGCGGCTACAGTTTCCATTGAAGTTTTTGCTAAAGACTGGTAGTTTCTATGGGCGCAAAATTCTTCAAATTGTTTTCAAACACACGATCTCGTTTTAGTTTTATTTTTTTGGTAAAGAACTTGCCACCGTCGCATTTATTATGGATGATGAAGCTCTACCTAACCTTTTGATTTTATAACCTACTTACAACTGACATAAGTATAACCAACGCTTTTAGCTTTTTTATCAAGGCTAATTCAATTTTTTTTGTCGGGAAATAGCTAACTTCAGGTTATTCAGGTGAATAAATAGCAAGTTGGTGTTTATTAACTTATAAATTGACGTGATTGGCTAAAAAATAAAAAATGCCTCCTTTTCATTGGCTACATGCAATAGGAGTGGAATAGTCTATGTTATCTGTTAGGAAATACCTTATAACAAATTATAAAAGGTTTTGTATCTGTCATATGTCATTTGAAATCTATCAACTGTTATCTATCATCAGTGTTTTATTATCTGTTATCTGCCATCACTTTTATGTTCATGTCATCTGATTTCTGCTATTTCTCATCTATCATCAGTCTTATATTATCTTTTAGGAAAATATTTTCGAATTATCAACCTGAAAGTACCTTTTATTAAATTTATTTAAATGTTTCGCCCATCTATCATGTGGAATCTGTTATTTGCCTTATATCATCTATATCTGTCATTTGTCATCTATCATCTGCTATTTATCGTTTGCCATCTTTCACCTGCCACCTGTCATTTCATCTATAATACCTTAATTATCATCATATATCTGTGGTTTGTCATCTATCTACCATCATCGAAAGCAACTATTTTTGGAATAATAATAATACTAATAATGATAATCATAATGTCGACAGTATTTAAATTTTAAAACTTTTTTAGATAAATAAATTGATTTTAATCATTTCTTCAGCAGTCATCTTAAATATACCGTCTGTCATTAGTCAGTCGTTATCTATCATTTGTTATTTGACATCTACATTTAAAATATGCTATTTATCGACTAACAAATCAATTGTCTTCTTTTGTAGTCTGTGATCTTTCGTATGTCGTTTGTTATATTTATTGTATATATGAACGACATAACTCTTAATACTATTAACAGTAAGCATAATATTATAACATATGCAGATGATACATCCATCATAATTAGTGCAGAAAATTATATTCAATTAAAGTCTGAATGTGGGACTTACTTTAACAAACTGCAAAATTGGTTTTCGGAAAATAAATTATCATTAAATTGTGAAAAAACTAAATGTATTATATTTAAGACAAATATGAGTACTCCAACTCCTCAACATTTGACTATAAATGACGAAAGTTTTGCTCTCAGTACATCTGTACAATTGTTAGGGATTGAGTTCGATCAGTTTCTACGATGGCATAATCATATAGATAAACTATGTAGAAAACTAAGTGGAATATGTTTTAATATGAGAAAACTTAAATCTCTCCTAAGTCAAAACTCACTAAAAATTGTGTACAACAATGTGTTTGTGGCTAATATGAGATATGGGATACGCTTTTGGGGACAAAGTAAATATTGTTCACATATATTTGTTACTCAAAAACGAATTGTTAGAATAATCTTTAACTTAGAGTTCAATACATCATGTAGGGGGGTATTTAAAAAATACAACCTACTTACCGTGTATGCACTATACATTTATGAATGCCTCATATTTGTTTACAAACATAAAGATTTATTTGCAGAACACAAAATTAATCATGAATATGCTACACGACATAAAAATAATTTTAATATTCCAAAACACAGATTAACTGCTTCAGAAAAATCTTTACGTTACAATGGGATTTTACTATTTAATAAACTGCCTGATACTCTTAAGTGTATTAGTACTATCAAGAAGTTTAAAGAAAATTTGTTTAAGTTCTTATGTGACAAAGAATTATATAGTTTAGAAGAATATTTTGATTAGTAATGTATACATATGATTTTATTTTCCTTGTAATTTTTCTTTATTGTGACGCACTTTCTTTCTTATTGTACTTATTGTAATTTAAGATAGAAATAAAGACTATCTATCAAGAAAATATTTTTTATTAGTAGATGTATTGTAAAATTATAAATTTAATAATATAATTCCGTAAAAGACCCGTATATTCTAAAAACAGCTTATTTTTTAACCTGGTATTTCTTATTTGACATCAGTAATATGCAATATCTTGTCAAACATCTATCATGTTTCTAATTTATTCAGAGTTATCAATCTGAAAGCTCTCTTTCTTAAATTTATTCAAGCATTTTCTCTATTATGTACAATTTGAGAGAGCTAATATCTATTATCTTTTCTCTATAATCTATCATTTGTCATCTGTTATCTATCGGCAATTACCTCTTAATTTTTCTATTTAGGCAAAATACTAGAACTTATAAAACGTTCTATAATTTAATAAAAATTCCATCTTAGCAGTGAATAGTATAACAAGAAACAAACGATATGTAATCATTATAATGGTTTCGACCGTTACTACGTGGTAATGCATAATATAGGCAATGAATAAAGCACTTACAATTTTATGTTTTTTAACCACAAAAAATGTAATAAGTTAGTTTAACTATAAACGGTATGTAGTTTTAGAATATTAGTCAAAATATAGATTTCTTCGTTTTTTTAAATCACAATTTTGATTTTACCATTTCTTCAAGATTTGAAAATTGTTCTGATTTACTCCTAATAATTTTATAGCCAGTAACATTTATAAATTAGAGAGAGATATACATCTTTATTGAAGCTTTTCTTGGCTACTGACTTTGTAAATTATTAAACGACATTTATTAATATATTTGGTTTCTTATAATAACATCTAAAATTATATAAAATCTTCAACCCAGATATTTTTATAAAATTTATTTATTTTTACTGTATTTATTTCAAAATAAGGATTCATTTGTTATTATCTAAATGTATTCGTATATCCAAACTTTGCGAAATAATTATAATAATTTCACGATAAAAATTCCGTAAATTTCAAGATTTACCCAATCCGATCCGCCATTAAAATACATTTTCGTCGTCAATTTCGTTTCACGGCCGATCGCCAAAATTAATTTCCAGTGATAAATTTTTCTTTTTGAGTCCAAGCAAACACTGAAAAGGACCGCGCTTAGGCGAAGAAATAAATCAGGGGTGTGTGCGCGCAGGGAAAAGTTTTATCCAGTCGCCGGTTGTTTTCGTCCCCGTTGCCTAATTGTAGGGAAAAAAAAGGAAAGGCGAAGAGTGGAAGGAAGGAGGGAAATAAAGCGTGATAAATCTCGTTTGGAAAAAGTCCAAACGTTGAAATGTTTAATGTTAATGCCAAGGCGGAACACGACATGACAGCCGATAAAACATCTCTTGCGTCAACCTCGGCCCGTTGCCAGGGCAACGCGTAGACACACATAACCTCAAAAAACGTGTTATTTCACGGTGAAGGTGTAATTGATTAAAATCGTTAATGAAAAATTGTGAAATTTAAGTTTACTTTAAAAAAAACTTTCAATTTCTCAAATAAAAACGCAATTTAGATGTGTAATGCATTCGTATAGAATAACCGTTTAAAATGACACTTATTCACTTTAATAAAAATGATAAAAATTATTCAAGCATTTATGATTATCTATTTTAAAAACATATTTTAAACAAACACAAAGATTGTAAGAAAAATAAAAAATTCACACTGTGTGTAACCGGAAAATGATAAGGCCTTTATATTCTCCCTTCTTCTTAGATAATATAATATCAAAGTATTGAACCAAATTTTATTTTCATTTATTTATGTATTCGTTTGTAAATTAATTATAAGCAAGAAGAACAAAGTTATAAAGAATATCCAAAAGTTTTAGTCTTTAGGATTTAGTTGTGTTAAATCATCATATATTGAACCAGGAATCTGTGGTTTAGCTATTTTTCCACACTAACAGTACAGCCTGTATATTAAAAAATCAGCCAAACTTTTATTTTCGGAATATTTACAAAATTAATCTTAAAATTGTATTGCAGGGCTATTATTTTTTTAACACAGGAAAATTGTTCTCTAATTTAACTTTCTTTTTTGTATTTATAGTCTCAATATAAAAAAAACAAACAAATCAAAAATATCTATAGTTTTAGAATATGTTTCTTTTTAAAAATTTATTTTAAAATCTAAATATTTGAAAAGGCTATTATTTTAATCCTTAGAGAGTAAATAGAAACTATTATTTTTTTGATATATTAGAAAGTTTTTTATAATAATTGAAACTTAGTTTTGAGGAAATTCTTAAAAAAAAACAAAAAAAATTTAATATATTTTATTGAATTGACGAGGCGGATACATGATGAAACTCCATAACAAATTGAAATAAAACAACACAGTTGGGAGGGTTTCACATTTATTGTTGAACATGTTTCGCCACACACTATTCATCTGCCTGATGAAGCCACTGTGCGGCGAAACTGTATTGTTTTATTTCAATTTAATATATTTTAGTTTTGATTTAAAATTTTTCATGGCTTTATTATTTATTTAATTTTGGATAATTATATTCACAAAAGAAACATATTAAGAAAAACAAGTTAAAAAGCAATGAAAAAATATTAATAATTAAAATTAGTAAAAAAAAACCTGCTATGCTAAACATTATTTTTTTCTAATAAATAAAAAAAACTAATAGATAACTATGATATAATCAAGGTTAACTTTTAACATTTAAGTTTAATCTTAAGATATACGTTCCTTCATAAGTTACATAATAGGCTACTAACTCATACATATGGGGAAACGTAAAACTCAAACTCAATAGATTTTTAGTAATAACAATGGCCTTACCATATTATACGAGGAATAGTAGGGAAGTAGTACCCGTTTGCACCGTGCGGAGCGCTAGCGAATAGAGTACCCGCCGGATGTCTGCCAACTGCCGCTGTCTGGGTGCAAAGTTACGTCTCGCTGGTATTGATTGTCGTGTTTAATATTTATAATGTTTAAGAAAATAAATAACGCCGCTAATTATGAAATTAGACTGTGATTAGATTTCTCAACGTCAATTGAAGGTTGTGTAGGGAGAACATGTTTTGGATGAGCGCCAGTGTAGTAATTTCAATTTAGAAAGAGAGAATACCCATGAGGGTACTGGTCGGCCGTATATATACTACTTTCCGAATGGCCCTCGTATCTTTGTTAAGCTTCCCGATATGAAGTTCCCATATACAGGGTGTCCCATTAGTGTGTGGATGGAAGATTTTTAAATGATTCTTCCCTTGGATGACGCTTAGTTTAGGATATCTTGCTTTATACACTCTACTTGCCAGCAACTGATTGCTAGAGCATTCGCCAAGAATAAAATCCATGTCAATAAATTTTTTATTTTTATTTATTTTTTTTATTTTGAGAAAACCATTTTTATCAATAAGTTAATATTAACGGCCGAACAAAAAACTTTAATAGCGGCTGCTACTAATTTCTAATGTCAAAGTAAAGTGACAGAGTTAAATCATTATTTTTTCAAGGCCTACTAATTACTGAAATGCATTGAAAATTAAAAATACTGCGAATTAGTAGAAGTTCTTAAATTAAGAATAATCTCTAAAAGAAAAATGTTATCGTTAGAAAGGTAATTAAATACTGCATTTCATGCACTATCTGATGCAACAATAATGTTGGTAGTTCCAGTTAAAAAAAATCAAGTTAACCATGTTTGGAATTTTTAAAATTGCCGTAGAGATTTCTCCTAACACAAAAAAAGTTTAGTTTTGACCGTCCTTTGTTAGTGCATTTCATCATGAGTAACATAGCAGAGTCACGGCTATCTAAGTTTTATGATAGCTGCGATATTCAATTTTTACCGAACGTCTAGTTTTTGTTAAAATGACGAATTGCGGCTAAACGAATTATTTTAGATACATAAAGTCACATCAGAATTGAACCAGGAATCCAAATATGCAATAATATACAGGGGGTTCCATTTAAAAAATGCAACTTTTATATGAATCACCCTGTATAAGAATTGCAATTCAGTCGAAAATACTTTTAGGTTGTAGCCTTAAGGGTCCTCCACCGTTTCCCGAAAATTTTTAAACGTACATTAGTAAACCCACAATCTTCCATCCACACACTAATGGGCCACCCTGTATGAGAATAATCACGTAAGAGTTGTTTACTAGTTATGGATTGTGTTACACCTGAGAAGCTTTTTATATTAGTTAAGTTACTACTACATACATTTAAGTACTACTATGTTTGGAGTTTATTGATATAAATTAGAAGCTTTAAGTTGATTCCTGCAGTAATACCTTTTTTAGATTTTTAAATAACTCAAAGACTTTTCTCACTTTACCAGGTGTAATTTTAATTATTTTGTTCATAATAAATATATGCCAATTTATTTGTGGTACCCGGTGTTCCCAAATGCATATCGGAGTTTTAACGTTTTGTAGTACTTATTACGTAAAATAAAAAATTATAATTAATACATGAAATCAAAAAACAACTAAAACAATTTGGTTTTTTGGTACGAGATGGTACAATTACAACTCCTCTAATTGAATGACTCGGCGGAAAGTTTATGTAACTGGTACTTCCTACCTTCTTGCTCTATAACTATGGTTATTTCCCCAACTGTTAGAAGAGGGAGTTTTAAGTTAAAAATACGAAGACGAAGACATTAATATTATGAAGGAGGCATGATTACACGTGACTATAGTTTCGACTAACAGCTAGTCATTATCAAACATAAAGTGTTTTAAAAATACGAAATCTAACCTATTTAATCATAGCAGTTAAATAGGGGCGTGTGCATCTGTTCCGAAAGGGTGATTTGTTTCCATTAAATGGTTTGCAAAAGTTAAATTGAGTACAGGTTAGTCAATAAATTTCAGATTTATCCATTATGTTTATTTCTATGTTACAGATAAAAATTGTCATACTTAATTTGCTGTAGGGTTTCAAACAAATATTGACGTTACATTTTCCAAGATTTTTTAAAATTTTTGAGCTTAAAATTCCAAAATAGGTGATTGTTTGGAATGATTTTTTTACTGGTTCCGATTGTGCATATAAATATTTGTTAAGACGCTTAATTTCAATTTTATTGATTAATTTATTGATGGCCGCTTCTGTGTATTCATTATTCGCTTGTGGACTTAGAGGAGTATTAAGGGCTCTATTAATCATTGAATTGAAACTCGCTAATTTGTGTTTTTAGAGGTGACGGTAGCGATTTGGAATGATGCAGCCTGTATATGTATATTTTCCGTAAATGTTTAAATTTAATTTATTATATATTTTGTCAATTGAAAGATCAAGAAAATTAATTGAATTCTTAGATTCGGTTTCTAATGTGAATGTGATTGATTTGTGCATTATAGATGTGTTTTTTTACCACATATCTAAGTTTCTTAATACGAGGGGTAGCAGGAAATAACAACATCCGGAGCACTGGCGAATAGAGTAGCCGCCGGATGTGTGCTAACATGTTCATTTGTATATCCACCCTATAGCCCTGTTTACAAAACTCAAAGACTTTTTGACAGGAAATAAATTTGAAAGAGACAAGGATACTTTCTTATATACTTAATGGTTCAATTCATAATATACCGGGTGTTGATCTGGCCTCTCGGTAATAGGAATTTAAAGTGTTAAATCACGCTTATGCAAATTCCTGCCCCCCTAATTGTTTTAGAACAAAAACAAAAGAGACCAAAATTATTTAGAATTGAAAATACTACAGAAATTGACAATTTTCAACTTCAAAATCTTTTTTGAGGAAAGAAAATAAAGTAAAAGTTAAAATTTTACGAAAATCACATTTTACATGATTTGACGCAAATGTTAATTTTGGAAGTTATAATTAAACTTTTGAATAGTTAAATAAAAATAATTGGTGGTTTACATCCGGATCGACCAATACGCGAAATATCAACAATTCAAAACATCATTTCAAACCAAGAAACATTTGGATCCGTTTTTTAACCCTTTTTAAAACGCAATTCAAATTTAGTGGAGGAAGAACAGATTGTTCAAGATCAAGGGGGTTGGATGAAACAGGGAACTCATCAGATTGCTAAGGTTTTAGGTGTAAGTTTAAATCTTACAAATACTCTAACGATCAAGAAATGTTTGAGACAGATAGGTATTCTAGAATGTTTTTTGTGAGACAATTATGGAAATGGCCAATTTAGATAGAAATTTCCTCCAAAATATTTATTTTTCTAAACCGCATTTAGTTAGCGATATTGATTTCAATTGTTACAAAATCAGGTTTGAAGTTAATTCAAAAATTTGTGTACATTATTTTCAAAATAAAACCACTTATATTTTTTTCACTTATTGTATAAGTTGAAGACATTTTATTTCTTCAAAAGTTAAACTAATTACCACGTCAAAAATGAATGATCAAATTGTAAAGTTTTGCGTTAAAACATGGAAAATGTGATGTTCGTAAAATATTAACTTTAATTCTTTATTTTCGTTTATAAAAAAAGATTTTGAAGAAGAAAAATTGTCTGACTCTGTAGTATTTTTAATTCTAAATAATTTTGGTATCTTATGTTTTTGTTCCAAAATAATTAGGGGAGCAGGAATTTGCATAAGTATGAATTTACATGTTAAATTCCTATTACCGAGAGGTCAGACCAACACCTAGTATATCATTATTGCATACGATAACCATACCGAATAAGAGCATTATCCTTATTTACCTTTTTAGTGACGCTTCGAAGAATAAATTTACAATCATGAATCATACTAACCGATTTTATTTTTAATCTTATCAAAATGGGGCTAACGTTATCGATATAGCGACCTTATAAAAATATATGTGCTATTTGATATTATCATGTCTTATTTTTTAGTAACTAAATATAACTCACATTAAAATTCATGAATAATAAATTGTGCTTTATAAACAAATTATTGGACTGAATATATAAGATGTAGTATTATCTAACAATAATAATAATGTTTACGGGCTGAAAGACCACCGGTCGATAGCCATGGAACAGAAGAACAACTATATCAGAATTTATTTTATTTTATCCATTACATGTATTATATTTTATTTTTTCTGTGAATAAAGATGTTTAGTAGTGGTAGTAATAATGTTTATTGAACATTAAAATCCAAAATATACAATACTTGTCATACATAAATTAAATTTGTCTACAAAAGAAAGCTCATATAATTACACAATAAATAATTCTTTAATTTTTAATTACCAAAAAGATATTTTTTAATACCAATTAAGTTACTCTAAGATAAGAACAGTTTACCAATGTTTTACATTACCCAATGCATTACTAACAAATAGAAACGTTCCAAGACATCGTGCAGTATTATTTTTAAACGGGACGAGAACGTGAGTCAATACTTTAAATAAAAATTTCGCTGCGATGTTTTATGTATATGCTTCAGCTCTATTTTTGAAGCTCGTTATAACAATATCCCGTTCCTTTATTTAATTATTCGACTCTAAAACACACCGTGAAAATAAGTTGGCGGAATGATTTAGACATGTGAAAAGGTTCATAAATAAAGATATTCATCTACAGAGTAAACAAGTTTAAATATGATTGAATTATCATTATTATTCTTTGCTCTTGTATCTTAGCATACTCGGTGGATAAATTGATCTATAAACGTAAGTTTTTTTGTAATTAAATGAAACGATTTTTTTCACTAAGAAGAAAAAGGATTACTACTAGTTTAATTTAATTTAATTAATCTTCACGTAACTCAAAACAAAATATCTTTTTTTTTGTAAATGACTAAAAAAATTAAGGAAACCCATGTCATGTGGCATGTAGTTTTGATTATATTGTAGTTAATTTGTTTCGAAGCTTTTTATATGATAAGAAATATTTTAAATCTATTTTCTAATTGTTGATCATATACAAGATAAATTGATATAATATAGAAAGTTACTTAATCATATAGGTCATGTGAAACTCTATAGTTTTAGTGATGGTGTAGTAGCAAAATGATTTTGAAGCCTTTTATGTGATCAGAAATGTTTTGAACCTACTTTATGATTATTATTGGCCAATGTTAACCGCATATTTAAAAAGAAATAAGAATATGGTTGACTTTCTCTATTTTAGAAGTCTATATGTAATATTAAATTAATTTGTTGTAGATATAATTTTTTAAGAAAGGAGTCCGAAGATGTATAATTAAATAAATAATGTCCAAGGATGCCTCAATCTCACGATAAGTCACACAACGATCTTACAATATCAGTTCACGCACATAATCCATGTTTTCTAGCCTAGTATAACAACGATTTAGGAGGACTTTTACGAAATTCATTACTAGGGGAAATACAGCCACGACTGAGTACCATCGATATATAGTGGGTTTTGATAGTACTCCACCACCAATAATCGAATTAAATTCATCGATGCACTGTTGTAGACAAAATCCACGTACAAATTAATCGCACGGAAACTTAATTCAATTTCTTGGCTGATATTAATAAACAACACGAAAGGCATATGGACATCAAAACGTACTAAGTAACTCTACTAACCAAAAGTTGAACTTTATATTAGGAAAGTAGATCGTCAGATGGCAGCACCTGAACCGCCCATTCCCGAAATATAAGAAGCAACCCTCGAATATACTTTTCTACCAGGACAAGCTGAAGGCAGTGTAAGAAGTGTGGATACATACCGGAGCAAGTGCCACAAGTCCGCTTCGACCGAGATATCTAATCTCTCAGGGTGTTGAAGGGGGACGAGATTCCCAAGCCATGGGTGTGCACGGCATACGACCTGGATGAGGGGAAGGCTAGATTGGAGGCCGACAGGATCCTGAAACGATTGAGAATCGGCAAGCGAGGCCTAAAGTCACACCTGTGAACAGTGTGGAGGAAAAACCCGGCGGCCACAGGTGTGATATTGACATTCTCCAGAGATAAAGAATCCAAAGAGGAGCTAAAAAAAATTGGACCATTACCCATTCTTAGGATACGGGAGGCTTTGGCTGCGTATCGAGGAGAATAACAAGGCAACGGAGGGGAGTAAACCATGGCAGAATCCAGAGGCCACTACCTCAAAGATACCAGCGGAGACCCAAGAAAGCGTAGATATAGCCCTCTTGCAAGAACCTTGGTTGCTCCGAGGGAAAGTAGCAGGCCTAGCGCCACAATACTCTCGGGTAATATACAACTCAAACGCCGAAAGGCCAAGGGCATGCATAATTCACAGCGATAGAGTCAAATGTACACTAATACCGCAATTATGCACTGAAGATTTTGTTACAGGCATCATGTCGGAGGAAGGAGAGATGAGCTAGGTCATCTGCTCCGCTTACTTCCCAGGAGATGAAAAAGTATGCCCTCCATGTATACTAAGCGACATAGTTGCATACTGCGCAGAGAAGGCATACCAACTCATAATAGGGTGCGATGCCAACGCGCATCACACGCTCTGGGGTAGCTCGGACACCAACAAACGAGGTGAGTCTTTACTTAACCTGATCTCAGCAGAAGGATTTATAGTGACCAATATTGACAATAAGTCCATGTTCATCACGAAAGTGAGTGATAGTATAGCGAATTGGCATGTGTTAGAAGAACCATCGTGCTTCGACCACAGGCAAATCCGCCTCGATCTAGTCACATCTCTCACGACGAGCAAGTACAGAAACCCAAGAGATATGAACTGGGTAGGATATAAGGAGTCCCCCTTCAAGGGAGGTACAGCATCGGCAGGAGAAGTGGATGGGCTAGAGCTGGCAGTGGAACAAATCAATGACGCCATCAGGACGGCATATCTGAAAAACTGCCCGGAAAAAATAGCCAAGCAAAGGGCTGCGGAACAGTCTGGTGGAACATGAACCTAGAAAGAAAGAGGCCAGCCTAGAGAAAAGGACAATCATATCCACTCTGGGGGGCATACCATTAAAGCTAAGGCACGGGGAGGCTGCCCACAAGGAGGAGTACTGTCTCCACTGCTATGGGCAACACTAGTAGATGATCTTGTAGGGAAATTGTCCATAGAGGATATCCACTGCCCAGGGTACGCGGATGAAATAACCCTAGTCATCAGTGGCCAGTTCGAGGGAGTTGTCTCGAAGCGAGCACAAGAGTCCTAAATATAGAAGACAATTGGTGCAAACAGGAGCGACTGGCCAATCCCCAAAAAAACACAAATTCTTTTTTTCATAAACAGACGAGCACTGCAAGGCCTAAAGCTACTGACGCTCGTGGTACGGAAATCCCCTTCGTAGGGGAGGCCAAGTACCTGGGAGTTACCTTCGACGCCAAAATGACGTGGAGGCCACACATCACAAAAGCCACAAAAAAGCATCAATAGCATCGGGCAAGTGTCGTAGAATGTGCGGAAAAAACTGGGGACTGAACCCAAAAATGACTCTATGAATTTACACTAGAGTAATAACACACATGATAGCCTATGGAGCAGTGGTGGTGTGGACTAGGACGAAGCAAAAGGGGGCGATAGGACTCCTGTGCAGTACACAAAGACTAGCATATGTCAGTATAACAGGAGCCCTAAGTACCACCCCAATAGCAGCCCTAGAAGTTATCTTGAATATACCACCAATGCACATCTTTATATAAGGAGAGGCCAGGTCCGTATCATATAGATTGAAGGACAGACGCCTATAATCCGATTACACGGAAAAATACACCAACGGTGTAAAAAAAAAGAAGACTGGGCCGATGGCCAACCCACCAAAGCAGATTCAAATTGGTTCACGGACGGCTCAAAGACCGACAAAGGGGTAGGAGCAGGTATATACGGTACAAAACCCGAGACAAATATTTCTGTCAGTCTCACCAAGGACACCACGGTGTTCCAAGCAGAGGCGATAGCTCTTCACCACTGCTTAAGAAAAATAGCAGGACAAGGCACCAAAAGTAGGTCAATAGCTATATTCTTCAGCCAGCCAGGCGCTACTAAGAACTCTAAGCTCCACACAGGTTGAATCTAAGCTAGTATGGGACTGTATATGTACTCTTAATGAACTCCACAATCGATCTGAAACGGTTGCGCTGTAGCAGGCGCTGGTGCCACCCATATTATATCTGTCTATCTATATAACTTTCTAATTTGTATTATTTTATACCATTATTTATATACTTTCTTTACTACAAAATCACCGGTGCTCATAAAAATCGCGTCTACGATTTAGAGAACATCAAGCAAAAAATGTCCGAATCGTATAAATCATCTAATTCGCAGGTGTTTCCATTAGAGTTATTCGGTTATAATTAAAATCTGCAATTGGGAAATCAGCCAACAAAATGCGGATCACCAAGAGAGTTAGACAGCTACTTCTTAATTTATGATTTAAATTGTTATTACATAACTTGATATTTTGCAATAAATAAAACTAAATTGATGATGGCTTATCAATAAGCATTTATTTTTAATATATTAATACATAAAAGTATATATTTTCTTGAATTCTTGTTTCTCTATCAACAAAAGTTACGGACCGGTTTAGACCTATCCGAGTCTCACCAGCGCAGCGCAGTTGACAAGGAAACAATATTTTAATGTTTACATTGTTATTGTTAATTGTCGCTGTTGACAGTTTCCTAATTGTCGGAGGTGTGTTTGTTCATTCAATTAGAGAAAATAGTGAAATGTTTAGATAATAAATGTCACCTTAATGGTGTCTTAATTCTTAATATATTTTCTTCTTAATTCTTTCTCAGTCAAAAACTACTCAACTATGGATATATTTCAACTTATTTGTGTATCATTACCTATACTTAGCCGAAAACAGAGATACAAATATTACTTTCTTAGCGATTATTTCATATGAGCTCTATAATCACAAGAGCGATCTTGGAGAAGTGGTTTGAGTCGGTAGGAATCCAAACTATAAGTTATAAGTGTGTTCATGATGTGTCTCCTCTGTTCTCCTCTTATCAAAAAAGGAATGTTATTACTCCAGATCTAAACATCATTAACGTGCCAACTATTATCTAATAATTGCGTCAATTTCCCTATTTGGCTAGAATTACAACTGACTATAAAAAGTAATGTTTAACAGTGATAAATAGTAATAGCAATCCAAAGTAATATTCCGCTTCCCTGTCTTCAATGTCATCGCACTAATGCTAAATAGGCCTGTGGGTGTTATTGACAGAGAAACTATAAATACACATTGTACATTGTCTATGTTGACAGTTAATTGTCTGTAATGCTTTCACATAATTAACATATTTTATTTTTGTTTAGAAACAAACTTATTTTAAAATACTAAAATTTATTAATGATTCTGATAAAAATCGGAAAAGCAGAATGTTTATGTTGGAAATGCATGTTTATCATTTATTATAGGAAGGAACTGATTCACTTATGAGGATAAGCATATCGCGTTTTACTGTGCTAAATTAAATAAATACGTAATATGTATACAGTTATTTGCCCTTAAATTATTTAGATGTAAAATCATTAATCCCAACCTTTTTAGACAAAACAAAGTACCTAACTTAATACACTAACTAACGTGCCCATTAAAAACATAAGGTTATTTATGAAAAAAATATATATTAATATATAAATAATTTATAAAGATACATCAAAATAAACACAATAATTGAAAACTATAACAAAAGTTTAAAATGTTTTCCCCACACATCCGTGGCCTTGTACTAATGATACATTAACTTGTTCAATATTGCAGTAAATATACTGCAATAAAGAATTATCTCTAAAATGTCCCTTAAACTGTGATACAAAAGTGTAAAAGTAATAGTCTTCCTAAAAAATGCTGACGTTTTAAATATTCTATCAATTGAACATCAAACTAAAAAGTTGTGTAGTGAAATCAGTGACCTAAAAAGTAAAATAAAATATTTAAACAAAAAATAAGTGAACTATTATTACTTGATGATTAAGTTATATTAGTTCACTTACTTTTACCTATCATGGAATGAGAAGAATGACAAGTTGTACGTAACAAAAAACTTTAGCAACATGAAATTTTAAAAGATGATTTCTTAACACCCGGAAGCATACTCGTCATTTACAATCAAATTATAAAACAGATGCATGTGTACGATTATCTACGAGGGTGCGTATTTCTTTTTTCAGATTTGGACAGAGATAATAGTCTCTGGGAGTCAAATCTGGGCTATAAGGTTTGTGGCCCACCTTATGCAAAGCAGCCAATGCCACTCGACTCTTGTGAATAGGAGCATTGTCGTACAAGAGTAGGACATCTTTGGTTAATTTTCCTCTTCTTTTCTCTCTGATAAAACACATTTTTCCTAATAATTAATTAACAAAATTCCTCCTGTGTCCCAGAAAACTGTTGCCAAGAGCTTTCCCGCCGACTGCGACACCTGAATTTCTTAGGCGATGGTTAACCCTTGTTATGCCACTACATGGAATCTTGCGTAGATGCAGGTTCATAGTGATGAATCCAAGTTTCATCTTCAGTAACAAGTCGCTCCAAAAAAGCATCCTTTTCTTCATTACACTGGTATAAAACTCGACGCGGTGGCGGTGTGAGCAATCTTTTGACATGCCGAGATGATTATGGAGGACCTTCAAAATGGCTATTTCAGATACTCCAAAAAATTTTGCGAGTTGTTTTTTCTTCAAACGTGCTTCCTCCAATATTACCGCCCAGATAGGAAATCGTCTTCAATTGATTCCTGCCTTACTTAAAGAGATTGTGCCACTTGTATACCATGTTTTTTCCTGGACAAGAGTCCTTGTAAGACTGTAAGAGATGTCATCTCTCTTACAGTATGGTTTGAACACTTTTCCTTGCTTGATAAGGAACTTTATAACGGCGCGGAAAAATGCAGAAATATCAATGGAAGGTGATGACAATAAAATGAAGTAGAGACTGGTGAATAGGGTGTGTACGTGGGCATAGGGGAATATACGTAGAGAATAAAGTAAAAAAGAATATGTGAATCGGATATCGGGCAATATAGTGAATGAATGGTTAGAGCATGGAGTATACGTAGAGGTTTGGATGAGAGAGAAAGGGAAGGGAGTGGAAATTAATGAAAGGCAGGGATAGAATGACGTGTTTGAAAGGCGGCAAGTGCACGGAAGGTTGCCAAAATACTTGAGTAACGGTCAGCTCAATATGAAGAAAAAGGCTAATAAGGCAAGAGATAGATGTGGGTTAGGACAGAGAGGGAGAAAAATCTGAATGGGAAAAAGCTATGGAAATGTGTATTATATGTGAATGGAAAGGATACTTAAAGGCACTTGGAAATACGTGAAATTCTTGGGTCAGTTAAATTTTGTAAGCCTTTAACTACAGATTTTTTTTAACTCGTTGAGTACTGCCATATAAAGATTCAATTACTATAAATGGTAAATGGACGAGCTTTGTTCTTTTTGCATCACGTATACGAGCAATATTTTCATCTGAACGACCTCTGCATTGATAGTCAACACTTGGTGTGAGCAATAGGTGATAAGAAACAAAAATGTGACTGAATGGATGAAGGAAGATGATACCGGGGTAAAGGCTGTAGAAATTAGAGTGGGGAGAAGAAAAAAAAAGAAAATAAAAGATATTATTACATGCAAATAAAAGTTGCTTATAAAAACAAAAGGAAAATTTAAAATAACTACTTTAAAAATTAGAAATGAACTTGTAAAAGGTGAATCACAAATCAATACAGACAGCATACACATAACCCTCATAACATCTTCATACAGCTTCTAACAGTAACCGAATGTTATAACATAACAAAAAAATAAACAAATACAAACTCAAAAAGATACTATCTTGTAGTTAAGATAACATTTCAAGTACGGTTAAATTTTGTGATTTGCAATGAATGGAGTCCCTGACACATATTATAAACACTTGTTGTAGTTTGGAATATTTAAATATCAGTAATAAAACTATTATTCTAAAAAGGAACTCAGAAAACATTGGAAACTACAGAACAGTTAGTCTGCTACCGGTTAAAAAAATATTTAAACCTTTAGTTCTGGAATTGTAGCAGGTTTTTGACATCTCTTATTACTTCAATCAGCAAAAATATGATCTCATTTTTATTTTCCTACCAGAATATTTAGGTAAAAGTTACTCATAGCATTTGTAAACATAAATCACGTGACTTCGACTAATACAATGATAATGCCATTTCAATCTCAATTTAGAAATTTGTGTTGAATGAATAGTTGCGTGTTAAGCTAAGCGAAGGAAAAAGAACAAAAAACTAAAGAAATCGCCTTTCATATTCAGGAGCAAGGAGCAATGATGATATGGTGGAAATTTGGACGTTAGTCATCCGAATGATTTTAGACAGAGTAGAAATATGAGAGAAAAAATTATTTAATTCTGTTGATTAAATCAATCTGATGCAATCAGAAACACTCTCTATAAAACATACATTATTGTTTTATTGACTTAATCGTTTATTTAAACCAAGTTAATCGTATTAAAAAAAAATAATTATCGATTTGGTATCAAAATTATTTTATAAAGCATCGAGTATGATGTATTGGTTGGAGGGTGGGTTAGAGGCCACCCATTCGCCCTACATATGCATTTTAACTTCAATTAGTGATCATATTTTAGTATCCGGCAAAATTAACGCTAAAAAGCGTTATATAATTTCCAAAAACCATCATCAGTGATATACCTAAAATTAATGGATATATGTAGGGTGGGCGGGTGGCCTCAGACCCACCCTCCAATGGGCAACACATACGCGAGGGTTTCACTATTTTATAAATTAATTATAACAACAAAATTGTTAAAGATTTTTTCGCTAACAAATGTTTTTTTTTGTTAATCCAAAAGTATATTGTATTAATTTGATTTTGTGATAGCAACCACCCACCCATCATACATATATACTCTACCCTCGACCATTGATTCACTTTTTTTATTTTTAGGTAAAATAATCGATAAAATTTATATTACCGAAAAAAAAGCAATTTGTTGAAAATTTAAATAAATAAATATCTACTGGATAGGTGGGTGGTATCAAAAATACCCTAAATATAACATATGGTTTTATTCACTTAATGATTTTTTAAAACCAAGATAATCTTTATTTTTCAGATGAATTATCGATTTAGCATTTTTTTTCTTAACCCTCGTGTATGATGTATTGATTTGAGGGTGGGTTAGATGCCACCCACCTACCCTAGATATGCATTAACCTTCAATTACTGATCGCCTTTCCAGCAATATTACCGCTAAAAAGCGTGAATGTAATTTCCAAAAATCATCAATCAAATCACTGGGTGGCCTCTGACCCACCCTCCAATAAGTAAATCATACGCCAGGGTTTCACTATCTTATAAATTAATTATAACAAAAGAAATGGTAACGTGAATTACTTCTCTAGCAAATGTTTTTTTTTTGTGTATCCTTAAGCATTTGACTCTTACCTATCAAATTTACCCCAGAGAAAAAAGTATTTGACGTTAGATCGTAAGACCTCGCTGACCAATTGAATACGCCCGTTTGAGAGATAACATGACTAGAAAATTTGGTTTGAAGTAAAGTGGCTGTTTCACGTGCTGTACGTGTTGTGTGACTTGTGGCTCCATCTTGTTGAAACCACATATTATTTAAGTTCGAATCATTGGTTTCATGGAAGAAAAAGTTGTTTAGCATCTTCCGATAGTGTAAAACCAGTACCCGCCTCAAAAAAGTACGGACCAATGATTCCTTCAACCCACAGTACATATCAAGCATTTTCTTTTAAAAATCAGCATCCACTTCCTTGTTTTGTAAAACTCAGCCCACAAATGTACGGCGTTCTTGGTGGTCCGCTGGTTTAAATTCTTGGGTCAGTTGAATTTTGTAAGCCTTTAATTGCAGACTTTAAATTCGCTGAGTACTGACATATGAAAGATTCAATTACTATGAACGGTGACGGATTGAAGGTCTTGGTTCTTCTTGCACACTATCACGTACACGAGCAATATTTTCGTCTGAACGATGAAACCAACTCTTAGTGTATTGATAACTATACCACTTGTTTCAAATTTTTGCAGTAGATAACGAAATGCCGCTCAGTTGGAACATTATTGCGTTAAAACAGCGGTCGAAGTTTTCTTCGCCTGTTTTCATAATAAACTTGTACAATATTTACGCGTTGTTGCACTGTATAAGACGCCATGATGGATTTGCCATGTGTTTAGATACCAACTGTTAAAGTGCAAATTTCCAACGCTCATAGAATGAAAATGGCGCGCAAATCAAATCTTAAGGTCCAATCTGGATAACCCTTTAGAAAGGGAAAATTAAAATCTTTTACAATATACAGTTTCTTTCATAATATAAAATAATAACAAATACAAAAACTAAAGAGCTAACATTCGCAATATTTATTGATCTTAGAGAAGCATAGGTTTATATTAGCCATTAAATTTGATTATAAAAATTAGAAAAGAGTGGTAGACTTTACGTGTCGTTGCTGTTGTAGAAGATAATGAGGCCCAATCTGAAGTAAGTTCAGGCTTACAACTAGATTTTTGTTTGTTGTTTAATCTTTAACGGGATGTCTTCAGCTATAACTTGTGGCTAGTATTTAAGAAATAGGGACAACCAATTATATTGGGAAATCATCGTTACAAATTCTTCCCCGGACATTGACAGAAAATTGTTGGTACTTTTTCTTACAAGTAAGACGTCTATAATTTTTTGTATATTTGTAATACCTTCTTGTTGAACCTTGCTTCAGAATAAAATAAAATTGCTATTTATAGGGAAAGAAGAAGTCACCGATAAAAAATTTTTCTTATCCTTAAATATATGTATAATTGTAAGGGTGGAATTTATACAAGATACAAGAGAGTGAAAATTTTACGAGTGTTGAAATTCGGCAAGTAAAGGGTGTCCCAACAAGAGCGCCGGATTTAATTTTAAAGAAAAACACATTTTTTTTTTAAATAAGCAAACATTTTTATTTCAACATAAAGAAAAATAGTTCCGATCAAACGTGAAATACAACATCAGGCTAATGGCCACCACGAAACCTCTGGCACAGGGTTATTCTTTTGTTGAAATTTTGAATAACGCATAAATGTGGCTGTATTTCACCAATAACGCGCCATATTTCCTCTTTAAGATGTTCAACTGTTTCAAGCAGCTACTCGCGATGGATGCATTAGTTTTTTGAGTATCACACGAGGATTTTCAGCACCCCGACACATCCGACAATTTTGCTTATTAACGTATCCATCGAGTTGAAAGTGTGCCTCATGTGAAAATGATTTGATGATGTTCCAACACCCAATCAGCAAATCCACGACATATGGTTATGGTCCCTTAGCTTAATTTCTTGCACCAATTGAACATTGTACGCGTGCAAATGCAGATCTTTTACCAAAGTTCCTTGCATAGTGCTTCTGGAAATGTTTAATCCTTGGCCACGATGCCGAATGGAAGTTCCTGGATTTTCGGGCAGAGATTCCCTTACTGTGACTATATTTTCGAGTGACCAACAAGGAAGACCGACGATCCTCACTGTCGATTCATTTGGCCTATTATTGCGACCGAAAACTTGACATAATTGGCCAACTGTTTTCGTAAAACTCACCATTTTTGTAATGTGTTTTTACAATAATTGAAGGTTGTTTATTTGAATACTTCTTCATATTCTTAAATCGCATGGTCTGTACGTCAAAAAAAAACTGTCAAAAAAACCCGTACTGACAAAATGGCCGCAAATTTAAATCCGGTGCTCTTGTTGGGACACCCTTTACTTGAAGTAAGGTTGTCTATAACTTGAACTACTTTTATTACGCATTGCTCTATGTTTTGTGCCAGTTGTTTAGAAGGCATGCTCAATGAATTTTGAAAGAGATTCAATAAGTAAAAACCTTTTTTTGAAGAGTATACGCTAGTATCCTCTAATGGCTGCTGAGGTGCTCCCGTTTCGTAATCGATATTGTTATTTTCTCAAAGTAAATTAATCATTTTAACAAACAAAATACATATTTTTATATTGCTTAAAATTACAATTGACTGTCAAAATCGGTTTACTTGATCTTAAAAACTATCCTTGGTACGTAGGTACGTATATTAAATGTTTTGTTTTTGTCTAATTTTTACGTATGTACGTCTTCATTCGTTCAACAAGATATGGCAATGTAAACGATTATCAATTATTATTGAAGTTCCTGTAATTAGGCAAGCAATATCATCGTAAATTACGAATATAATATGCAATTAGATCTGAAAATACAGATTCTGCTTGTTATTATCATCGGAATAGTTCTGTTTTATGTACGTCTAAGTAAATTATCCACTTGTTCGAGCTAATTTAAGCAGAGGGACGTCTTTTCCTCGGCGGGGCGCCCCCAATTAAACGGGACCAGATTCACAGACATCTGATTACATCCATTACGCCCCCTTATCGCTGCTTATCAGGGGGGCACGTGCCGATCTCCATCACAATCCGTTTCCTTCCTACTCATCCATCACAGCATGGAGTGCACAATTAAAATACAGGATGTATCTATTAAGACTTTTGCGTTATATGGAATGCATCGGGCGGTGATTTTTTTTGTATTCGTAGGGGATATCATCGTGCCCTCGCCGTCATCTGCATTTTGAGGTCGTTACCATTGCCACCACCCCACACTGTTTGCCCTAGAGGAATTACAAAGTTTCTTTTTTCCCGTACAGCCGTACGCCCTCCCCCTTCAGAAATGGATCATTAATTAGAGAATTTTATCGTCAACGATTACCTTCCCGATCGTTTTAGTTAATTACGTGGAAATAAAAATCGAATCAATTACTTACTTAAATGTAATTGTTTGTCAAATTACTTCAAAATAAATATACGACAGTATCATACTGCTAGAGGTTATTACTTAATACTTTATACGTATGTAATAATATGTCATTATTGATGTTTAGTTACTGATTATCAAAATAATTGATCGTTATCGCAAAGATTGCTTCCCATTTTAAAGTCATCTCTTTAAAAATGTGTGTATTGATAGTGAGACTAGAATTTTGTAGGTGCAGATTTTCGTCAATCGGCCATGTTCTTAAAGTAAACATTATCTAATTTTAAAATTAATACAGAACTACATTTCCTGTTCAAAATTTTGCTTCACTGGCGTATGGATAACAAACTTTTTTTATCTAAATTTCCCCTTTTTATGATTCAAGATACGATGATTAGATTTTTGCATGGTTCACATTTTCTAAATTTTATTAGGTCATGTGATCATCCTAGTACTATATTCCCAGAACTTTTAAGCAATATTGGAATAAAAAATTTAAGACAAACAAGTACTTCGAAATATACTTTGGATAATGTTTTCTTTTAAAGAACAACTGAAACAAAAAAGGAATGTTTACCAAAGCTTTACAGATTATCCTACAAAGAATAACAGTTATAGTTACAGTTCAAAATCCATAGCGGTTTTTGACTTCCCCGTACTTTGTACGTGGAATTGTTCTTAACAGTCATTGACAAAACCATTAGCAAAACTGTTTTCAAAATACGATAGTAGGTTTAATGTTATTTAAATAATCAGAACAGCAAATATTAAAATTCAAAAGTGTATGTACTTACGGAATAAAAAAATATATATATAATTACGACATTCTTGCTACCAAAATGTATAGCCGAATTAGTTACTTGGATAAATAGGTCAGTTAATAAAAATATTTATTGAAAGGCAGAAGGCACATCCAAGGAATCTGATTTGATACTAATGAATAAATTTTTATTTCATACTCTAAAATTGAAGTATGTCAAAATATTAAAAATATGTATGTTTAAGTAATTAAAAAAGATAAGTTTATTTTAATAATTTTTAAATTTCTCATTTGTTACTTTATTTGTTTCATACGTGTTTTCTTTTGTTTTATACGGTGTAATTCGAGTATGGGATAAACAAATGAACAAATGGCATAAAGGGAGTGGACACGTGATATCTAAGTAGCGCGGGATAATCAGGCTTGAGCGGACGTTCAGAAGGGAGGCGGCCGGGCGGGCAGAGAATGGATGGAACGGTGGTTTGGGGAATCGGAGGCGGCTGGAGGCGTCTCGACGGCGCCCGCCTGGCCGTCTCCGTCTACTGTCACAGCCTCCCTTGTCCTGTCCTGCCGCGTGCCAACCAACCGTCCAACCACCCCCGACAACCCCACCCTACTCACATCCACCTTGACTATAAATAATAAATCGCTGCCACTGATTTATCTCTCTACCCCCGAGTAGGAGACGACGGTGTAGTAAGACAGCCGCCGCCTCTCGTTTCTGCTCTTCTTTTTTTTTATATATATTTACGGCCGACGCGTTATTAAATCATCATCCGTTTCCTCCTCTTGAATGGCCGAAGATGCGCAATTAGTCATGCAACGGTAAATATGGGATATGAGACAGCTGGCCACGTAACCAAATTACCGTGATTACATCATTTAGCAATTGTTTCAATATATTGATAAAGTGATCAACCTTTCAGACCTGAGCACCCACTCACAATAAAACCCCGGTGACAAATCAGAATTAAAAGTGTCTCAAGATGAAGTTTAACGAATGATCTAAAAATATCAATTTATTTCATTTAAGGTTTATAACGGAAATGTGATTAATGGATGGACTTCCGGCAATTTGTACGTATTTATGTCTTCTTTTTGTAAAAAAATCTAGTAGTTAATGTTTTTATTAACATATTTTTCTTTTGTCTTGTAATGTTATTTTAATTGTGTTTTAATTGATTAATTATTAATGCATATTTGTAAAATGGTTATACCGTTAATAAATAAATATAACTTCATTTACGACTATGTATCGGTTTTTAGACTATTGGTCTCCGAGGGATACTAGGAAAGTAGTACCCATTTGCACTGTGCGGAGCGCTGGCGAATAAAGTAGCCGCCGGTTGTATGTTAATAAGTTCAGTTGTATTTCAGCTGCTCTATTTATGTGACTAAATAAAGAAGACAGCAATTGTGAAATTAGGGATGTTATTAAATTTCTAGACCTTGCGATATTAATCGTCAATTGAATGATGTGTATAAAGAAAATATTTTGGATGAGTCGTCCGTTCGGTGCTGGGATCGTAATTTCAACTTTGGAATAGATTATGAACACAACATGGGTGTTAATGAGCTTTTCGGACGGCCGTCATTACGGACGAAACTTTCAACTATCCACCCTATCTATCTATCTGTTTATAAAACTCAAGAATTTTTGGCAAGAAAGATATTTGAAAGAGATGACGAACTGACGAAGGAATATGAAGCTGGGTTACAAAAACTCGTCACACATTACGAAAAATGTCCTAAGTAGAAAAGTAGTTTAAGGTATGTTCTTTACAATTAAAACATTAATATTCGTTAATATATACTAGTTTTTTTTTTTTTATATTTCCAAACTGGTACTACTTCGTATTTTTTTTTAATATCTGTTCTATTGTGAACCCCAAATCATATGGCACAATAATAGGTAATTAATTGAAACACTTGGTTTGTTTCACCAAATTTAGTGAAACAAACCAAGTGTTTTACCACAATGTTTCACCACGAGGTAAATGAGAAAATCATTCATGAAATATATTGCACAAATTAAGGTATTTTATAGTTTAATGAACTGATAAAAATTTCATGGTCGTAAAACTCGGCCATTATCCGAAAGTGAACTGAATTCAAGTGCAGTATATGAAAGTAAACAGTGTGCAACAAGACATTTTCATAGATTTATCCGATTTGTGCAAAATTGGAAGACAAATTTGAAATAACAGAACGCACCAAGTGTGACAAAATGGAATACAAAAGTGCTCATTGCAAATGTCTTCAACCTTAACAAATCAAGTACGTTATCAAACGAATTAAGGGGGGAAATACATGTAATCGGTCATAAAAATAGCCTTTTTTGGGATTTTTTTTGGACAAACTAAAAGAGATACAACCTCACGGTTTCTGGACTTTATTGGGCATACAGTAGGCTGTAATTTTAGAAAATTTTAAGTCTTTCCGCTAATTGGTTAGCCCTCGATTCAACCGATTGTGCCGCGATGTTGGAAATACCGATTAAATTGGCGTACATTCTGGAGGCCTGAAAAATTATTTTTTTTTCTTGTACAACCCTTTTCTTAGATGTATTTTATCCTAAATGAACCTCAGAAAGTAGAAAAAACCCAAATATATGATTTCAGCAACTTGCTGAAAAAAAAAGTTCAAAATTTTACTCGTTTTTCGGATTTCGTAGGCCCGTAATAATTATTTATTATTAATTTTTTTCTGATTTCGGAGGTTCATTTAGAACAAAATTTTATTAGCTGTTGAACAGACAGAAATTCAAGCGACTTGAATAAAAATTGACATAGTTATCATGTACGCCAATTTCAAAAACATGGTTTCGAGAAAAACGCGTTTAAAGTTTTAAGTTTAGAAAAAGCGTAATTTGTGTAAACTTATAATTAAAAGGCGATCCCGGGACATAGAGAGTGCTTTCCTCATGTTCATAGAAGTAGTTAAGCTCGGCTTGAGCCTTTTTTCTGGCTGTTCTGGCTTCCTTGCTCCTATTTAGCGATCGCCGTTCCTAACGAATTTATCGGGCGTCGTCGTAGTTGTCAACGAAAATCCTAGTATTTTGGCCAATGATACATTCCATCCCTTTTATAATTTTGCAGAAACCTTTGTATCCTTCGTTGAATGTAATAGCAGTGATATATTCGGCAATTTAAACAATTTTGTAGCCGCAGTTCAAATGCTTCGGTTCCTTCGGTTCTGATTCCCTTTGAACTGGCTTTTTTTCGGTCTACTTGCACGATGACACTCGTCTTTATTACGTTTCGGATACATTGTTCACGGCAACAATAACCGCAACGTTAAAACAAACAAACAACGATTGTTTGTATTTCCAGAGACTATAAGATAAAATCGGCTCATGACACGGAGGTAGAAACTCTTTTATATGTCCGTGAACACTTTTGTGATCCCTTTAATATTTCGTTGGATAAATCTTAAATGTATAAGGAAGGTTTTTATGCAAAAACCAAAAAATCGAAAAAAAATTTTTTTTTACATGTGTTTCCCCCCTTAAATAAAATCAATTCCACCAAGGATTCAAACCAACAGGCAACAGCTATTTAGAGCTGTAGAGAACTATTTTTAGATATATTCGATACAATAGACTACGAATTACTTCTCTTAAAGCCCTACCGTTATGAAGTCAGAAGAATTGCACATATTTTTTTAAAATTCTATCTCTAAAAACGTATTCATTTTATAAAAATAAAGAATCAAGAAATATCAAATGTACTTACTATTAATTAAAAAAATCCACAAGGTAGCATTTTTGGACCTTTTAATTCGTTATATACATAAATGACTTATCAAGCAATTTAACACAAAAATGTAAATTATTAAATTATGACGACAGTTGGAAAAAAATATTAGGAACTTGTTCCTCCGATAAACTTACATCAGTAAAAGAAACGAAAAAACTATGGCTATATGCCAGTCAATTTAGTTTAGAAACGACAGAAAATGACGCTAAAGATATCCTAACAACCACTCTACATAAAAGGAATTATTTTATATGCTCGAAAATAAACCAAACAATGATTGAAAGCATTCATAATTGCTACAAAATTGGGGCTCCTTTCGAGCTGAAACAAGAGCTATATAAACCGGAAAATTGGCCTTAAGGAATATCGATTTGCAGGTACAATTTTAAAAATTGTTTTTTTCAAAGATAAAAAAATTGAAAAGACTACCAAAATTAAAAAAAACAGGACTATCCCACCGGATCATCATCGATTCACCATCGAAAAATGTAACATCAGCTACCTTTCCCGAAATCTACAATCAATCCAATTCAAGGAAATTACAGACACTCTACCAACCACATTACTTCGGATCATGAAATTGATCAAACATCTGTAAGAATCATTCTCCCAACCGAGAAAATGAATTCATACCAAGTTAATGTTGTAGAAGAACTTTGTGACAATAACAATATAATAGAAGACTACAATTTTGTGGAATAATTACGAGAAAAATTGAAAAGAAGCCATATTTTCCAAACCATATTGTTTTTCGGATGAAGCGATCTTCACACTACACGGAATGGTCAATTAAAAATTTACTGTTACTGGGAGCGAAATAACCCAAACTGGTATGAAGAACTGCATACACAGTTCCCAGAAAACTTTTCCTTAACATAAAATTCAAAACCAAAAAGATAAACCTAATTATATGACGATACCAACATAAAAAGAATTAAAGCACTGTATGACTATTATTATATTACTTCACAATTTAACTCATCTGACAAACATATATATAAAAAAATAAAAAAAGGGTATAATGAACTTGTAAATACAAGAAAAAAGAAATATTTCTCCGATTTGTTCAACGAATCTGAAAATAAAACTAAAACAATTTGGTCCATAAAAATTTATATCATAAATAATAAAACTTACAAAAAAATGCATCACTTTACCCAAAATCGTAAGTGAGAAAAATTGGAACTAAATTTAATGATTTTTTATAAATAATATAAAAACTATAATTGACAGAATGCATCAAACACCTTTCGATTGCTGCTTTTCACGATGTAGCAAATCGATATTTTTTCTCCTACAACACCTAGTGAAATAATTGAAATTGCGAAAGAAATTAAAAATACCAATAGCCCTAGCTTAGATGATATACCTATGCCCATTATAAAAATCATAAATAACCATTGCTGAAAATGATGTTATTAGCATCAATACAAATTTGAAACACTTGAGTGTACAACTAGATCAGTATTTAAGCTGGAGTAAGCACATAAATCAGGTGAAATCAAAATTAAATAAAGTCATGTACTCCACTAGAATTCTAAAGCACACAGTTACAATAGAAGCTCTCACAAATATTTATTTTGAATCCATCATAAGGTTTGGAGTAATCTTTTAGGGTAATAGTATGATGCTAAAAAGGATTTTTGTATTACAAAAAAATGGTGCTGGTTATATTTAATAAAAAGTATAATGGCTCCTATAGAGGCCTATTTAGACAACAGTTCGCGCATTGTACATATTACACTGTCTAGTCTAATCTTCAATTTTAAAAATAAATCGAAATTTTCTGATTGCAAGCCAATTTAACTTACATAGCTTCAAAATGTGAACGGAAAACTCAAATTGTTAAATGGTTTTATGGAAGTCATTCCATGAATAAAATGATAAATAATTTGTTTGGTTTGGCATACGATGTGACAGTAAACACCAATTCGGTCTTCCATGTTATACACTTGTTTGAGGAAACTGGTTCTGAAATCCACCATGTAAGTGCTCAAAGGAACGGAGGCCTCAAAGTGAAGTAGCTGAAATGCGGGAAATTATGGTTTATAACATGATAACAGAAAATGACACGTTATTAACAAGAGCTCTTGCAGAAAGTTGATGGACTACTTGTAAGGAATGGTTTTAATTTTTTCAAAGTTAAAATTACACAAGAGGTTTTCGCGAATTATTATACTATGGTAAACAATAATAACGAAATTCTTCGGAATATTCTGTTTACCGACGAGTCGATATACCCGTTACATGGTCGTCATAATCTTTCGGTAGTAACATACTGCTCCCAAGAAAACAAGCACTGAAGAATAAATTTAAGAACACAGTACCCCTTAAACTTAACCTTTAGACCGACATTCTGGGGGACACAATTATAGGACCATTTTTTAATTAGGTGAATCAAAATGGCCAAAAGTATTTGGAACTGCTTGAGAACCAAGTAATACCAGCAGTACAAGGCTTACTGAATATTGATATGGCCCACATCTGGTATCAGCACGACATCCTGCTCATAATGTGGCTAGGAAATATTTAAATCAAATGTTTCCCCGTCATATTATTAGCACCACAGGAGGCATAAAATGGCCATCAAGATCTCCGGATTTATCCTTAAATGATTTTTTTCTTTGGGGTCATATAAAGCAAACAATTTACACCCATCAGCATCAAAGAGCTAATAAGGTGGATGACCTAAGATTAAAAATTCTTCAAGCCACTCAAAATATTACTCCTGCCACGTTAAAAGACATGCGGCAAGAATTTTATGATCGTCCGTGATATTGTTTGGCTTACTTATTACTTCCCGTTGGTCAATACATTAAAATATGTAACTTAGTTATGCAAAAAAACGACCGTGGTAATTAAGTGCGAAGTAATGCATTCAAAAGTCCGTATTCAAAATTTCAGGAGATAACGTGTATGTAATATAATAAAGAATGTATATATTTAATACAATCTTATAATTACAGAGGATACATGGCTCATGTGACAATTGAGGAATAAGGATAAATAAATAAGTTTCATAAGATTACACGAACTTTCGCTTTTATTTGTCATTAACACATTCATGAATTAAGATGTATAGTATGATTGATGGTGGTAGCCATTACTTTGTGATATATCTTGGAATCAGTAACTAAAAAAGAAACAGTACTTTGTTGTATTCTTGTGAAATTCTGCATGTGATATCAACAAAGTGCAGATTAATTTACAGTTCCTGACATGATACGATCAATATTTTCAAACCCAACATAATAAAAATTAAACATTAATTTACATACTCTATATATGTTTGCTTGTAAACATTCAGATCATATTAATTAAGATTTAAATAACACTACCTCTGTGTATTATTTATTTATTTACTTATCTCTGGTCTTCTTTCTACTACTTTCAAATTATATAAATCTCGCGTGACTTTTAAAGGTTTGTCATTGTTGACTTAAACAGTCGTGATCAGTTCACTACTTATAAGTAAACGTTTTGCCCACAGCGTTATTTTAATAATGATAATGGTGAACAATAATTATTGTTTTCATGTCGGACAGCTGCTACATAACTAATTTATTAAATGTATTCACAGCGACGCAAGAATAACAATTATAAAATAGTATTCCCTCTTTAAGCCTTGAAGTCGTGTAGTCAATGTCGCATAACAAGAAAGGACTGAAATTTTATTTGAATTTTATTTAATAAATAAATTTTGGGGTTTAAAAGAAAAAAAAGTTTGGCATAACATTGATTATCGTATATAATTAGAAAATATATTTTTGTAACAAAAATGTGAATTTTGAAGTACTATAAACACGAATATTAAATCAGAGAAATAGAGAAATCTTGCTTCGTCAAAATGTGTAGTGTAATTTTGTAAAACTGTGAAATAATGTTTAATTTCTGCCTTTATTTAATCGTCTTCGTCTTTAAGGTAATGCATCTTTTATATTGAAATTGCCCAAGCAAAAGATAAGGAGCATATGCGACTTCCAACAAGGACAAAAGCTGCAAGAACCTGCGATTCGATTTCTCAGCGAAGCGATTTAAAAGCTGTAATTTCTAACTGAATGACAAACAGCGGCCTGAAGACCACAGAAAATGCTACAACGATGAGTAGAAGATGATCGCTGAAAATTCGACACAAAAGCAGAAACAGCTTGCAGAACAACTGAAAGTAGCCCAGCAAATGATTTCCAAATGCCTATATGAGATGGGAAGGTCTAGAAAGAAGGAAAATTGGTTTCGCATGTTTATGCGAAGTGTGTTTTCACTTAAAACAACTAAAATCAACGAATGATGGTATAAACACAAAAACAGTTATTAAAATATATAAAATGATCTGCCGTCCACTACTTGACTATGGTTGTGCCATTTATACTAATCCCAGCAGTTCAGCGAGCGAGCATCCCACCGTACCCTAATCAAACTCCGACATCCTCTTAATCCTTTACACAATCCATCTAATAAGCTCCTCTATGATACCTGAAAAATTCTCCAAAAATCCTTTCAACAACCATATATTATCCCAATATTGTCTTCCTAGAAACCCTGGTATAAACCCTAAATTTAAAAATCCCAATTCAACCATATTTGATTTCATTTCTTCATCTCATCCTTTTACGCAATAACGACTGATGCCATATGACTGGACAGCACAAGGCAGTCTCGACGAATCATCTTAATCGGCCGCAAAAGTCAATTGTTTTGGAAAGAAGCTTATTATCTGCATTTGGTGGAATATGAAGGGTACAGTTTATTATGAGTTGTAGCAAACGGGTAAAAAAGTTAATGCGTACTGCTACCAATGCTCGTTAATTGGCTTGAGTGAAGAAATTGAACGAAAATTGGCAAAACAGAACGTCCAGTGAAATTGATGCATGATAAAGCTAGGCCACACATTGCTTCAAATACAAAAGACATCATAATGAGTCTTGTCTGGAACGTGTTGCAGCACCCGGAATATTCACCATTACACTTTCAATTAGCGGCAAACTCCTTGCTTTATTAATAAGTACATACTTTCTATCTTTTGCGATGGAATCAATGTCACATTGATAATTATGTGTGTGGAAATATGTTGAGAGATCTGAGGCATGGATAACATTAACTGTACTTAATCGAACATGTTTCCAAGAACTTATTAATCAATCCAGTGCTTGGTTAAACGAAAATTACATGCAAACTTCTATCATGCTTGAATCATTCTAATTTCGACAATAATAAGAATATTTTATTTTGTGTACTTACTAACTTTTACTCGTATCAATTAGTCTCTTAAAACTGAAATATGCAATAGATCGATCGAATTATTATGATATTACTTTTCAGGACCAGGAAATCATTGAAAGTATGAGTATGACTATTATTAAAAGGTTAAATTTCTAAAAAAATAATGCAATTATGCAAAAACAATTGAAAAAATACAATAAAAACAACCAGTCTAAATAATACGTTAATAAATAATAAAATAAAAAATAAGAAATTCAATCGCTGAAAATATCATACAATTGTTGAAATAGCGATGAATCTATTAGAATGTTTACCGCTATTAATGTTTACTAAAAACGATTAATACTTTCAAAAACAGTTATGACTGTAAAAATATATACATTAACCAAAATGGTTGCTATAACATTTGAATAACATTGCAAAAAATTCATACAATATTACGGTTATAGCCGAAACGATGATGAAGGGTGAATCTTTAGTTATAAGAGTTACCTATACTTTTTGCTATTGGAATAGGATTAATGGTATTAATTATTATTAACAATAAACAATAAATAATAAATTTTGCATCTCCATAGTTAATTCTGTCAAAAAATAGCCCAGACTGTTAAAAACAAAATAACTGCAAACATAATTGAATATAGGCTGAAAAACATTGGTCGATGGTAGTTTGTAGCTCTTTTGTAAGGGGCTTCAATAAATTGTCTTACTATTATTTTAATAATGTTGATAACAGTTGAAAATTCATATATTTCATTGAATAAAACAATGTGTTTTATTAAATTTACAAAAATGTGTAACGAAGTAGAAGCCCCCAACATATATAACATATATTGCATATTTTTTCTTATTTTTCATATATGGAAATTATGTAAAATAAAAAGTACAGAAATGAAAATTTTAAAAATCTTACTTGGACCACTACTTTTAAAAACCAGCCAAAACGGATAAAAACTGCAAAAATATTTGAATAAGTTTGATAACAGTTGAAAACTATAAAAACAAGCAAAGCAAAAATATAAGGTGTAGTAAAAAGAAATAAATCCATTATTTTTCCAATAATTTAGTTATCTGTATATCTCGCGTTGTATCCGATCGATTTCCACTAGATGGCGTTAGAAAGATGAGATTTCGTACAAAAAAACATTTTCTGACAGTTTTGTGATTAGTTGACTCAATTTTGTTTGAGCGCGTGACAAAGATGGATACTAGCAAAGAGAAAATACGCTATATTTTTTTCCATAAAGGCGAAAACGCAAGCCAGACGGCTGAAAATGTAAATGGTATTTTTTTCCACAGCAGAAGAGAAAAATCGATTATCGACTACTTTCTAGTAAATAAAAATATATGGAAGGAAATAAAAGATGTATCAGTAAAAAGAGGAGCAGAACTGGGCAGCGATCACTACCTAGTAAGAAAGTCTTTAACTGCAAGAAAGAAACTGATAATAAAAAAAGAAAGATAATTAAAGAAAAAATAAAAGCATATAAACTAAAAGAAGAAAACATAAGAACAATATACCACAAAAAACTAGACGAAAACCGTAAAACAAGAGACAATAAGGAGAACCTAGAAACAAGATGGGAAAGAAAACAAAAACAATGATAATAGGAGGAGTAAACGGAGAAAAACACGACATCAAAATAAATGGGATACAATTAGAACAAGTGAAGAAATACAAATACCTAGGAACCATAATAAACAACGAGGGAGGCCTGGAAAATGAAATAAATGAACGAATTAAAAAAACAGGTAGGCTATTTAATACAATAAAGCATGATATACTAGGAAAAAAAGAAATAACGGAGAGGAGTAATTAAGAGGATTATGAAACCCATATTGACGTATGGGAGCGAATCATGGACAACAACGAAGGCCCAAATGAGCAGAAGAACAGCCATGGAAATGAGATTCCTGAGAAAAATTAAAAATTAAACAAAGCTGGACAGGATAAGAAATGACACATATAGAGAAGAACTTAACATAGAACCGGTAGAGTCAACTATACAGCAGAGCCAGTTAAGATGGCTAGGACATGTAACAAGGATGGGACAACAAAGAATAGTAAAGAAAGTATATGAAGCCAGGGAACGAGGAAAGAGAAAAAGAGGGAGACCCAGAAAATCTTGGAAGGAAGAAGTAAGAAAAGCAGCCGAAATTCGAGGGATTCGATGGGACGAGATAAAAACACTAACCAGAAACTAAAAAGAATGGAAAGAAAAATGGAAAAACTAACAAAATAATTAAAAGTAACAATTATGAATTTATAAATATACATGTAATGTAATTTAAATTTATAAGCCGACACCGAAAGGTAAAAGGTATTTAGATTTTTAAAAAAATTCTTGATACTGTAACAGCCAATCACGCCCAATTTTGGCGACCGTCATGTAAGCACTGTTTCAATTACCCAAGAGCTAAAGATTGCACAAAAAGCCATTTGGAATCATTTGAATAAGACTGGATACTAAAAGAAGGGTACCACAAGAGTTAACGCAAAAAAAAACTCATGGACCGATTAATGAAAAATAGATCACTTACGACAACGTTAAGCGAAAACTGTCGTGGTCGAAACTGAACTGTCAACAATTGGACCGTCTGAAGGAAGCAATCGCCCAGAAGCCAACTTTGGCCAATAGGAGAGGAATTGTGTTCCATCAGGACAACGCCAGAAACCTGGTCCTGTTTAACCGCAAAAAGAAAGAGATTTTGCGTCAATTTGTGATAATAGATGATCATTAAACATCAAACTTGAGTGACTTCAAAACATCTGGAATCTAAGGTTATTCTACAATTAGTTTTACGAGTGCAACATAATGTAATACCTAAAAACAATAACATTATGGCACACATTTAAAATTTAATAAAGTGTCTATTTGTAAAATACGAGGGTGGATCAGATATAAACAGGAATTTTTTATTTATCGGTCGCTAAGTGATGGGTTATGCGCAGTACTGCTGAATGTGTTGGAGGTGATTGTCAAGAGAAAGGGAGGACGCCGATCTGGTTCACTAAAATGCTTGTCGCTAGTAGCACCTTGTCTGAGCCCAAGGTAGATACGTCTGTTGAGCAGCGCATCTTCATTAAAGTTTTGGCGCAGGAGGGCGTAAAAGCTTCCGAAATTTTTCATCTACTGACTGAACAGTTCGCTGTTAATACACTTTCGAAAACTCAAGTCTACGAATATTATAAAAAAATTTAAGTGGCCGCACAAGCGTAAAAAAAACGAACATTACTGAGGTGAATATTCGTACTATCCCTGAGCTGATTGAAATTGACCGGCGTCTTGTAGTATACGAAATTGCTACAGAGGTAGGAATATAATACGGGTTTGCTCAATCAGTCATTTACAATGTGTTGGGTTACCGAAAATTGTCGGCAAGTTGGGTTCCTCGCTTACTGACGGAAAATCAAAAAGCGAACCGCCTTGCTGCCTGTGGAAGGCTTTTGGGGCGTTATCAAGCAGAGGGTGATGGTTTCTTAAATCACACTGTCATTTGTGATGAGACGTATAGTCAATCCTGAATATTATTGCAAGCTCCTCGATGAAGCCAAACTGGCTTATTGACAGAAAAGACGAGGCATGTCCATCCGAAGTGTGATTCTCCTTCATGACAACGTTCAGCCACACACAGCTGCTTCGACCCCAGAAAAATTAGAGGAAATTCATTTTTGAAATATAGCCCGATTATATTCTTCGATAATGGCATCAAGAAACTTCAGCTAAAAAGTTAATATAATATACTGTGAAAAATGTGCATATCAAAGCGGAGACTATATAGAAAAATAAATCAATTTATTTTTTTTACCATAAGACATATTCTGACGAAAAACCTTTGGTGCTGTATCTCGCTTATTTTTGATCCGATTTGAATAAATACAACATTAAATTAAATGATTTTTAAAAGACTTTAATATGAACTGTACTGATATTTTTTCTTGCATCCAGTTTTTGACAAAAGACGATCAACTTTTTTTTTCTTCAAATTGCACTGTATATATATTTTGTACTGATCCGCAAGGAGATTTTTTTCTGAATCTAAATTTGTAAACGATTTTATCCATTCATCAAACCAAAGTCGAGAAATTGAGGATTAAAAAAAAAAAAATCAAATACCCATAGTTAACAATATACAGAGCCTATTCCAAATGTCAAAAGTGACAGTGTCAGTCATTGGTACAATACTGCAATGATTTTTAATAATGTCATAATAAAAATGTTGCAAGATTTCAAAAACTGAAAAACGATTTCTGTAGAAGCACAAAATTCTAGTACAGTGTTTGAAATATTGCAACATTTTAATTATGAAATAATTCAAAATCGTTGCAGTATTGTATCAATGGCTGTCACTGTCACTTTTGACATTTAAAATAGGGTCTGTATATTGTTTACAATGGATACTTGACTTTTTATTTATTTTTTTAATCCTCAATTTCTCGACTTAAGTTTGATGAATGGATAAATTTGTCTACAATTTTATATTCAGAAAAAAAATCTCCTTGCGAATCAATAAAAATATATATACAGTGCAATTTAAAAAAAAAATGTTGATCGTATTTTGTCAAAAACTGGGTGCGAGAAAAAATAACAGTTCAGATCCTATTAAAGTCTTTTAAAAATGGTTTATTTATTAAAATCGGATAAAAAATAAGCGAGATACAGCACCAAAGGTTTTTCGTCAGTCACCCTGTATACTTTTTTTAAACTAAATTCCGGTTTGTATTTGATTCACCCTCGTATAAGAAACTGTATCAAATGGCTCAGAAATGTTTGGGTGTGTCATACAATTTTTATATTAATCACAAGCAATAATCACTAACGTAATCTAGAAAGAAAGATACTTATTAATATTCGTAAATACATTCATTCACATAAAAAGATTAAATAATGAAAATAGGATCACTTTGTTTTACCACTTTTATTTAACAAATTACACGTGACTACAGTTTCGACTGTTAAATAATGATTTTATTCAAAGTTAAAATAAAGAGGCAATTGTACCAAAAAATCAGTAATTTTAATAAATTGAAATAACAAAATGATATATAAACTATATTTCTATTAAATTTATACAGTTGTACTAATCAATAAACAATTTATTTTAATGATTTCAAAACCTACACGTGAGTAGAATGAAAAGTCGTTTAATATGCTCATGTTGCTGTTGGTTAAATAAGTCTAGGGCTCGTATTTTCTATTTTGTTCATTTTTATTCATCTACGCTAGCCTGGTGGATGATATCTCGTTATACTCTGCTTTATTTACGAGGAATATTGGCCAAACTTTTCTTAATTACTCCCGCTCTGCATTAACCACCCACCGAACTGAATAACGTTTATATTCATGGACAGTGAATTAAAACTCCCCAACATGGCCTCGCCAACATTTGTCCATTCAGTTACGTAATATTTGTTCCCGTCAAAATTCAATGACATTGACAGATTTGAAGAAAATAATGGAAGTTGGCTTGTAAGCAATAGCGAGTAAAAAAAATATAAGAACTAACGGCGCCGGTTATAAATGAAGCCTCCGCACCTACAATGGACCGACCTTTCTAGGCTAGCCGCCTCCGCAACCGTCTGTCGCGTAAACAACCATCTTTTTCAACATCCGCCCCTAATTTCCCAAAAATATCCATCCTATCCGTGTCTAATTGCATAACGTACATCATTTGTTACCCCGGACAGCGGTCAATTGTTTTTGCCTGCGGGTGGAAATGAAGGGGGCGGCCGTGGCAATAATTGTCCCCGTTTTTACGTTATGTTATGCACGCCGCCCCCCAATTTATAGTTGCGGCCGGATCGAATGGAGGCCATTCTGGCCAATTGATTTTCCCTTGCATCCATCGGTTGTTTGAGAGCCGCAACACATTTTTCCGCCGCCCCAGCGCAGATCGGATCCAAATCGATCCGACACAAGGGCGGCCCATCTTCTCTTTCCGTGCCCGCACACTGTCATTTTCGTAGTGATAATGACGGCGGCGGGGCGGGGGAGGACCGGTCGGCCGGTGGGGGATTATTAAAATTAATGCCGCTCGGCGACGATGAAATTGCTTAATTGCCGCCCCGCGGCCCCTTCAATTTCATCACTCCTCGGCGAAACAAAATACATAACATAACCTCAAATTACTCGCCGCCGCCGCCGCCGTCGTCTACACAACCGCAAAATTAGTGGTACTTGTTTTGTAAACATAACCTAAAATTGTTAGGCGTCTATTAAAATTAAGACAATCACTAAATATTAATATTAAAAAACAGACATAAAAGAAAATAAATCTTTTCGTTAATCACATTCATTAAATGAACTGCTTAAAACAAAGCTATTAAACTATTTTAAAATTTATATGTTATGCAAACATGTGTTTTAACAGTTTAATTTTGATGTGAGATTTAGAAAGATTCACCTGATATTAAGGTGAGTGTATTATTATCTAAATTATTAGTTTTTATAAAGAATATCTCTGGTTTTATTTAACATAAATAATTGACGGAAACTAACATTTATTCACTTAGGACTTTTTTGAATTCATTGAATCTTGAAGTACATTTTCAATATTAAAATAAAGACTTAACTTTTTTAATTAATTTATTTATTTATTTACTTTACAATGTACTGTCCTATATTTAGTTTTGGTGGCTAGTTTCAATTATACTAGTCTTTAAAAGTTGTATAAAAAAGTTAATTATTTTCTTCATTCAAATTTTTTTGAAGACAGTTAAATCCAAATTATCTCTTCAGTGCATTTAATAATTTTGTTAGAAATGAAAAGGATTTGAATAAAACTAAACTTACTGTGACGTATTTGTAACAGATGTTACTGAGTAAAACAACGCCCACTTTTCACTCTCGTTAGAAAATACGAGAAACAAATGTTACACAATCAATGTGAAAAAAAAATAAACAGAAATTATGACCGATTTCATTGGTGTGTGAAACTCTTGGGCGACACTTTCACGGCACACTGGGTTATTCTTAAAACCAGGAAGCGATTCCCAGTCGGTCCCGCTGCTGGAGGGAGACCGACACAGGTGCAGCGTTGTGTACAGCAGCGGCGGCGGCAGCAGCAGCTCTTTCTTTCCTTAACCTAGGCGGACGTAAACAAACGAACGTCGGCTATTTCTGTAATTTCTATAAGCGAGACGCCGTGCCGAGTGTAACGGACGCCGCCCACTTTATAAATATAAGTCTGAGTGATGCTTTTTACCATTTTATTGTGCGGTAGTGGTGGATTCTGTGGGGAAGGCGAGTGGGGCGGCTATTTCAATCGGTGACTATGTTACGTGACGACGACCGCTTAATCAAATGAGGATCGAGCAGGCGGTGACCTAACCCAATTAACGGAGGAAAGTGACAATCACCAATTTACAAATACATTACACCTTTGAAACTTTCCGTTAATTACCAACAGACAGACATAAATATACATCGCATTCCAGGGTTATGATTAAAAAAAATAAATGGTATGATTCATTGTTTTGACAATTATTCATACCAGTGATATAATGTTCCAATTATGCGGGTGACAGATTAAAGCTATAAATTTTTCACAATAAATTTTTGAAATTTTTTCGATATACACGTAATAGTTATCTTTAGAATACTAATGATGAAGAAAATATGATATAGTTTCTTTGTATAGTTATGTTACGTAAAAATTACGTGAAAGTATTTTCAGCATATTTCGCTATATTGGCTGGATTATGGTATATATTGGCAAAATAAGTAGGGAAATTCTGGCAAGGGTAGACCGGACGTATGTTTTTAATTGTACGACCGTAGACGAAGCTTTTACACATTTTTAAAATATCGTTAAATTACATTACTTTAAATACTTTCCACTGAAAAAAATATACTTTAAAAAATGCATAAAATAAATACATGGATTACTGCTGATGCTATCCGACTTAAATTTAGATTTAATTCTTTTGCAGAGTTAGCCACTAAATATCCCATGTTTAAGGACTAAAGTAATCAATTCAAGACAGTTCTAAAAAACAAAATCAATCTATTGACTATATCGTTTTACGACAATCAAATAGTCAATGCAAAAAACAAATCAAAATCGATTTGGAATATAATTAAGTCAAATCAAAATTATGAAACAAAAAGTATTAAAAATATTTAACTAAATGGTTCAATACTCTCAGAAGTAGAGGCAACATAAGCACTTAATATATATTTCTCCGACGTATCGGTATAATTAAGCAAACAATTTGATAACACAACTATTGATAATTCTTTCATCTACGATACAATTCAGTTAAATTCAGAAGAAATATGGGTGAGGGCAAATGCTCTATTGGACTGGCTATAGATTTAACTAGGGCATTCGACACGGTTAACCATAGTATACTTTTACTTAAACTTGAACGATATGGTGTTAGGGGTGAATGCCAGCAATTACTAAAATCATATCTTAATAGTAGAGTTCAATCAATATTGTACGGCAACAAAATATCAACACCACTGCCTGTTGAAATGGGTGTTCCGCGGGGATCCATTCTAGGGCCAAGTTTATTTAATATATTTATTAATGACATTGTGTACAGTATGCATAATATGCAGTCAAATGATGTGGTTGTCTATGCTGATAATACTACGGCTATTAACAGTGGTCAACGAGTTGATCAAGTCATAGTTGGTACACAAAACACTTACTTACGTCTGAAGACCTGGTGCCAAACAAATAAACTAACTCTAAATTCTGATAAGATCCTAAAATATTAGATCAAATTTGGATATACCATCTAATTTTCTATTGGATAATTATAACATCGAAATATCAACAATGATGGAAATATTAGGATTGTCAATTGACTTCAATTTGAGCTCGGAGCAGCATATTGAAACTTTAACACTGAAACTTAGTAGAATATGCTTTTTACCATCAATCCATCAATCAATAATTCATAAAACTACTCAATTTGAACAAGGAATCAGTTATAATCAGCTATAATTTATAATTGTCTACCTCAATCAATTAAAGACAAGTCCATCTTTATTTATTTTCAAACAAAAGCTCGAATGTTTTTTGATCGAAAGATGTTTATATACAATTGAAGATTTTTTTATTTAACAGATTAATTTATGTTCTTATCTAATTAATTAGTTATAAGTTACATTATTTAGCAGATAACGATGTTTTTCAATTTAATTTCCATATTGTTAACATTACGACATATATGTATTTACAATTAAAAATAAACTTTACTATGAATATACAGTGTGTAGAACGGTTTCCTTTCAGGAGAGATAGAGTCCATCTAGAGGACGGCAATGCATGGTCAGAAATGGCTGGTGTACGCGTTAGATGTCGCTACACTGAACTGAATAGGCAGTTCCTCTTTCTTAGTTTTTTTGCTGTATTAAGAATAATAAACATATTTTCTGCTCTCATTTGTATCCTTTCTTCATTTTGTGCCATAACTAAGCCAGCAGAGCTTTTTAGACCATACATTACTATATTATTTTTTGAATACATTTACAATCGTGATTCATGTTATTCAAGTATAATATTATCGTACGAAACAAGTTTCTCTATGCACACTGGACTAGAGCAAAAATTGTACATGGTATTAGCCCAAGAGCTTAATGCATAGGAAGAAATTATCGTCGATAGGATTTTAAGAAATTTATTTTTCGACACAAATTGATAACTAAATATTTTATACATTAGATTAGTAGTAAAAATAATATGTGTATGCAACGGAATAGTGCCACATAAAGAAAATCACCAGATAGTTAACAGTAAGTCAACGTGACATCAATACAAGCATGATATGCGCAGATCGTGCATTCTACAAATGATATTTTTTAATTCATTGACTATGGAGGATTCTACTTCGTTATACATTTTAATCACAAATTAGACACAATAATTACTTTGTTTTGTATAACAGTTACAGAAACCGAAAGTTTCGGTTTGAAAATGATACGTGAATGTATTGAAACCATTGGTCACCGTTTAAATAAATAACTGTTATACAAAACAAACTAATTATTGTGTCTAATTTGTGATATTTTTTAAGAAAAAAAATTACCCTGATCTTAAAATTGTAGCATCTTCCAACCAGATTGTTATGTTTTCGGATATGGAATACATTAACTCAAATCTCTTTGTTGAGAGGCAAAATACTTTCCAGAAAAATGTCAGCAGCTATAAAATAGTTCTTTTATTGCTTTATAGGCATACAATAAACAGCAAATTTTGTAGGCTTGGGTTTTTTTTAAGAAAAATAGAATCGTATTCAACTGCCTAACACATAGCATCTTTAGGTACTCTGCAAACTTATTTTGAACAAGCTTAGGAAACTTTCATTCACTTGAATAAAATACAACAAATGTAAATATTAAAATTCCTTAATGAGGCATATACCAGATCAGTCACTGTGGAAATTTCAGAGAGAACATGTATGTATTCAAAGATGATCAGTTTGCATCAGCGGATGTTTTGTAACATTAATAATAAACGCAACGCGGAATTTGAAAAAAAACTAGGAGATTACTTCAAGATATATCACCACGAGCTTAAAAAATTATTTTCCGATGTCCATTTTTCTTCTCGCAGTACACTAATAGAACAGAAAACAGTGGAAATAAAAAGCAGTCCCTACAAATCGCCATTAAAATAAAATATGTTCATGAAACAAAATGCAGAATTGTCAAAAAAGCAACTGGTTGTCTATGATTTTGTGAATTATGTGAAGAAATCAAGGAAGCAGAAGTCACACAGTGTATGAAATGGTGCAATTGGAAATATACTCTGTGTTGGAGTTGTTGGAAAAGTTAAAGGGTTCTTCTTCTGTTGTAATTGTCGTTAAGAAAAAGAATTTAAAAAACAAAAGTTTTAAAGTAGAAAACTGGTATTCCTAATAATTAGAAAAACACGAAAACATTTCGTAAATCTACAACAATGAGTCTTACTAAGACTAACAAATCACTTATTGAAACAATTACTTCTCTGGCTAATACCTCGACAGATATTGACTTATATAAAAGTAATTTGGGTATCCCCATTTCGATCGACAACACAATTTGTTTGAATTCATTTTTCACGCTTATAAATGTTTTTTTTTTAAATTTAATAAATAGTATTATTTTAAAGGTACAAGTGAATTTTGTTCTTAGAATATAATTTTTATTTATGTAACGAAATATATAAAACTTGTCCAAGTTAGATTAATTCAAATACAACGAATCACTTTGTAATAAATCAAACAATTATTTATTTTCAAATTAAATAAACCTAGAGCACTATTATTAACTGTGAAATTTGTTTTAAAGATTATAATAAATTCAATTTTAAAACATTTCATTATATAGTTATGATCTTATGCAAAGTTAAAATCCATGAGCAACTTTTAAATTTATTAATTCATTCAATAATACATAAATACATAACAATTATAAAATTAGTGCTGCATTAATAAAATATGACTGAGAAATTAAGAAACATATTTATCTATAATAGCTAAAAGTAATAATATATGATATTGAAATAAAATAAAGTTGAGAGGGTTTCACTTGTCATGATGATATAAACAGCTAAAAAGTTTCCCCTAAAAAGGGGACAAAAAGTATGTAAAAATGTATAGATGAATTCAGATGTCCATGAGTATATTTGCTCCCTCAGCATCATGAACTAAAATAAGGGTTAGAGTGGAAGATCACTGCAGCTGCATGAACTCCGCCCAGCTTCATCCATCCAAAATTTTTGTACTATTTCTATAATATTTGTGTATATTCATATGTATTTTTTGGAAAGAAAGCTAAAGACTTCATCTTCCTCATCAATTTAATAATATATGATACAATTTATGTAATAAATAGTAATTGACCAAAGAAATCATATTGAAACAATTATATTTTTGTTATACGTTTATTATATTATAAATATATACATTTGATATTATTCTTCCTAAATTATATTTAAATCACAGGCGGCTTCTTCTTTTCAATTTAATACCGATAGTTTAATAATCTAATAATAGCGTCCGTTAAGCCTTTTTCTTATTTACTAAAGATAAGACGACCTTATCTCCTGGGATGTGTAAATTAATACGGCCCAAAACGTCTGCGTTGAAAATTATTTAAAGCTTCTCTAGAGGAAATTTGTATTATCTCTATAAAGCGATGATGGCTTATTTTATTTTCAAAACAAAAATATATGAACAGATATAGAATTATGTTTAAATCAACTGATATAGAACTATGATTAAATCAACTGATTTAAACATAGTTCTTAAATGATTTTCTCACCAAGAGATATTTTGTAAAACTGATACTGATAAATCAGAAAAACGAACACAAGTGTTTAAGAATTCTTAACCTATGATTTAAAAATGAATACATTTTACTAGTCTTAATGAAGGTAGCCTCTATTTGTTTCATTGCTGTCATAAAAGTCACTGCATTTACTTCAAGGTACATTTTGGATAGTTTTATGGCATGATCTGAATAAAAATAATCTACAAATTATCAATCACTGTGTTATACGTAATTAGTTCTTATTTTAAATGAACTAATTATTGCACGGACCGAACAGTCATTAGCCTGGCATATAGATAGCGCCACAAACAAACCATTCTTATACTTCCTATAAAGCACGAATGTTAAATTAGAATCTGTCAAAATTGCATGACGTTTCATTGACTCGTGTACAAGTAAGCTATAACTTGTTAAATACTTCTGTGTTTTGATTGAGCATTGCTTCCTGATGGGAAGAACACTGTATTCGACTATCAAAAATTGGTTTGAGTTTTGTCCTAACCGTATGAATACAAATGGTGAATTAATGAATACATGACTTGTATTTTTTTTTTTGGAAATTAATCAAAAAGCAAAATTTCGCCTCGTTTAACAAAAATAAGGCACTACACACCGGAGACTAATCGGCAATCAGCATAGTGGTTATTGCCTCCAGTAATCCGTGTGAAAATCATATTCCAGAAGGTTGCCATCTAACCTAAAACTCCGAACTGTCAGATGAGTTTTTATCTTATGATGATATAACTTCACATTACTCAACCCGAAATTTAGTGAGTTTTTATCTGTTAAAAAGGAGACCTCTTTCATCAAATAATTGTTTCAGGCGAAGACATGTATACCAATAATGGTTAAAAAAAAGTATATAAATTAGTCAACATATTTGCAGAACGTAAAGAAGAAATAAGAGATAAAGAGGAAAATACGCCACGAATGCAAATAAAATAATTCTTGCCATAATTGATTCAAAATAAAAGAAACCTTTCATGTTTATCCTAAATTATATGTATATTATTATAATACGTCACTCAATATATCCCCCGGTCTTACACATACATATATAGAAACATTGTTGACAGACTCATGTATTTTCGTAGTACTAATCTTCAAATAGTACGTGTAAAATTTCATGGGATTCTGACCGTTAGTTTAGAAGTTACAGTTATTTTAGTTACCACGGTTTTGTAATTTTCAAGATAGAAAGGAATTTCCTCTGTTACAAATACTGTTGTCAAACAATTACTTCATAAGCATTATGGGGACTCTGCACCAGCTAAATCAACTAGTTTTATTATTAACTTGTATGCTGAATTTAAACACTGAAGATGCTGAACGCTCTGGTGGCCCAAAATCGGCAATTGTTTTGGAAAACATAAAAAAGATGTCCACAAAAGAGTTTTTTGGTGGATCCACCACTATAGGTCTGAATCAAAGATATTGTCGGCTGAGTGGAAAGCAGCCGGTGAAAGTCGTCCAAAGTGACCAAAACTCAAAAGTTGTCTGGCGCAAGATAATGACATCCGTATTTTAGGAAGCGCATGAAATTCAAGGCAAAACAATCAATAGTTAATATTACATGGCATTATTGGATCGAAAAAAGTGCTGTTTCACCAGTGTCACAAGTCGATGAAAATAATGTTAAATTGGATGAATAACGCTTTGAATTGCTTCCCCATCCACCGTACTCTCCAGATTTTTCCCCAAGCGACTATTGGCTTTTTACAGACATGAAAAAATTGCTCCAGGGAAAGAAATTTGGTTCAAATGAAGAAGAAATAGCTGAATCTGAGACTTATTTTGAGATAAGATAAGATAAATCAGTTTACATAGAGGGCATCGAAAAGTTAGAGAAGCATTGGAATGAATGTATCACTGTTGAAGGGGAGAGTATGTTGGTGAATAAAGTAGAATTTCTAAAAGAAATTCTACTTTATTCATCAACATACTGTTAGACCGAAGACTTATTGAGTGATGTGTTAAATAGAATTAGTAAGAATCTTGTTTGACCCAAATAATATATTTGACCGGGACAATGCGAGCTCCTACACATCGGCTCAAACAAGTCTTTTTGATAACTGAAATATTCGAATTGGTGGGCCACCCGCCGTACAGTCCTGATTTGGCACCCAATAACTTCTTATTTCCACCAATCAAAAATAAATTACAAGGTTAACGTTTTTCGACGCCTGAATAAGCGTTTGATGCGTTCAAAAAGTATGTTTTGGAAATACTTCAATCGGAGTAGAATATTTTGAAAAATAATAAACTCATGTACGATGATTAACTTCTTTATTTTATCTACTCTCGAAATATAATAGATAATCCTCATAGTAATTGACGACGAAAGAAATTGTAATTGACGACCAATAAAGCAAAGAAATTTCTGCTATTTTTGATATACGTTTATTTTACTATAATAATGTATTTCATATTAAACGGATATAACTATTTTCCTATTAAGGTTAATTCCTGAGGCATCTACATCGAATATTCGGACTTCAGCGGAAAGCAATTCGAGTTATTTCGGGTCTTGGATATATGGAGGATTGTCGTCAGGCATTTGTTGATTTGAAGATTCTAACCTTCCCTTGTCTGTTTATTCTTGACTGCCTCTTATATATTAAACAGCACATACATTTATATCACAGTTGCTCTGAAATACATAACCATCATACTAGACAAGAGTCGAATATCTACACACATGCGATTAGACTAAGTCACAAACTGGCATTCGATTCTATGCAATCAAGTTTTTCAATACACTTCCTAGTAATATAAAAAACTTACCTCTTAATACATTTGTAAAAAAATTAAGGAACTTTTAGTTGGGAAAGCATTTTACAGTTGGGAGGAATATTTCCAATTTAATTTTACTTCTTTAACATTTTAACCTATTCAGTAAATTATTTTATTTTATATTTTGTATTTATATACATATACATATTTATGATATTTTAGGAATTTTTATTTTTTAGACGTTTTAAGGTTTTATTGATTTTGTTCTTAAATTTTTTATTTATTTTTTTAAAAGTTTTTTTTAAGTTTTAATTGCACCATTTTAATATTTTATCTACTAAGGTCTAACTTTTTATATTTTAACTAGAAAACATTTTATGTTTTTATTATCTTAATATTGACTATTTTTTACCTACTTGACTTAACTTTAGTATTTTTAGTTTTTATTATTTTAACATATCATCGTGAACCTATGCATTTTAATTTTTTAATTATTTATTTAATTTATTTTAGTGTATTATGTCGACGTTATATGTTATTATTTAATTTATTATGTTATTGTATAATTATGTATTATTTTATTTAATATAATTGACTATTAGATATAAGTTATTCATATGTGTTCATTTATCGGCAGCTAACTCACTACTACCATAACTATTGACACATTGACCTGCATTCTCATATGCTACAAATAATTTGTTTATATATATACTCCTACTTACTTATTTTATTTATATACGCGTCATGTAGAATTAAACAATTATAAAAAAGTTTCATTATTACAATTATAAGTTGACTTGTGTAAAACATGTACTGTTAAGCACCAATAAAATATTTGTATTTGTATTTGTATTTGTTATACATGATATTATATAATAATAATAATACTTTGTCTGTATAACTGGACTTACTTTATACTGCTGACTAGTTTCGACATGACACTTGTCATTTTCAGTATAAAAAATTTCCTATTATATTTGAAAGGATAGCGGCTTCTTCGTTTTAATCTAATATCGAGATTTTAATAATAAAATGATCGCAACCGATAAACCTCTCTTATTTACTGAAGATAAGACGACCTTATCTCTTGGGATGTGTAAATTATTTCGGCCTAAAACGCCTGCGTTAAAAATTATTTAAATCTCCTCCAGAGGAAATTTTTATTACCACTATAAACCGATGATCTACTATACTTTGAAAGAAAAATATATAATAATAATTAATATTGAGAGTAATAAATCTCTATAAGCATTTCTGCACTAATGTTTTACATAATAATGTAAAAATTCCAGCTAACAGTTAAAACAACAACTGTTAGCTGTCGTTACATGTCTAAAATTATATTTAGCACTATGTAACAATTTTGTGGTGTTATCGTTTCTTAACCGCGTCTCGAAAAGTATTATGTAATGATAATCTGCAGACACGTGTTTCGCTGTATCACAGCTTTTCTGTGCAGCTATGTCGTAATTACGTGCGGCCTTCCAACAGGAAGGACGCACGTAAATAAATATATAATGTGATTTAAACACAATCTAGTCTGAATTAATACATATTGTTGTATTAATAAAAATATTTTGCCTTTGCATTTGTTTTGTTCATCAATTTTTGTTTCTTTGCTGTCATAAAGGGCAGTGTATTTATTTCTAGATAATATATTTATGTTGTTTATTTTTCTAGCGGATGTTCAGCTCCCCAGAGATTTACTTCTTGTCCTAAATTGTTTGATAGGTGTATCGGTTTATCTGTTTAGATGTTAGTTTATAACTGCTTGCTGTAGCGTTGGGCCATTTAGGCTCTAAAACAGTGATATGGTACATATTTCGAAACCTTTATCTCTTTGAGAGTTAGAACCCGCACACTGATCTTTTCAAAACTCTTTGAATGGTAAACAATTGAATTGAGGCAATGTTAAACAGCATTTGTTTCATACTTTTACTGAGATAAGTTATTTTTTTGAGCGTGGTATCATGATCTTACCCGAAAGATGGCAAAGAGTCATCGAAAAAAATGGTCAATACATAACTGAATAAAATTATTTCTTTCTAGAAAAAATCGTCCTTGATTATAATCAAAGGCAACATGATTTTTGGTGTTTTGAATTTGATAAGTGTCTTTAGCTAATACGGGTACGTTGATTCTGAATGTGAATTTGGTTTGAGCCCATTAGGTCAAAATTTTTCACAAAATTAAAAAAACCTTGTGAGATATTTTGTTCTAGAGCAAAGAAGTACCTTTATGATATTTTCTAAATTACATTAAAATTATTTCTTTTAAAATACTTGATACATCGATAGAAAATATTTTAGTATAATATTATGTGTATTTCATTTCAATGACTCTGTGGAGACCTCAAAATAATATCCATGCTTTTGGGTCAGCAGTCTGGATTTACAAAGTATCCAATTTTTTGTGCGAGTGGGACAGTCGAGCACGAAATTTACATTACCTTAAAAAAGAATGGCCACTCAGAGAAAGACTTGTACCGGGACAAAAAATGTGCTGCGTGATGCATTAATTGACCCAAAATTAGTTCTTTTGCCTCCCTTTCACATAAAGTTAGGATTAATGAAGCAGTTTGTCAAAGCTTTAAACAAACAAGGTGACTGCTTTAAATAACTATGCGACAAATTTCCTGAACTTTCTGAAGCTAAGCTTAAAAAAGGAATTTTTGTAGGTCCGGAAATTCGAACCTTCAAATCGGACTGATTGTTCCAGAATACAATGACCCAGGATGTATCTGAAGCCTGGAGTTCTTTTGTAGAAGTCATAGACGGTTTCCTTAAAAACACAAGTCTCCAAACTACGAAAAAATTGTAGCCAATATGGTCGAAAATTATTTAAAAAAAAACTGGGATGCAAAATGAGCGTCAAACTTCATTTTCTGAATTCCTACGTTGACTCTTTTCCTAAAAATCTTGGAGCTGTCAGCGAAGAACAGGGAGAGAGGTTCCATCAAGACATAAAGGAGATGGTGAGACGTTACTAAGGCAGGTGGGATATTAGAATGATGGCTGATTACTGCTGGACCTTGAAGAGGGACTCGCTCACAAAAATCCACAAAAAGAAAACTACAAAACGAGGGAAAAAGAGAACGATTTTATTTAAAAAATAAACAACGATTTATTTTAACGTAGATTATACTGCATTGTTTTTTTAATGAAAAACTCAATTTTGCAGTGTAATTTTGTATTAAATATAGTTTCAATAAATAATTTCTCAATATTTTTGGCAGTTTCTATGAAAAATTTCAAACACACTTTTCTAAAAACCTGACGTGCTGGAAAAAATCTAAGCACAGATTCGTGATCAGCACACCCATTAAACTTGAAACACTTTTTCATGAAAAAAAATGTAGGCCTGTGTTATTATAGTAAAAAACTGAAATTACTTAAATGCCTACCCAATATTTAATTGATAATTTAATATAGGGTGTTTCCAGACAATGTATAAGTGATTTGTGTTTTTAAACTTATCACTATGGGAGTGAAAGCATAGAATAAGCTACCGCAATATATAAAAGATAATTTGATAGAAATAGTTACAAAAAATGAGATAAGGTAGATTCCACACGACGAAATACTTTTATATTACGATATATTTTACGACTTTTTAATTAATATGTGATATTATGTATCTTAGGTTTACTATTTTGTATTCTGTAGGTGTGTCTGTGTAAATGTAAATGACCTATGAAATCATAACCTGTATATATTTCACCAATAAAGAATTGAATTTAATTAAATCGAGTGAAGTAGTAATTGTAATCGACAAAATTCGGTTTTAATGAAATTTACAACGATTGTCTTTCTAGTTTTTTGTTTAACACGTTGATGCCGGCGTTTTTAAACTATGCAATTATTCATTTAAATTGACAAAATTTGGCTCGAACGCCAATGGTTGTTATTGTTGCTATGCAAACAAGTGACTGAAGTGAACCACGCGTTGATTCCCCCGTGAAATTGTCAAAAATATTACAGTATTACAGTTTGGATTATAAAGGTAATTTTATAATTTTTAAAATATATTTATATTATTTGCTCTATATTATTTGAACAAAATGAAAATAAATTTAACAGATTCTTTTATCGTAAATGGCAGAAAAAATCAAAGCCACTAATTACGTCTTCTCCGGAAGATATTAGCATTGCTACTTGTGGCAATGAGCCGATTGACCTAGATTCTGAAAATTCTTGTACAGAAGATTATATATCAATGAACGACTCTTTTAAAAAATGGTCACCAATAACGAAAAGAAGAATTCAATTTTTCAAGTATACAATGGACGGAGAGTTGATAGAAAATGATGTAGAAAAAAACTGTCAATTTTCTTTAGAGAGAATAACATCTTTATTCGAACACGTATATATATACAATTTGGAGAAACATATACAAATGAGAAGAGAAAGAGAAGAAGGAGGGTTAGTCTGTCCGTTTGGGCTATCGACCATCGGTCTTTCTGCCCAATTTTCTTTATTTTCTCTATTTGTGACAAATAATATTATACAGCTTATAGTCCAAGAAACAAATAGGTATTCCAATCAATCTCAAGTCAATAATCATAATAATAACAAAAATAACAAGAGAAATCCTAAAATATTATGAAAACATGTAACATTCGATGAGACAAAAAGATTTTTTGGTCTCTTTTTCGAGTCACAGAAATTAAATTATATTGGTCGAAAATGTATGTCGATGTATAGTAACATAAGAATAAAAGCAGCAATGAAGCGAGATCGTTTTTAGATATTTTGAAATATCTTCATTTTAGCGATAATAACGTAAATAATACTGGGAATTTGGGAATTGTCTGGGCAAAATTCAAAATGTATTGGAAGAACTAACAAATAGACATGTGTGTTCTTAAAGCCGGCAGAAATATTGTGATTGACGAAAGTATTATTCCTTGGCGTGGTCGTCTCAGGTTTCGACAATATATTTCAGGAAAAAGTCACAAATATGATATTAAAATGTATAAACTATATTTTCCTGGTGGTTATAGAAATAATTTAGAAATTAATGTTGGAAAAAATCGCGTTCCAATAAGAAAAGGGCATCTTCACGATGTAGTAATGAGATTGGCAAGCGACTTGTTAAATGAAGGGCGAACATTATTTACAGACAGCCATTACACAAGTTTGCCATTAGCTGAAGAGTTTCTGGAAAATTTAACATATATTTGTGGTACAATTAAATTAAATAGAAAATATTTGCCACCTGAAGCCAAAGAAAAATACAGACGAGGTACTATTATTAACTTACAAAATCGCATCAAATTTATGAAATGGACGGATAAAAGGGCAGTTGCCATGCTAACTTCAAGCAACGTACACACCTGTGCTATTACTGAAACTACTAATAGAAAATTAAATCCCAATGATGTACATGATTAAAATAACGCCAAAAAGGGGTGTGTCTATCGGATCAACTATCATCATATTATAATAGCTCACGAAAAACAATTAAGTGGTATAAGAAAGTTTTTATTGATTTAATATGTGGAACGTTGGTAGCTAATGCTTGGTACATTCATCAGAAATGAGGAAATAAACAAATTGATTTGTTAAAATTTAGATAACTTAAAAAATTACAAAGCATTTAGACCAAAAAATACCAACAAGTCAAAAACACTTTATTGAAGAATATGAGAAATTGCAAGAAAAGCAAGAAAAAGATGCACGCAGTGTTACAAAATAATATCTGCATAGCAAGGTAGCACAATTGCTAATGAAGAAAAACCAAGAGAGTTATGACATTTTGCCCACAATGTAACGGTCAACCTGCGATGTATATTAAATGTTTTAAAAATGTATAACAACAATAAAATAATAATTCTGTTATAATTAACTGTAGTTTTCTATTAAATTTTCAAAATGAAAATTCTATTGCGCCAATTTGTTTTAAGCTTAACTACAAAAAATTATGTTAATGGAATCTAAAAATCGATTATTTGGAATTAATCTCGCATGTCTTTTCTCAAATGTAACGATAATTGTTAAATTTACAACAGTTTTCTGCAAAATCGACGCCATTTGATTTTGGGTACAGCTACAAAAACTTACTAAAAATTCTCGCATTTTTAAAAACAAAATCTTAGAAAATAAAAAAAATAACTAAAAATACAGAACAGAAGAGAATATGACATCAGAGACTAGAGGAGAAGAGAGAGAACATCAGAGAAAAGCAGATATAACAGAAAACGTCAGAGAACTTTCGAGTACAGAAAAAACTACAGGTCATATTAGCGCGATTTTTTTGTTTTACGAGTACAGAACAGCAGAGAACATCATATACCAGAGAATATCATCAGAGAAGAGAAAAGAGCAGCAGAGAATAGAAGATAATAGCAGAGAACAGCAGAAAATAGCAGAGAACGTTAGAGAAGAGAGAAAATGAGAAAACAGAACATCAGAGTACCTAATAAAATATCAGAGAATAGCATAGAACACCAGAGAAGAGAAGAGAAAAGCAGAGAACATTTAGAACAGCAAAAAATTGAAGAGAACATCAAGAACATCAGAGAATAGCAGAGAATAGTACAGAAAATTTAAGAACAGGAGAGAACATTAAGAACAGCAGAGAACAGAAAAAAACATCAGAGAAAAGAAGAGATCAACAGAGGAAATTAGAGATCAGAAGGAAACAGAAGATATCAGAAAAGTTCAGAAAAGAATATGACATCGGAGAACATCAGAAAACATAGGAAAAGAGCAGAAAACATCAGAGAAGAGAAGAGATAAACAGAGAACGTCCGAAAACCGCAGAGAACAGAAAACAACTACAGGCCATAGCGCGATTTTTTTTACCAACACAAAACAGAAGAGAACAAAAAAACTGCAGGTAATATTAGCGCGTTTGTTTTGTTTTGCCAGCACATAACACCAGAAAACATCAGATGCTAGAGAAAACATCAGAGAAGAGAAGAGAGCAGTAGAAAAAAGCAGAGAGCTACAGAGAACATAAGCCAACAGGAGAAAACATTAGAGAAGAGAACAGAAGAAAATAACAGGGAACGTCAGAGCAACGAATAGAACATCGTGGGATGGCAGAAAATAACAGAGAACAGCACAGAACAACACAGAACAGCAGATAACATGAGAAAACAGAATATGAGACAATAGAAGAAAACATCAGAAATGAGAAGAGGAAAACAGAAAACAGGAGAGAGCAGCAGAAAATAGCAAATAAGATCAAAGAAGAGCAGAGAACAGCAGAGAATATGAGAAAATAGCACAGAACAACACAGAATAACAAAGAACAGCAAGTAACATCAGAGAACATTGATAACAGCAGAGAACAGAAAAAAACATCAGAGAAACGACGTGAACATCAGAGGAGAAGTGAACAGAAAGAAAACAGAAAAGAACAGAAGAAAACAGAAGAAAATAGTATTTAAGTTATTCATTTACACTAGAAAAACAGAGAACGTCAAAAAAATGCGGAAAACAGAAAAAACTAGAGACCATAGAGCGTTTCTTTCGTTTTATCAGCACGGAATAGCAGAAAAGAGCAGAGAGAAACATATAATGTTTAATATAAATGATTCAATTGTGTTTTTTGTCAAGTTCTATTTTAAGTAAGTTTTAAATATTGTTTTAGTTTTCAAAATGCAAGGAAACTTTCAACGATTTCCAAGTGTTTGAAGTCAATTGCAAGCAGTTTTGTTTTTAGAAAAAATATTTTTTAACTGTTTAGCATTTGAGTTTTCAACTTTGTTTTTCATGTGAATATTTCCAATCATTTCTTTTGTTTCTAGACAATGTTTACAGTTATTTGCTTTTTAGTTCTACATTATTTTTGTAGAACAAGAAGTAATTGTTTTGTTTTCGATAAGTAGTAGTTTTTAAGCACGAGTAATTACTCCTTGATAATGACATCTTGTCGAAACTAGTCGGAGAAGAAATTAAAATTTCCTGGGAAACAAAGTGTTTTTTTTAGTTCTAATCAAGATAGTTCAAAATGTTTCACTGCGGGTTAAGTGAACAATTAATTAAATATATAAATAATTATAATTGCACATTATATATACATAAGTGAGGTGTACGTTGAAAAATATAATTAAGAGAAAGTTTAGGTTAATGATTAACCTAGTTTACCTACCCTCTTATATAACCATTTTCAACTTTATAATTATAATTAAATTTAATATCTGCAACAAGAATAGTATTTTATATAGAATTTCTTAAAATCAAATTAATCAATTAATATGTATTTGAATATATATATTAATAAGTTAATTTAATTAATTTGGTGTAATAAATATGAATTACATTTCTTTTTATTTAAATAAAAGTAATTACTTTTATTTTCATCTATACTACACCTGCATGCAAATCAATATTTAATTTATACTCTGTTTATTCAGTTTTAAGTATTTTTATTATTTTTTAACAGGGTAAGTAAAAATATTAGCTTTCTTAAAATTTTTATTAATGACATATGTATTTTTCTTTTCATTAAAAATATGGATGTTTAAAATTTTAATACCTGCAGATTAAATCGTTAGTTATTAATGCTCGTAGATAAATTATTGCTTAAAATTCATTGATTTACGTCGATGCGTCCGTGATGTGTTTATAATAGACGTTAATTAAATGAATGAATAAATCTTACGTTGAAGGTCGATCGTCGAGCGTTTCTATTTTTGGTCATCGCTCGTTTGTTTTGATCGTCCAATTGTCTCGTGATCTGGGATATCAATAAAACTAACTGGACGTAACCTCTAACCCCCTCAACAAAAAAAACACACCCCCGAGACCTCGTAAAAATTGCGAACGCCACTGTAGTGGCGTCGGGGGCGCGTGCGCTCGTGTCACTCGTAAATCGCTCCTGCTGCCGCGATTAAATCCGATTTATTAGACCCAACCAGGAAATTTTCACTTCCTCAAACGGGAAGGAGAGCGCGCGCGGGCCGCCGAGGAGGAGAGGAGGGTGACCAGCGCCCGGATGACATAACACATGTCCGTCAATTGTTTACAAACAAATACACAGGTAACGCGATTAATTCCGACACGGAATAAAGGGGGTTGCGCGCACGCCCCTGCACAACCCCCGTATCGGCGCTTTATACAGTGTGGCGCGCGGGTGAATATAAATACGGGTGAAATAGGGAACTCCGTTATCGATTAGCTCCACTCTCGGGGCACATACACTACAGGAAGAAATTGGATTACGGAATCGATTTTATCATCACAACCACCCGTTTGGCGTTCAATTCACCCGATGGACGGAAATAAGGAAATCTTTATTTTTATCCCACGACACTCACTCACGTACACATACACACACACAAACGCACACACAGAAACAGATGCCCTCGGATCCCCAATTTTCCCCACATAACCGAACCCGGTGACCAACGCCATCGTTCGAAATCATACCGCGGATTCGTAAAATGCTCATTCTTACCTCGACGTAATTCCGGAACTCTTCATTTCCACTTGTAAAAAAAATTAAATCACCGAATCCGATTTTATTTGTGAGCAGGACACTCAACACACGCCCAACAACACACTTACTGGAAACTGACGGGCGCGACCTCTCGCGGACTTCGCGCGAACACCGACACCTCCGATTCCCAGTGGCGTGCAGTTTAACTTTCGCAACGAATTAAACAGGAAGTTCCTCATCCTTATCACCTTTTACGGTCAAACGAATTCGACCCAACGGAAATTCCACGTAAATATCTTTAATCATCATTAATCTTATCTAAAACCAAATATACAGTTACAATAAAAAACACGCAAAACTAAGGATATGATTCCAATTCTCGTCATCACCAAAGCAGGAAGTTGTAAACTATAAACCAATATGTTATAATATTGAAAACAATATCTAATCATCATTTTTATAATTTATTTATTTAATATAGATAGAAAATATTTTATTATTATATAAAATAATAAAAATTGGAGGTTATGTAATAATATTGCACCCTGTCGGATTATTTATATTCAATGGTTTATTTTAAACTTTATATCATTTATTATTATTAATAAATTACGAGTCTTTTATTTTTGTAACTCATTCAAGACATGTTTTAGTTTATTTGTATTTTTAACCTGCATCACTTTAAAACATTTTAAAATGATTTTGTTGCATATTTTTAAACTATCTTTGTAGAGTATTTTTATGGTTTTTACAAACCGAAAAATGCTTGAAACAATGATTTAAAAAATATATTATATATTTTATTTTTTAAATAAATTTTCTTCTGGATATTAATTTACAATTTACAATTAATAACTGTTTCTTCATTAATTTTCACTCTTTTTTCAGTAATGTTTTTCTTATTATAATTCTAATACTTTAAACTATTTTAATTTTTTTTTTTAAATTCAATTTGCTTTAAAAAATTATCTTTTTAGTTTTCCACTATTTTGTACTTTATAAACAATTTTAAGTTTTTCGTCTGTCTTAAAAATATCAGCTGTTTTTATTTTCCTTGCACAAAAAGAATTTTTTATTATTCCTTTTTTTAAATGGAAATATTCATTTTGAAGTATTATAAAGATAAACAGCAGTTTTGTGATAGAATTTCAACTATTTTAAGCATTATTAATTTTAATTGTTTTGAACGCATATTTTTTAGATGAAAATTATTATACAGGGTGAGTTTTTTTGATTTTTCAGAAACTATAAGAGATTTAAAAGTGGTTAAATCTGGAAAGACGATTTTTTAAAGTTTTTCCACTATTTTTAAGAAATTTTAATTTGAATTCAATAAAAGCAAGATTTAAATCAATTTTTTCAAAAATTTTCAAATTGATTTTTAGTATATTTTCAATATTACTAAATATACTTAAAACTGGGATAAGAACAATTATACTTCTTTTTAATTTTTGAATAAACTTTCTTAAAAGGAATACAATTTAAATGTTTTTATTTTGTGAAATTGATTTTAAAAATTACCTGTTTTTATTAATTAAGCTTTTCAAGTAAATATTTAATATAGTATTTTTTCTTACAAAATTCTAAAATTAAAAGTATTGATGAGAAAGACGAATTAAATTTATTTGAAATTGTAAGGTTTTAAATTAAAATATTTTTTTAAATGCTCAAATAGTTTTTAAAACTATTTTTAAGTAGAAATACTGTTTTTTAATTATTTCCTCATTTTTTAAATTAACTTCAAATTTTTAGAAAGTTGTTTCTTGGCAGATTTTAAAGGCGTCTTTCTTTTTTAAATCTATTTTTTTCACATTTTTAAAAACATTAAATTTTAAATGTGCTTTTTTAGAAACTTCAACTGTTTCTAGCAAATTTGTAATCGCCCTTATGATGCTATTCTATTATTTAAGTATTTTCCAAAGTCAGTGTATTTATTTATTTATTGTTTCTGTGACTCGGGGAATAAAATTAACCACATTTACTAGAATGAAAATGATGATGATTCCATATAGAAATTTGTTGTTGAGTTACGTGAAGATATAATTAAAACTTGATTAAAACACTAACACTTTCTTCACAATTAATTTTTAAGCTTGTAAGCTTATAAGCTATTGATAATGGGTGCATAGTACCCGAAATGTACATCTAGCGAAATAAAAATGAATTGTGAAGAAAGTGTTAGTGTTTTAATCAAGTTTTGATGATGATTCATAAAAAAATTATTATAAAAGTCTTCTAATGACCAAGATTCAGGCCATCAAAGTTAAGAAATTTTAAACACATTTTTCTAAATATTTTCAATACCGTTCATGATAGAGTGCTGCAATTTGGTATAACCTAAATTGACATCAAGTTCCTTCGACAATTTGTTACTTCAATCTGTCCGCGGGAACCATGCTAAATAGGATGTTCCTAAAATTTGTTAACTTAGACATGTTTGTTTGCTCGTAAATCCATATTTATTCTTCCACATTTTAATAGAAAATTTATTTTAGAAACTTTTATCACTCTTTGAAAATTTTGATAACAGTGGCCGTTTTTGAGTTAAAAGCAAAAGTATTAGCCTCCGATTTCAATCGTAATAAATAAAAATCCAAAAATCCTCGGAAAAATATGAGTCGGCGATGACAATTGAAAAACGAATTGAGCTGTCAACTTGCCTATATCGTTTAAACAAAAAGTTAAACATTTTTGTATTCGAGGCGGTTTAGTAGTGGCGGTGAGACACGAAATTAAATTAGAAAAAGCTAATCCTCCTAAAATTAACACCATAATAAATGAATGTCTGTATTGCATTGTTGAACTGCAATTATTTACCCTTCACATTTTCCTAGTTTACATCCAACACGCATCCCTTATAGAAGATATTATCCTAACGAAAGCTCCCATATTCGACTACGTTGTCATAATTGGTGATTTTAAGATTAACAAGACCAAATGTATGTCTAACTCAAATTTTATTTGTGTCAAAACAGCCCCCACATTCATTATGTCAGAAAACCAATCCCCCACTCCCGATATCTTATTATGTATGTTACTAGTAATATTCAACACCTAATCCAAAATGTTTGTTTAATTCTGGATATACAGGGTGACTGACGAAAAACCTTTGGTGCTGTACTCTGCTTATTTTTGATCCGATTTGAATAAATAAAACATCAAATTAAATAATTTTTAAAAGACTTTAATATGAACTGAACTGATAGTAGTAGTAGTAGAGGTAGTGTTAGGCTATCGACCACGTGGTCCTTCCGCCATGTCTCATTTGTGTATTTGTGTGTGTGTAAATGAGCTTGTTACTTTAAAGGATCGCCCCCGTCACTCTAAAGCACCATTAATTGTATCCCAACGGTGAATGGTACCGGTCACCCATCCGACTACTTACCCGAATCAACGTTGCTGCACGTCAGTTCGGGGCCGTAACCGATGCGCCACCACCGGCGTGTCTGAACTGATATTTTTTCTTGCATCCAATTTTTGACAAAAGATGATCAACTTTGAGTTTCAAATTGCACTGTATATATATTTTGTATTGATCCGCAAGGGAATTTTTTTCTGATCACTGATCACCCTTTATGTTCAGATCACTTATCAATAAAATTCTTATTACGAATAGAACTGCCCATCCCAATTAATACTATACAAATAATATATTAATAATATATAAATCCAATAATATACTTACAGAGTCAATCAAACGTCACGCGCCTACATATATTAAAGAACCTTTCAAATATCCTTATCTAAACAAACTAACGACCAAACAGTATGTGTATTTTCTAGGCTAACGACATTCATAATCTTACTCGTGAATATAAGATAGGTCTATTGATTAAAGCTTGCGAAAACATCAATAATCAACAGGGGAAACAGTACTGGTCTGAAATTAAAAAAAAAAAACTATCGAAATATAAAATGGCGGACTATCTTAAGTATACGATACCCAACAACAGAAAAACCAGTAACGACCAGTAAACGATTGAACAATAGCAGATATTTTTGGGGACTACTTTGATAAGACCTACCAAACAACAGAATACAATATATGACAAAGACTTTTTCATCTCTATAAACCACTGGTATGCCGTCTCTAAAAATAATTCCTTCCCCCATCCTCCCGATTATGTCATAGAAGAGGAAGCTTATTTTAGCGTCCTATGCAAAGGCAAAAATATACTACCTGGTTGAAATTGAATTCTTTAACTATGTATATAAGTCCCAAACTATACATCGGGAGTGGAAGCAAGGAATAATAACATGTATTCACAAACACAATAATGATCCATTATCAGCTTTCAGTTATCAGCCCATTGCACTGCTACCCGTCTTTTTCAAGACAATTCATAAAAATAAAATATTGCTTCGCATATCCAAACACATCCATCCTTATCAGTTTGGTTTCCTTCAAAATATATCTACCACATTTCCCTTTTCCATACTTACTTCCAATTGCCAAACAGCAAACCTTGAAGGCCAGGTGTCGGCTATTGTTTTCTTGGATATATAAAAAGCGTTTGACCCTGTCTGACATCGAAGTTTGCTGTTTAAGTGCAGTCCCCTCAAAGTCCCACAACATCATCCTCATTTATATTTATATTTATAGCTTTTTAAATAACCAGCTGCTTAAGGTACGAGCCAGAAATAGCCTCTTTCTCCCATTATTCCACATCAAGTAGTACCCCAAGGTTGTCCCCTATCCCCACTTCTATATAATATCTTTGTCCAACCTACAATATCTAAATCCTTCAGTCTCCTATTTTCAGACGACACCGCATTAATTGCGCATGCTCCTACAATACCAAAGAGTCTGAGCACACTCCAATAGCTGATCGACACTCTAGAACAGAGATGCACAGACTTATTAAGACTAGGGGCCACTCGGGCAAATCATGAACTGATGGCGGGCCGCCAGAAGTGTAGGTAATTAAAGACAATAAATAATTGATAATAATGTAATAAAATTAAAAAGGAATTTATTAATTTGAAGCGTGGCACTGCATAGTGCTTACAATCTTTTTTATATTTGGCTCAAATTTACTTGTAGCAACACGTAAAACTGCTTCCAAACTTTCATTTGCAAGGCGGTTTCTATTTTTGGTTTTATTATTATTAAGTATTGAAAAAGTTTGTTCACATATATAGGCACATTTCAGAGCGTTTATGCGCAACTCTTTGTACATATTTTTATCAATGCAGCGGTAAAAGTTCAGCAAGTCTCCTTCGTTGAATTTGTTGCGTAAATCTTCGTCGTTTTGAATGTCGATAATTTCTAACTGCATTGACTCTGGCGCATTTTCAACTGAAATCGTGAAAGGATTGCTGAATATGTCCAACAGAGGTTTCACTTTTTTAAACTCCGAAAATCTGTCTTGAAAAGATTGAATCAAAATATCTAGCTTTTCTACATAACTGAAATTAATCGCAGTTTTGTTGAATTTTTCAGCCATTTTCTTATAATTCGGAAAATGATTGTAATTTCCAGAATTCAATTGCGATCTGAAAAGTGTCAGCTTGCATTGAAAGGATGATACATGAGCGTAGAGCTGGGATATCAGTTGATTTTTGCCTTGAAGCCGTGTGTTCAAGACATTCAAATGATTTGTAATGTCAACTAAAAAAGCCAAATCACACAACCAATCAGGATTTTTAAGTTCCGGGACATCCCTTTGCTTTTCCGCCAGAAATATTCCAATTTCTTCTATTAAATTTAGAAATCGTTCCAGTGTCAATCCACGACTTAGTCACCTTACTTCTGTATAATACAGTAAATCTCCATATTCGCTTTCGATGTCATCAAGGAATTGTTTGAATTGCCTGTGATTGAGTCCTCGCGATTTTATGAAATTTACAGTCGAAACTACCACTTTCATGACATTTTGAAATTCAATTTGTTTAGCACAGAGGGCTTCTTGGTGTATAATGCAGTGAAACTGCATGAGATCTTCAGCCTTTATGTTTTTTTCTTGCAGATGCTTTTTCAGCAAAGTAACTAGCCCGGAATTGACACCAATCATCGAAGGAGCACCGTCAGTTGCAACTCCCGATAATTTTGATAAGTCCAAATCAGTTTTTGAACGCTCATCCAAAAGTACATTGAGTATATCAACTAATTTGGTTTGACCTTTCAATGAACACATTCCTAATAATTCTTCTACGACTTCAAAATCTTGAGTAACACCTCGTATGAATATTAGAAGTTGAGCTGTGGAACTAATATCAGTGGATTCGTCGAGTGCTAATGAAAAAAATTCAATGATCTTAGTTTTTTCAGTTAATTGTTCCGCAATATTACCTGACAAAGACATAATTCGTCTTTGGATGGTCATACGATTCAGTTGAATTTTCTCAAACTTTTTTGCTGCTTCTGGACACATTTTCTTAGCGGCAATTTCTATGCATTCTTTTACAAAATCCCCATCATTGAAGGGGCGACTTCGCTTTGCTATCATTCGAGAAATTTCATAACTAACTTCTGTAGCTGTTTCTGAATCTTCAATGGGTTTTCTAAACATAGCTTGCTGACCCGTAAGCTCCCGTTTTAAAGACAACATTTTTTGCTTTCTTAATTCGCCTGTAAACTTGGTAAAAGAAGGATGCTGCGTTTCATAGTGCCTTTTTACATTATATTCCTTTGCAATTGCAACAGAATTCTTGCAAATTAAACAAACGACTTTGTTATGCGACCATACAAAAAAGTATTTCTCAGTCCAAATTTCTTGAAATTGCCGATTTTCATCTTTAACCTTACGTTTTTTACTAGGTCCTGGCTTGTCCATGTTGCGTTCTAATCCTGGCTAGGATTAACACAGCACCTAAAAACAATTACAGTACCTACTTAAATTACCCATCCTTTTTAAATTATCAAAAATAATTGATTAAATAGGTAGGGAAACACTTATTAATAATAGAGTTTTACTTACGATTTCACAACACAATTATACACGGCACTTGACGGTTAACACTGCAACAGGAAATCTACGTTGAATGTGGATCAAAATATATGACACCGGCTAGTGGAGTACAACTATTGCCTTCCAAAACCTCAATTAAACTCACAGAACACTAATACACCTAGCGGCGATTAAACGTGGCTTTTATACCGCGCGTATAGAGTCGAAAACTGTCTGGAGAAATCTCGAAACCGACTCTGGAAGCTTCGAGTCGTGTACTATCTACGCGAGCGATCGTCATCGCGCCGCCGGCCGCCGCGCTTCTTCAAGCAAACGAATTTAACCGAGATCAGCACGAACATTACCGACCGCTGTTACCGACGACGCACGTACGGCGCACCGTAATAGCGCGCGCGCGCGAGATTCAAATTACTTTTCGAACATATTTTTTTTGGTTTTATTCTGGAATAGAATTCAATATTTTTAGAATGTACGAGAGTATTATTTTTGCTGTCGGCGGGCCACCTCAAAACTGTACATACATAGGAATATCGCTAGATCCCAAATGGACTCTCAAGGCCCGGCATCCTAACAATCTCCTCTACAATCCCTCTAACACCTTATTATACAAAAAAGACACAAGTAATCCCAATAGAACAACGACTTAACATATGCATGTAGCCATCAAATTTGCCACTAATCTCCATATCCGTGATGTTCTAAATCATCTCCGTATTTCTCGTAATCCTAATATACCACCTAAAACTAAACACCCCAGTACCACAATTTATCAATTCATTTCATCATTTTATCTTGAATAATAGGACTGACAACGACATTTATTTATGTCTGCCATGATTAAACAAGGTTCACGGCAATATGCCTTTATAATTATAAATCAATTTGTTAGTAATAATATTAAACATATTTAAAGTAAAATGTTTTAGTAGTAGTAGTAGTAGTAGTAGTGTTTGGCTATCGACCACCTGGTCCTTTCGCCATATGTCATTTGTGTATTTGTGTGTATGTGTAAATGAGCTTGTTACTTTAAATAATAATTAAATAATTTGTTCACTTTTTAATTCTCTACAATTATTAGTTGTTTAAATTTTATTTGACTCCAATAGTTTATTAGCAATTGCCAAAAAATGTCAAAATTTTCAGTTTATTTTTTCTCGAAAGTTAAGAATTTTATAAAAAGCATGTTTTTATAAAACATTTTTTCATTCCCTTCAACTTTTCTTTGAAAAAGTTTGTAATATTTTTCATATTAAAACAATCTTCGATGGCTGCTAGGGCGGCATTGAGCGATGTAGCGCCGCGGAAGAGGTGGGAATAGAGAGAGAGGGAGATTTGACCGTGTAAGACAGTGTTTTACATTTCTCCCAGCACGTCGCATTATTTCTCATCAACATAGGAAACCTTATTTTACGAAACCCCCTCGTATTTCTAAGGAAATCCCCATTTTCCAACGATTTTTTCCAATTTTAAATTTTGTCGATTATATCGTCGTCTGTCACGAATAAAAAAAAAATCCGATAAAACTTTTTTATTTTTTCCCGGAGTATTCAAATCCGTACAAAAAATGGGGGTTCCTATTTAACTTTTCTATTTCTTACCCCTACCCCCTAGGGGGTAAGGGTAGTGGGTTGAGTTTCGTATCATTATATGTTCCCCTCCGAGGCGAACAAATTTTAATTATATTTTTTTTATTCGATGTGTAGTTTTCGAGATATTTCAATGTCTTCACTTAAATTTAACACCCTGTATATACTAATGTCATTCATAACGTCTTCCAACCTCTTTCGTTTTTCAATTTTCTTGAGTTGAACAGATAGATGTAGCTGAGAACAATGACTAAATTGCTAGTTTGTCGAATTTTAAAATGCGTACATTCCAAATATACTTTATATTGTCGTCATTATTAGGCTTTTCTGGGCCGCACTATGAAGGTATATGATTTGACTTGACAGAGCCTTTTAAAACTCTTCTACATTAATCTTTAATGAAAATTGACTTTTATTACCAAAGATTCTCGGTAACTAATCGCCACCTCATTTACTAAGGCAGTTGCAACAGCTGGTTTGATCTTAAAGGCAATACTTTATACATTGAGAATTTACTCAGTTTTTAATGTTTGTTTCGCCACACAGTAACGAAATAGTGTAAATTTTCAACCAGATCGTTTTATTTACTACGTATATATATATAATGAAATTTCACGAAGTAACAGCCTCCGCAATCCGATATTGCTATAAATTATATCGACAGATGTTTAACTAATCTAATTTAGTTTAGATTTTATCTCTTACATATTTGCTCACATCAGCGAAATAGTATAGATATAAAGGATATTTCTAAATTAAACATTAAAGTTCAAAACTTACTATAAAATATTTCTGAACTACGTTAACATATCATTTTCTATAATGTTTCATCTAGAATTTTATGAATAGAAATCGTTTCATTTTACAAAAAAATATCATTATCATTATCATTCTTATTACGACAACAAAAAAAGCAAACATTGATTGTTTAATTGAGAAAATTGATGTCACTCAAATCCAAATTGATGATTTTCTACCTAAATTATAATTATTTGATTGCCAATCTAATTTTGTTTGTTTGTTATCGATTCGTAAGCCTGCATCAACTTTTTGGTCGTCGAACTAAACTTTTACTTTCCATTATCACGAAAATTCTATTAAAAAATGACTAATAAATAAACATAAATAGAATACAGTTAAATATAAAATTTGATCATTATTGATTGGCGTATATATCTGCTCGTGATTTATATATTAACCTAGCGTATTTCTGATCTACCTCAATGCACTATGCGTTAACCTAGCGTCTATTTTATCACATACTTGTGACCTAGGCTAATATGTAATTTATTGGGGCAAGCAAGTACGTTAGGCTATTGGTGTGTTTATTATTCCAAGTTTATAATAATTCAAACACTTTAATCATTTATAATGTACTGACGTTCACATCACCTACAAATGTTATTTTGTTTATAACTTTTATATTTTTGTATATGGTGGCTCAAGTGAATAAAGAATTGAATACCAATTTACTAAATAATTAATATTATCAAAAATTAGTTTAGATAAATGTAATATAAGTGCTACAAAAATACTAATTCGACGGATCGCTACTACTGTAAAACAGTTTAAATTTGTAAAAAATGACAATCAACAGAAGTAGCTGAAAATTTTTGACGACCAAAATTTTTTATAAAAAAGAACTGTTGATTTTGTTGAAAGCATTAAAACAGTAATTGAGTCTTACTCCGGAAAACAAATATTTTTCAATAAGAGAAGAAGAAATCCATTATGGATTCTCGGACTAATATTGACTAAAACTATCGGTCTACTCTAGTCTGAACTCAAACAAGATGATCACTAAGATTTGGGAGATTCGATCATCTACCCTCGAAAGGAGCAGCTTGACCGAATGGATTGCGATGGTTTAAGGGTTTAAAGAAGCTATTTTGGTTCCAATTATAAACGTAGAAGGCCTTCGATATTTGCTGATAGCTAGTAACATAGTATTTCAGGAATGTTATCTTAAAGGGAGGACTTACATCTAATTGTAATGTAGAAGTTTACAGTGAGCTTTTTGATATAATCCATTATCTTTTGAATATTAGTGTTATGGTAAATCTGCGTATTTTGCATGTATAACGAAGTATTCAGTACGTGTCATAAAGCGACGCTAAAAATTTTCTAATTAAGAGGGTGTACAATAACTCAAAATGGTTGCAACGTAAGTCAGCTGCGATTCTAATCAAGGCAAAAACTTTACTCTGTTTTTCACAGATAAAGAGAATCTTACGTTGATGATGGGCATCAATTTATCAACCGAAGCTCTAGCCTTTTGAATTTTGTATGCGATCGTTTTTGACTAGAAAAGTGCTGATGGAGTATTGGGGGGAATCGATCTTTTGTTATTTTAAACTGTACTTACTCTATAAAGTAAAGTTATTTCGTCAGCGACTTGGTCAATCATTACAGTAGCTAGATTCGGAATGTCGCTAGTGTAGATGTTGTTGCTAGTTATTATAGTATATATGTTGTCACTAGAATAGATGTCGTTAGTATAAATACCTTCACAGATCTTTTGCTCGCTAGATAGAGTTTTATTAATTTTGCAACAAAATTTTCTGTTTCTCTGGATTAGAGGATGGAAGGAGTTCATCGTGAGTTCATTCCTCTATTGATATGGTTTCCCAGAAGAAAGTCTACTATAATACAAGCGCAAATGCAACATATTTTAGGTTAAGTAATTTAAGTAATATCTCAAAAAAGGGTATTTTTCATAATTAGAGGTCATAAACATTTGATTTCTGTTATTAATTAAAAAACACAACGTTATTCAATAGAATTGCCGAAAATAAACCGAGAGTAGATTCGAAGTAAAATATTTAATTCAGCAGAAAATATATAACTACAAATGGTACAAAAAAAAGTTGAGTTTATTATACAGGGTGAGTTTTTTAGATGTTCTCTATAGGGATCTCGGAAACTATAAGAAATAGAGAAATGGTTAAATTGGGAAAGAAGTGTAGATTTACGAGACGAAAAAAATTCCACTTTCAAAGTTTTCAAAAAAGTCAAAGGTAACTAGATATTTTGAAAAAAGTAAAGTGTCAATTTTTTCAATTCAATATATCTCGGTTATTATAACAGATAGAAGAAGAAAACTGTAAGAGCCAAAGTTTTAGATAATATAAATTTTAGAAATAACTATGTCATATGCCATATTGGATTAAAGAGAAAAAATTATCTTTTGAATGAGGCGATAGCCAACTATGGTTTCCATTTAAAAAATGTAAGTTTGCGTCATATCTCGGAAAATAATGGCGATAAAAAAATATTTTTTATTAATCTGCATAAAATTATCCAAAACTTTGTCATTTACAGTTTTTTTGTATCTGTTATAATAACCGAGATATATTGATTTGAAAAAATGGACACTTTACTTTTTTCAAAATATCTAGTTACCCTTGACTCTTTTGAATACTCTGAAAGTGGAATTTTAGTCGTCTCGTGAATCTACACTTCTTTCCCCATTTAACCGTTTCTCTATCTCTTATAGTTTCCGAGATCCCCATAGAGAACATCTAAAAAAACTCACCCTGTATATTTGGATTTATAGATTTATAGATCTAATTCTAAAATATCGTTGCTATATATCATGTATAGCATTGGCGGTAGTATACCTCCTTGTGGTATTCCATATTCTGAGAATATCGATATGCTGTCTTCATTTTTATTTTTTGTTATTTGGGGTCTGATTGATAAGATGTATGTCTTTTTAATTTGATTTAATTTGATTTAATTGACAGCCTTTACTTTTATATACTGCCGATATTGTTCCCGAGTGTTTTTGAAGTGTGTATTGTTGTTGATGGATAATTTTGTGGATTTTTAAGTGATCAGTTATTTGAATTTGTAAAACCTTTTCTAGTACTTTATTGAAGTTTGAGAGAAGTGAAATAGGTCTATAGTTTTCCGGGCTTATATTGTTAATTTTTTGTGGATGGGGATTATCATTGTTTTTTTTTCAAGTATCCGGGATATATCCCTTCCGTTATAACTTCATTTATTAATTTTACTAATATATTGGTGAGTATTTCATTATTTAGTTTATTTGATCTTATCAAATCTAGGAGTTTTATAATCCTTTAGTTCCATTATTATGCTGTTCACTTGTTTATAATTAGTTCGTAGAAAGGTAAATATAGGTATGTGGTTTTTTGTTATTGCTGTTGTTGAAATTTTATTTGTGTTTTTAGTTTGTTATTTTGCTAATTGTTTTCCAACGTTTGTAAAGTAGTAATTCATTTCGTTTGCTATTTTTTTTAATATTTTTGGTATGAGTTCCAATTTTGGTTCTAATTTCTTTTGTTTTTATTTGCTTGTTTATTTTTTGCCATAGATTGTTTGTGTTGTGTTTGTTATTTTCGAACTGACTTTTATAGTATTGAGTATCCTTTTTATAATTTTTCTAGTTTCCTTTTGATGTCTGTAATATTTTTCTTTTATAATTTCGTTTATAGGATTTTTATTATATTTCTTCTGTAATTTATTTCCCTTGTGATTTTCTTTATTATTTCTTTATTAATCGAAGGATTTTGTTTCCTTCTTTTTATCTTTGTGGTTCTTTGGCTACTTCGTATTATTTCTTTTAGTAGTGTTTTTTTAAGAATGTTTTCAAATATTTCTAGCAAATTTACTGGGTTGGGCCTTAAGTCATTTCGGTTTCGACCAATAGACGTCACTTGTATTGTTAATCAACTATCTTTTGTCAAATCATCTAATCTAAATACCATTTGACAGGAGACAAAAAAGTAACTGAATCGATTCAGAAGTCGTCGTAAAAAAGTGGTTGAAAGATGGAAAAGCAAACCGAGGAATACTGCTTTGTTTTTTTTTTTTTTTTTTTTTTCTTTATTGAACTATAATGATATACAAGTATACTTATAGTTAAGTCAAACAAAATAATTACAAATTCACTAATACAAGTATTACAAATATATATGTACATCATTAACAACAAATGTATTCTATAAATTTAATTTACAACGAAGATCACATAATGGAGTCACAAGTTGCTGTAAAGTCTGATATATTATATATTACATTATTCTTTAAAAATGATTTTATCTTCCGTTTGAAACTAAGGAAGTCTAGTTGTTTTATTCTATGCGGTAGAGCATTATATAATTTTGTAGAATTATGCTCTGGAGATTTTTCGTAAAACGCGTGATGGTGTCTGTTTACAACAATATTATTGTGTCCTCTAGTAAGGTGTTCATGTACGTCACTATTTAATTGAAGGCTTGATGAGATTTTATGGGTATTTAGTAAAATTTTATAGATATATATCGATATAATAGTCATTATTTTATTGTTTTTGAAGTGGTCTTTACAAGAATCTGTCGGTTTTAAGTTGTATATTAGTCTAATTGCTCGTTTTTGTAGAATAAACAGTCTTGTTAAGTGTCTGCTTTGTCCCCAAACGATTATATTATACCCAATAACTGAATGAAATAACGCATAGTATACATTAAGCAGAGCTGCCGAATTAAGTTTTGACTTTAATGATAATAAAATAAAGTAACTTTTGCATAGTTTGTTACTGAGATATTCTATGTTTTCAAACCACGTAAGATTTTTATCAATAATGGTTCCTAAGAATTTTATTTCTGATGAGATGTCTATATTATTGTTATTTATTTATTTACTGTTTTACTTCGGAAAAGGGAAAAACGCAACGCATGGTCATAATAAGTTATTTGGTAAAGATTGCTTAACAGAACGCCGGTGCCAGAATTAGTTTGCCGAATTCCCTGCCGGTAATATCAAGGTCAAAGATGCACCACGTTCAGGAAGGCCAGTTGAAGCCGAAGACGATAAAATAAATGACCATGGAAATTCATTTGCACAAGCTAGGATATGTTAATAAACTCAATATTTGGATTTAACATGGACTTTATTTAACAGACGCCACCGACAAGCTCTTGAAAAATAATGAAAATGATCCATATCTCAAACGTATTATCACTAGCGATCCGTCCCTTAAGGTTTTCCCTTATTCTCGCTCCTATACAACATATTTTGCCACGACATTAGTAATTCTAATCCCACATATTTCAGCCTTTCGATATTTTCCTTGCTTTTCGCCGATGACAATATTCTTGTTGCCCACTCAGCTTCTCTTCAAATAGCTCAACAATCTCTTCAATCCTCCTTCGGAACCATCCAAGCCCGGTGCTAAAAGTGGCGAATCAAAATCAATCTTTCAAAATCCCATATTCCATCCTCTACTACAAAATCACAGTCCCCTACGATTTAAATTAAAAATTAAATTTGATTTAAAACTCGTCTTTAAATCCCATGCACAATCAATGAAAAACAAAATCAAAACCAGAGCTCAACAAATCCAACCATCTATCCTCCACCACTTCCAAGTTGCAGAAAGATTCGCCTTAAGAACCTTAATTCAAATCCGATACCCTGCCAACCCACTCCACAACCCCTCAAATGAGATTTGTACGAAACCACCCAAATCCCATCCATTTCCCAACGTACATTAAGCCTCGGTGTTAAATTTACTAATAATCACTACAAGCATCCCTTGTTAACCAAATTTTGTATCCCACGAAACCCAATATCGGTTTCAAATAACAAAATCTTTCCCTCACATTAATGAATTCATCTGTTCAGCTAGCTAGCAAAGGTACGTTTTTTCTCCCATTAATATATCCAAGACAGAGCAAAAAAGACGTCAGAGGGACTAATACCATATATTTATGTGTAGGAATTACTGGATTGCCGTTAACTTCGTGTTGTATTTATATTTGATTTTACCACATTCTTTCTGGTTTGGCTGCGTGTTATTGGTCGGTGTGTAATCGGACGTTCTGTCGGGTGTTGCGAAATATAATATTGTTTTGTGGAACACAACACAGCCCTCACATAACAAATGATGATATGGGGTTCAATATCTTATGGTAGTAGATCACTCTTAGTCTTCATTGACAGCAACCTAAACGCAGCTGATTAAATTGCCAATGTGCTAGAACCCGTTGCGCTTCGATATCTTCACGAGACGGAAAATCCCATTTTTCAATAAGGTAATGCGCACTCTCATATGGTAAGGGCTACAACACGTCTTTTGGAAGAAGCTAATAAGATAGTCTGCTTGATCGCCTGATTTGTCGCCCATTCAACATGTATGGGACGCGATCGACGTCTGGGAAATTGACCACACCATCCAGATAACTTGATGATCTTCAGTATAGATCAGTGTGGCCGAATTTTTCAAACTAAATCAAAGGAACATATGCAAATATTTAGGCTAAAATAAGACATTTTAACTATTGCTAAACACTTATTCGAAAACGGTCATATTTTTGAGGAGGATTTACTCGATGTAATTAATTTCTCAGAAAATGAGAAAAATGGATTTACTGGAACCTCTGGAGTTACACAAAGCTAAATGTAATCGGGGATTTCCCCTACTTAACGAACTTTCAGTTTGATAGTGATCAGCACTTGATCGAAACTCGAGTCGCTAAATAAAACAATCGTGTAACAATCGTGTAAGAAATTGTCTTTAATTAAATATCTCGGTGCCTGTATTTTAATATACTATGCAGATTCTGCAATTGCACCGAGCTAACGAATATAATGGACAATGGTATAACTAATACAATTAATAATGGTTTGCACATGTTGGCGGTGGCGAAGACTACATCTGATCCTTAAATTGACTGCACAATTGACCGCAACGCGTGTCAATGAGTGGCAATTGTTTTCTGTTTATGGGCGGCGTGGGCGTCGGGCGAATCTCATTCTGTACACAGCGACGCCTGTCGCCGTTCGCGTGAGGTGTTCAGCGTACGCTGTCTCTCATTGCGGACATGAATGGAACAGATATCGACTCTCTTACCTTGTATTTTACAAATGGCCTATTTACCGACGCCGACGCGCCACCGTTTTCAAGAATGAAAGCCTCCTTTTTAAGGTGGGACGAAACACCAGTTTCCATCGCCCACCACTCAACATCTTTTATATCCTAACCAGAAATGGGTATCGATGGAATTCATATAACTATGCTTGTTTACAGGCGAATTCCACACACACACTTTCGGCAGGTGACATAATAGCAGTCGTCATTTGTCATTTGAATAATATTTAGCTACTAATTGAAAACATCAATATTATTACGAACGTACGGATTATAATTAACCTTAATTAATGAATTGAGTAATTAGCTCTCCTTTTATTAAATTGAATTGTTGAATAGTTTAATATTATTTATGTTTTTTAAATGTTAGGTAACTTATTAAATATCTCATATAGTCAAAGTCGGTGTACTAGAAATGCATATGGTTGCTTATGATGGGTATTGGCGATCCATTGTATGTAAGTAAAGACTAATATTATTTAATTCAAAGATTGATCTATAAGTAGTTATTAGAAAATATTAATAGTGCACGCATAGTTGCCACCTTAACGGTTTCTCTATATTTATATTAACTTCTTATTAAGGTGTTAACATCTATTACCTGCCGCATAATTCTTTAAACATTGCACGATTAATTTATTTTTTATAATAATATTTTAATTTACTATTAATTACTATCTCCAGAAAATTAGATCAACTTAAAATTTTAAAGTTTCGTTATTTATATTTTTAGTTCTAATTGTTTTTTGTTTATTTTATGATTTAAATAATAAATAAGCCTACCAGTTTACCTTAAATACTTTAAAACATAAGTCTAATGACTTTGGCAAGTCATTTACATATGTGACAAACACAATCGAACCAAATACACTACCCTGTGGTAGCCCTATATGAATAATAATAATAAAAATTTAATTTGACGGAATCTTCTTTAAAACAATAGCAATTGTAAAATGAAAATTATTTCTAACAAACAGTTGTTACGAGCAAACAGAGGACTTCGAGCTCTTCTAGTTAGACAAAAAAGGAAACTAGGAAATGAGGACACAAAGTAACGTTTCAAGATCCATAAGATTCAACGTTTAATTATGCCATTATTACATTATCGCTAGAGGTATCATTTGGTTTTGAAGAACAAACGTTGCTTGAAATGCATTGATTAAGTATGCCAAATTGTTGACTCAACGTAAAAGGGAGTCCATGGTCAGTCGTCAGAAAGAATTGAAAAGACGCGAATATATATATATATATATATATATATATATATATATATATATATATATATATATATATATATATTAATACACTTTGCATTTTCTGCAAATACACCAACGTGACGAATGTAATCGATAATGACATAACTAATACAATGAATAATGGTTTACATATGTTGGCACTGGCGAAGATTGCAATTGTTTGGCCTTGAAGAAGAAGCGTTACACCAAAGGATCAAACTGACAACTATTCAATGGTAGGCCCAATCTAAGAAGGAGTCCAAGGCTCGTCGTCGGGAAGAATTAAAAAGACGCAATTTAGTCAACAAGCGTGACAGCAAATCGAGCAATCAAAGCTTCGAAATAAAATAAAATTCGCTGCTCTGTAACTCTTAAACCAAACGTGATAAATTAAAAGAGTTCATTATGCAATACCAGAATGTTCAACAATGACCAAAAAGGATGGAATAACATCATTCAACATAAAATGAATACTTAAAATGTTTAACCTACAACGAGAACTGTCACTGGCGAAACATATAGGATCATTCAAGAAATGAAAAGTGATACAATAGTCCATAAGCTTCATCATTTGTGTTGGTTAAAAAAAGAATGACTTGCATTTGTGTTAAGTAATGCCAATTCAATAATATGACTAAGAAAGTTAATTATCTATTGCAATGAATTTAGCTGGATCTATTAATTTCTTGATGCATCACCTTAAGAGCGGATATTCACAGATGAAAGTAAGTAATAAGGACCGAGAGAAAATAGTAGAAATGGAATTATAGTAATTCACTATTATGCCATTTGGTTTGTAAAATGCGCCTTCGAAATTTGACCGACTCATGGAGGCGATTTTAAAAAACTTAAATCTGCTATAATCGTGATAAAAAAATCTTTCTAGGACTAAAAGAAGAATTTACAAGAGGTGACGATTCAAT